>JAUMHL010000004.1:14634476-14723857 GCA_032362345.1 Sandelia bainsii
AGCTTTATCAAAAAGGAAAGTTTTAAGCCTAGTCTTAAAGGTAGAGAGGGTGTCTGCCTCCCAAACCTGGATTGGGAACATAGTGTTACCTCTCCACTGTATGAATGTGAACTACTGACAAATTAAAGGAAAAGTAAGGTGTTGAGCCACCATGCACTACCACACTGCCTTGGCACTGATTCTAAAAGTATCTTAATTGAGGGACTGAACATTATTCTTCCAAAAGACATTCCCTTTTTTGGTGTTTTCATGATGGTGGTGGAGAGCGCTGTGTAACAAATCTTTGATAGATGTTCAATTGGGTTAAGTTCTGGTGACTGTGAATCATTTTCATTCAGTGACCCCCTCAGCCCTATGGATGCACTGTCATCCTCGAAAAGGACGACAATGCATCCACCGGGATAGAAATTATTCATCGTAGGATAAACGTGATCACTCAGAACAACTTTGTATTGTTTTGCAGTGACTGCAGTGACTCTTCTCTCTAAGAGGACAAGTGGACCCAACTCATGCCAGCCGAAATGGCCCCTATAGCATAACAGAGCCACCTGATCATTCCACTGTCGGGGTCAAGCATTCAGGCCTGTACCGTCCTCTTGGTATAAGCCACACATGCACTTACCCACTTGTCAGGAATAAGGTGAAGGCTGACTGATCTTGCCATATCCCTTTTTTCCACATATCTGTAGATCAGTGTCTGTGGTCTTTGCACCACTGAACTCTCAAATGTACAATCGTGTTTGCAATGAGGGCTTTATGCACTGTGATTCTACCATAACATCCCTCACTATGAAACTGTCAATGGACTGTTCTTGCAAACACAGGCTGATCACGTTCTGCACTGACAAGCTCACTCATCTGCAGAAGAGTGGCTGTTCTGTTTTTTTTTTAATCACACTAATGCATCAGCATCATCAAATTCCAAAATGCACAATTTCTGACCCTATTTACTGATGTCTTTCTCACAGATCTAAATGCAGATGTCACTTTAGTCACTGTTCGTATTGTTACATTAATTAACTGATCAGTTTTTGTAACTGAAGCTCTTGCCATCTGCGCTCCAACTATCGACCCTCTTTCAAAATTGCCATCTTCCAAAATGAAAATGGACTGGGCTTGCTCAGCATTTTTCTACATGCCACAGAGCTTGATTAGATGTTAATTGCTCAAATATACCATGCGGTGTACTTGTGTGGAAGCAACAGCATTTGTTGAATTTATCATTTAATTAATTCAGGTTTTTGTGTACTTGTGTGTTTCCTAAAATATAACAGCAAACTTGTGTCACTTTATCTGAAAATGTTGTAACTGATGCTGTAATTCTTTCTTTCTTTCTTTCTTTCTTTCTTTCTTTCTTTCTTTCTTTCTTTCTTTCTTTCTTTCTTTCTTTTTTTAACATATTTACATCCTAATAGATATTCATCACACATATCAGTTCAATTTGAAAAGTAGTAACATGTTGTTTGACATCCTATCAAGACCAAAAAGGATTAGGCTGCAGCTAAAGGTTATTTAGATACCTTGCCATTCTATGATATAAATTATGTCATTTTTGCTGCATTATACAATAGTTAAGGTGTATAAAACAAGACCATATAAATATTATGTTCACATATTTTTGCTTTGTTTATAGTGGAGCTTCAGCTGTGAATGTAAGACAGACCTGAGTAAATGTGTGTTGCTTCTCTGATGTCAGACTCATTTGGATCTCCACCTATAAAGGTTTAAACTGAGTGTTAGAAATACTGAGATGGACTTTAACACATCAGTTGGAATCTGTTTGGTAAAGTTCAGGTAAATGTTTCATAAGTATTTTACAACTGATGATAGTATAATATTTTGGTTGAGATTGTTAATGTAGATGTATCATTTGAGTGGCAGAGTCTGCTTTCACATACACTGCACTTTACACTGTATATTTCACAGCAGAGTTTTTGATTTGATTCAGTAGGAAAAGCACAGCTTCTAATGTTAACATTACAGATGGCCCTGACAGTGAGTGACAGTGAGTCACTGAGTACAACAGGTTTCTATAATTAGCTAAATGAAATTCATCTATCATTATATTTATGATATACAGTTGTGCTTTTTCTAGTGTCACACATCAACTCTTATTTTACATTTCTAGGGCAACAAAGCAAAGGAGCTTTACTTTAATGTACTTATACTGTAATTAATTAAATCAGTATTAAACATATGTGTTAACAACACAAGATTTACATCTCCCACATCATCACAATCCTCCTGATGCTTGAAAACATTCAATTTAAACTCTCAAAGTTTTTACTATAACTTACTATGACATATATTAGATGTGTCCATTAAATGTACTTGGATATTGCTGCAGCGTACAAAAAATCGTAAAATACAAACATCAGTAATTAAGTAAAAGCTTTGAGAGGTGAGCTGGAAGGGCTAATGGATATTTTGTGTGTTTTCCCGTTGACTGAGCAGCAGTCATCCAAGTGGAGGAATCTTTTTCTGGCTGCTGCACACATGGCTGGAGGGAGGAGAGAGGAGGAACAGTCTGCAGCGTTTTAACACACAATTTCACGATGGTTTCAGAGAATAGGCCAGCCAAGCATTTCAAGTGGCAGAGCAGCGAGAGGGCAGTATTGTAGAGGAGAGCAGGTAGTGTAATGATCAGGTAGACAAGATGACATCAAGCATCCTCAGGGAAGGCCAGCCACAGAGCGCTGACATCCTTCCAGAGAAAAAGAACCACTGAAAGGACGAGACAAAACCAACAAAGAAGAGAGCCATTAGCCTCAGGTAGACTTGTTATTGCTGTACAGCAGCAGTAAGTTAGACACTCAGTGCAACACATGCAGGGATTTCAACACTGTAGATAAATAAAATGAAATGTTGACCTGTGTGGCATTTTTTTGTTAACATTTACATTTCTCAGCATTAGTCAGTAACAGCCTGTTCTTTGTGCACCATTGCCTCATAATAATAATAATAATAATAATAATAATAATAATACACTTACACAATAATAACTTCTATTATTCTTGAGTCTAAAAAAGAACAAAGGATTTAGGTTACTGTTACTGAATGTGTAAAAGTGCGCAAGTCATATAACAATCCAAAGATAATAAACACCTTCAAATGTAAAATATATAATCATGGTAAATACTAAAATATTCAATATAACTAGTCAACTTTCAGGGCTTTACCATTACAGCAGTTACAAATATTAACATGTTTAGCTTATTTTAAAAATGGAATCTTTTTTTATGTTTAACTATGTAAATATTTTGCACAGTCTGCATGATAATTATTTTACATTTCAACATTTTATGATCAGCATACATTGGTACATGAAAATCATATGTCAGCCATGCTAAGACAAATTAGGAAAAGAAGACAGGTGGTTTACAAAAATAAACTAGAATTTATTCAACACTGCATGAACTGAACTGCATGCGTCACATGTCATGCAACTTTTTACAAAAACCTTACATAATGTATTATCCACATACTTTTCCAAATTCCATTAAAAAAATCTAATTTACACGAGTGTGTGACAACTTTGATAAGTGATGAACAAGGCCGTGAGCTAAATCCCTCTCTAACGAGTGCTATAGTATGAGGCACATTTAGGGACTCAAGCATCATAAAGTTTATGGTCACTGCTGTGGTTCTTGAAATAGCCAAAAATATTTTTTTGAGAACTGAGCAGTTCTCACTAATTATGTGAATAAGTTAATATTTTTTGCTTATGGATGTTCCTATTAGAGGAAGCAGCACTGTCAAATCTTAACAGGCCCTATGAAGGATCAACTTTTTACATTTTATGCAACAATACTGTATAGGTTTGAACTAAAATCATCTATTAAATTAACAACTGTGAATTTGTACTAGGATTAAGTGTGCATTGTTTTCATGTGTCGTCTTGGGAATAACTGTAAGCTGTTAGGTGAATGTTTAACTTACTTCATGTTTACAACTGCTTGATTTTGAAGAGACAGCCATTTGACTGAGAGGTTGCTTGTTTGATTTTGTTTCAGCAGCAAAGTCAACATGGGAAAGCCCTTGAGCCAGACATGTGAAAACAAAATGCCCCACTTCCACATTAACTCATTTTGTGTTTGGACTGATTTAGCCTTCGTCAACAGCTCTGGATAAATATGTGTTCACAGTATTACATTGATTTTCCAAATACATATTCATAAATTGTTTGTTTTTGTGTGTTGGTTTTAAAAAAAATAATGAGCAAGAAGAAATGGTGAAGAAGACCATGACTACAGTTAAGATAATAACATAAAAAATATTATGTGATGTACGAAAATGCTGCACTGCCTATACAAAATAATACTGGCATAAAACTACCAAATAGTATTAAAAATAATTTTTATGAATACATGTTTTTGTTTTTTTACAGAGACAAGTATGAACTCACACTATATAAGGTAAAATCAATAAGAAATTCTATGGCTAAGATAATTAAATATTAAGCAAAGATCTATTTTGTTACAATTCCAAATACAAATGGCATTATGTGTACACATTTATTAATGTTGATAAACCAGTTTTCAGTATATCAATACTTTAATATATTTAGTTAGATATATTTTAGATTTTTTGCGTCAGTGTACTTGTATAGTTTTGCAGGTTACATTTTACTCTCAGAACATTTACTTGAACTGGCACTCCCCTTCAGCATGAAACAGATGTTCAAACAACGCTCAGTTTCTGAAAGAAAATGTGTAACATCTGTACCTGAACATCTGAATCTCTTTACACTACAAAATAAAATGTTTGACTTTGTGTTTTAAATTGCAGCACATGGTATGTACTCATATCTGTCAGGATCAATACATTCAGGATTTGAAGTAGTTTTGTAATGTGTTTATGGGGATTCATCTAAATAATGGTAGGCTATCAGGTGGCCTACTGGATAAAAGCATCCCAAAGTGGGGACAAACAGTAGAAATACCAAATTGATATGCAGCTTCTGTTTCTCATTTCCATTGTTGAGTTGTGATGCTGTTTCAAAAGTTTCTGTCTCCACACACAGCACTCAAAGTGCTTTGAAACTTTTCATTAGAAGATGCATCTCTTGACTGTTAAAATGAAAACAAGCTGAATAAATGAATTCCTGCATAAATGGACATCAGGAAACACTTGATACAGATTGCAGCTATTTGCATGCATTTCGGGTGTAAAACCATGTTTGATTATTATTATTATTATTTCTTTTACCACACATGATAATGTGAAGCATCTGCAGCTAGAAAAGTGTCAGGCTAAACTGTTTCTATGGCATCAAACATCCCTGCAAAATAGTGGAGCAAAGGTAAAAAGAAAAATATGCACATTGCAAATTCCTGAAAAGGTTGTTTGCCTTACAACCAGCTGAAAAATCCTTTACATTTATTAATTTGTCAATAAAAGCAGGTTCTGGTTGTAACTCTGCACAATAGCCTGTTTAAAAAAAAAAATTTTTGCACACTATGATGTGAATTAAGTTTTTTTAAGGTAAGAACACAACTGGAAACTATTAAATGGTCTTATGTCATTTGAGAGTACTGACTGCAAGAAAAAATATCAGCTTATATTTTAAGTTTCAAAAATACTGCCTATGCTTGAACACAATATGTTCTCCACAGTGAAGCAAACAAAAAATTTGTTATGTAAAACATACAAATTGTTGAAAAAAGTAAATTTGAAAGATTATTTCAGGACATGTCATCAAATAGACTCCATCTTATAACAACAAGGGCAACTAGACACAGAGTAAGATTGGCAAAGACATTCTGCTATGTGCGTAACTCAGTCACTAAGCTTGAGTGAGCCATGGTTGAGTCACAACCATACTCTCTAAAAGCTTTGTTTACCTGCCCTTACTGCTGCCACAATTAATGCAGCAGAGAAGTGGACGAACCAGGTACCCTTGGAACCAAGCACTCTGTCCAAGTACAATATCCGCTTTGTTCTGCCATGCATTTGGTAATCTGCGTTGATCTGCTGCTGTGTTTTTTAATTGTTGTTACAAAAGAGAACAGCTATGCTAAAATGCTGCTGCGCTGTACTCAAAACTATGCAGAGGACAGCAGCACTCACACAATTTATCTGCCTAAATTTCAGGAAGCTAAGCCTGTTTCAAACTGTTAAAGATGGAATTTAGTGGGGTTTTATATTTATTTTTTGTCAAAATTTCAAGCACAATGACGGGACATAGATATACAGGAATTATTTTCTTATCTGTGTATGTTTTCATTTTAATATCCATTTCTTTCATACATGATTGTAATATCACCAATAAGGCACAACCATCTCAACCATTGTTTGAAACTGATTATATTCATGTTTGTTATAGATCTTGGTTTGTATTTGAGTTATAGTTTGGAAAAAGAAATAGGTTAGTGTGTCTAATGTGAACAATCAACTTCTGATTAATTCTGGAATCATAATAAAGACCATACAATTTTATAAGCCTATAATCAGTGATAAAAATTATTTTAGCATTTGCCTGCATTAGTTTTGAAGCATCTTGTTGTTTTTTAGTATATGTGTTTTGTCAAAAAAAAGAAAAGTGACACAGCAGTTTCTCAATGATGGAAGGATAAATATCTGGAAGGCACATGAACATTTAGTGCCCAACATGACCACACATTTTTTTGCCAAGATAGACTGGTGATGTCAAAGTAGTATAATATCATAAAAGTTAAATAATATAAAACAGTTTAATGTTATAATCTCCTTAAAAAGGAGCAAACAACTGCTTTCATCTTGTCATGAACAGTTTTGCATCACGCTCTGTTAGAACAGATCTCTGACTCTTTTTTGTTGGCTTTTTGCTTTGGTGGCTTGTAAGCAGAGAACATTATTTCTTTCAGGTGACACAGACAAACAAGCAGCGTGTTCTACCGTAAAACTCTAGTAGTTTCCCGAGCAAAACAATTAGTTTTCTCCCCGTGTGCATCTTGGCCAGTACAGACTTACTTCTATTCCTTCAGTGCGGGTTCCACAGATTTTAGCTTTAATTGTAACTGTAATCAACTTAACGACCCGCTGCAAACTATATTGTGAACATTAAGAATACCTTCTACACTTTAATCCTGTTACAACATTTTGAATTCTTCTGCTCTCCATTTTCCCAGCTGTCAGATTATGGCCAGCCTCCCATACAAGCCCATATTCTGTTTTTGGCGCCCTATTAGCATCATTTCGTCCATCAAGCGACATTAATTGTGAATGAATGCAAACTCCTGCAGAAGAATACGGTCTTCAAGAGGCCTGTCACATACTTTCTCCACTTGGGAGGACCTTTAACCTACTTAGCTGAGAAACCGCACCGTTTCAAGTAGCGCAGCTGAAAGATATGCACCTGCCCGCTTTTTACTCTCACACTGCTCGGGGATTTAAGAGGAGTATTTGATCTAAATGGTACTACACTGACTGCAGGTGTGGAATTTCCACCGCAAATTTCCACACCAATTCAGCCACTGGGCCGACCACAGTACAGATGTGGTGTTAGTTTGAAGTTTGAAGTGAAGAAACAAGTAATTTGTGGTGTTGCAAAACTGGTGGTTTCAGTGCAGGTACTGAATGTTCAAAATAAGGTTTCGTTTCTGCTCCACTGAATACAATGCATATTATATTTCGAAATATCCTATTTGAAAACTTTGGAAGAAAAGATGATAGAACAATGTATATTTTTACATCACTATACATTTATATTGCCAATAAATTTCTCTGTTTTTGGTTTTATAAGAAACTGTTTTTTTGCTGTGGCATCCTAAACTGTTGTAAGAACTAGAAGACTCAATCAAGATCTGACTTCTTTTTAAATTAAGTGTTTACTTAGATTTAGAGATACAAATTACAATCCTATGGGAAACTGTTTACTGCGTAATTTCACCTTTTCAAACCAAATCAAACCAAATTTTTCACTTTATAATTCTACCTCAATGTTTCGTAAGAACCAGAACCAGGATGCATCATATGAGCTAAATTAGTTGATGGCGATTAACAAATCTGTTCACAAATCTAAAGACATACAGCAAGTGCACTGACAGGTCCCGAAACAAGGTAAAAAGCAAGTTCACGGGTCGTGCGTAATTTAAGCACATTTAACCTGAACAGGAATCATCACTTTACGCATATGAACTTTCATTTTAGCAGTACAGTGTCATTCATTACTTTATCTTTAACTTATCAAAATGTTTTTTTACTTTCCAAAAATCATCTAAACAGTGAGGAGAAAACTAGACACCTCTGGCAATTGTTGTTCTTTGTTTAAATTTCACTGGCATTATAGAGAAAAGGAGTTAAGAGTGAAGTTAGTGATTTGAGGACTGTGAGACGAAATAAATCTTCTTGTTTTTGCACTTTGTGCTCGGCCGGTGTGTGGCTGAGGTTTCAGGTCAGGACCCTGGCCCTTCAGCCATCTCTCCACATCTCTCATGGTATGAAACTAGCAACGACGAGATGGAGAAAACCACTTCAGTAACCAGGCGCTTTGGTCCATCTGCTGTGCTGCGCTGAACTGAGGGGGGTGATGATATCGGGAAAAGGTTGTCTCTATGATATAAACTCCCTAAATGAAATGTTATTTTGGTCTGGTTAATAACACATAAAAGCTCGCTTATGTATTTTTATTATTCATATTTGTGCTTATCTATTTTGTACCGCCTTCTTCAAATGTCTTTATAAAAACAAAGTCGGTACTGTTTACTTGTACACACCGATCATCTGACATATCACGCACAAAATTCTACATATTTTTATGATTTAATCACAGATTAAATAACGGATATGGATAACGGCACACTTGACTGTCATTCAACTGTCATGTAACAGACTTCAATTTCTATGTTAGCAATTAAGTATTTGTTAAAGCTTGCGAACTATTCTCATAGTTGAATTTCTAAGAAACTACTCTACCAAAGAGTAGAATTTAAAAAGCCTGTGTTTACAGTTAAATTTCATACAGGTGTGACGCAAAGTAGCACAGCTAAGTGAATTGAGGAATAAAATACATTTTCTTAGCCGACTTATCTTCCTTAGGGCGGCAAAGGTCAAAATGGGCATATTTAAATGAATTCATTGTTTATATATCAAACTATTTATTGTTTAATATATTGATATTTATCATATTTATCATCACGCATCGCAAACGCTTGTTTTATCCCGTAAACACAGAGATTCGTATTTTGTCCAGTAATTAGTAACATAAACAGGTACAAAAGGTTTAGTATTTTAATTCATTTTCTTTTTAAATTGTCTCATTTTTATTAACCAACCTTGGCAGGGGGCCTTCTTCGTAGCTCCTTGGCGCGTCCGTTTATCCCGCTCCCGCTGCCTTGGTCACATCATACTCACTGGACGTAAAAGTTAACTTAGATTGACCAGAATAATGTGGACTATGAGCTCTCATAAGCGTTGCATGCTCACAACCAGCTCCAGATTTTTATGGGATCCTAATGTGAAGGGGCCGGGGACCGGGGTCCTGCTCTCTGACTCAGTAATCCACAAGGTTGAGAGGTTTGCCTCATTTACATAATGTTAGAGGTCTGGGCCGAGGCCTACCTTTCTTTTCGAAGAAAAGACACCATGCTGCCACTGCCAAAAGAGTGGAAAAGGCGCACAGAATTCTGGGCAAGAATGGGAATATTTTCATTTAGGAAATATTACTTAACTTTTAAAAAGTAATTTGATTTTCTTAATAAAGATAGATTGACTGAAATGGCGCATTTTAATGAGACAATTTGGTATACACATGTTAACCACCTCTACTAAAACAACTTTTTAGTTTTAAGATTCATGTTTTGTCTACTTGTGACAACTCCAGCTGACTTGAGAATACGCACGCACGCATTGTTTTGTTTTACACAACAATAATAAAGCCCAGCAACTACACATTAAATCCGCTGCGTAGTCCACACATTCGAGGGAAGGAAAAGGAAGAAGACATTCGGCTACTGAAATATGCATAAGAACAATAATTTATTACAATCGGGCTATCAACTTAACCGGAGATTGGTGTTCTTCATGTGTTGCTATAATTGATGGCTGACCATGTCACATCTTCATTTGCTCAATTAGGATAGGTACGTACTTGCTGCCATGCCATGCTAAATTACATTACTGGCTTCATACAGACGAGTGTTTCCTTCCTCCAATAAAGGAAAGATGGTAACACATTTCAAGTCTGGAAAATAACATCCGAGCATCACACCTGCTCCTGTTGTTTCCTGCTGTAAGATGTTAACAGAGACGACAAACATAAATCAGAACAAACGATACCATCATCATAACAACCGTTTATGTGCAACACAACAGTTAATTCTGTCAGTCATTTGACAGTTATGAGCTATAGGCTCAATTACGCGTTACAGATCAATAAGGAACACATGCTATATTAACTGGTATCCATTGTTGCAATTTGCTGCAGCTCTTTTCTCATTTGACCCCCTCTGATGTGTCTCTCTTCATCTGGTTCTTCTCCTGGCGCCAGTCGGTTTTCTCAGAGATTACAATGTCAGGTCAAGACTGCAAAATGCCATTAATGCATGTCCACCAGACTTGAGGGTTTGAGGCTCATAATATTGTCTCTAAAATGAAGTAAGTCTAATGCAACATATCTAAAAAGTATAGTTTTAAAATAGAAATTTTCTGTTATTTCCACCCTAAACTATGTAGAGTCAGGAAAACTGAAAGGTAGGTTTAGAAAAACAGAACCGATTAATTCAGTGTATTATATGCACGCCCTTACTGATCATGAATACTAGTAACATACTCACAGGTTAGATCCCTCCTGGCGCTGCCTTTCAGCATATTGTCATTTTGAGCTTATTTGGACTTGTCCCTCTCTGGTGGGGCAAAATGATGCTTAAGAAGAATAAATGAGCTGGTCATACAACTTCATTGTGCCTCTCTGATGATACTCGGTGGCCCTTATGTCTGTTCAAAGTGCTCTCAAAGTTTCTAGAAAGAGTGGAATTCCCTACTGACGCAAAATAGTCGAATGTGGTCAGATCAGCTGATGTGCACAACATAATGGATTTTTCTCACCTGTATATAGTTAGAAAGAACAGAATCATACATATGTGGCGTCGTTTTATTCATGTATACACCTTAACATAAAGCGAAGTGTATTTTCATGAATTATTTCCCCAAAATGTCAATGACTATTGTTTCCTGGTTTAGGAGTTTTGCTCCGCCCCCTGTGTTTGTCGTAAACCTGGCTCCTGGCTCCAATAAACCCGGGCTAAGAGCGCCCTGGGCTCGCCTCCTTCTCCAAGGCGATCAATAGGATCTCAGGCGCACTACAAGCACTCTCTTACGTAGACATCCACCAAGGAGAGAGCCGATACAACAACACGGTTGATCTGCTCAAACACAAAAATCTACCTGCTTTCTGAATCATGTCGTTGAGCCCAAAGCACACTACGCCTTTTTCAGTGACAGATATTTTGAGCCCAATCGAGGAGACCTACAAGAAGTTCAGTGGCATGGACGGCGCAGGGAACCTAACCTCTCCACTGGGAGCCTACCGACAGCCTCAGGTGTCTCAGACCGGCATGCAACAGCACTCCATGGGCCATAATGCCGCCGTGGCCACCACTTACCACATGCCGCACACGGTTTCCCAGTTCTCCCACAGCGCAATGGGGGGATACTGCAATGGAAGCATTGGCAACATGGGAGACCTCCCGTCGTACCAGGAAAGCATGCGGAATAGTGCAGCAGCAACAGGGTGGTACAGCGCCAACCCTGATCCAAGATACTCCACAAGTAAGTTCATTTTAACATTTATCCAAACTTTTCAGCTTTTTTTTTTATTTCTCTGTAAATAACGAAATCAAACTGGCAATTCAAGAGTTATAGAGGAAAACGCACAAGACTAAATAACTGAATATGTATCGTTTTTTATAAATAATTTATGGGGGCTAACAATATTTTATGGGAACTAATGAATAAATGTTATGCAGTCATAGTGTACAATAAATCCATAATTTTAAGAAATATTACATTTGAAATTATTGTTTATGATGGCTAAACTGAAAAGGAGATCATTCTTTCAAGTCTGGTTTGACTTTTTTGTATTTGGCACTGTTATTGAAAACATTATTATTATTATTAATAATAATATTGTTATTATTATTATTATTATTATATGTTTTAATAATTAACGCATATAAGAGATAATAATTATTTAATAAATACTACTTCAGGCGAAACAGTGTTCTCCTCTTCTGTTTATTGAACGCATGTATATGTATGTATATGTTTAAGTTTCTAGATTCATGGGACCTTCCACAGGTATGAACATGACCGGCATGGGGAGTCTCACAGGAATGGGAGACGCCACCAAATCCATGCCAGCTCTCCACGCTGCGCCCAGGAGGAAACGGCGCGTCTTGTTCTCCCAGGCTCAGGTCTACGAGCTGGAGAGGAGGTTTAAGCAGCAGAAATACCTGTCGGCGCCTGAGAGGGAGCACCTGGCCAGCATGATTCACCTGACGCCGACCCAGGTGAAGATCTGGTTTCAGAACCACCGATACAAGATGAAGCGCCAGGCTAAGGACAAGGCAGCGCAACAGCTGCAGCAGCAGCAACAGGACGGTAACCTGTGCCAACAGCAGGCGCAGTCCCCGAGGCGCGTAGCCGTACCAGTTCTGGTGAAAGACGGTAAACCGTGCCAGAACGGCTCCAACACGCCGACACCGAATCAGCAACAGGTACAACAGAACCAACAACAAAACCAGCAACAGAACGGAGCCGGAGTCGTGCTCGCATCCGCGACCAGCAGTCTGACCCAGCATCAAAGCCAGCAGCAGGTGAACGCTTTGGAGCTGGAGGAGATGTCGCCCAGCCCCCCCTCACTGCACAGCCAGCTCAACATGGCCCAGATAGACACATCTGCTGTAGATTATACCAGTAACATGGTCAGCTCAAACCTCCTCTACGGCAGAACGTGGTAGGACCTAATACAGTACTGTCACTTTTCCACCTTTTCTATGTGAATCTGCGGATGAGCCCAAACAGCAAGAGCAAACTATACACACACACACACACACACATATATATATATATATATATATATATGACGGCTCAAACTGGGGGCCCTTTACCCTTTGGTGTCGGAGGGGACAAGGCGCACAGAGGCGCACCAGCTGATCAGGGCACATTTTCTTGACATCTCTGAGAGGGGAGTCTATTTTTGAACAGTACAGAAATGGCTGCCCTTGAAAGCAATTATGTCGTTTCTGGACCTTTTGTAATCCATGTTTTGGACCTTCCTCATGATGTTTTAAACGTAGTCTATGTTGCTGAAACAAAAAGGAATGCTGCTTCACTTGAGTTCGGACTTGGGGGGAGAGGTGGGATCAGGTTTGAAGTACACTAAGCCACCACTCCTTATCTGCAGTGATAACCTGGTATTTTATGATATTAATATTGTAAACTAATGTATTCATTTAGACTTATTGAATAAAGTAGGGACTTGTATATTTGGCTAACACACACGAATGCGTTTAACTGTATAATAATCGTTATTGCGTCCACTTTTATGTTTTCTTTATTCTTTTGTAAGTTAAAAAGGAACAAATGCGTGATGGCTGCTGTATATGTTTAAAAACCAAGTGAACGTTAACAATAAATAACTTGAAGTGTGAGAGCTATTCCTGAAGAAGTAATTTTTTTAAAAGGGATCTGTTTTGGAGTGCATTTTCATTATGTTGTGATTGAGACCAAATTGAGCTGGAAAGTAAGGTCGATGAGGGAGCCAGCATTGTTCAGGTGACATTTTGGAGGGCTGCCTTTCACGGAGGATGTCTGCAAGATTCTAAGACCGGGAAATCACTTAAAAAAAAAATCACTTTTCAGCAGTTTCAGGTTTAATATTGTCATATATTATGCATTAAATTTATTTTTCTTTTTACAGACTCTTACAACACAAATTTACTCTGATTGACAGGCCCACACCTTCGTTCTGCGGCAGTGCACCTATTTAAATTTCGAACGTACATAAAATATAATAAGAATCAATATATTATCCAAAGGAATACAATCATTTTGCTGCTATTAAAGCTAATAACTATATATTCATTACTATATATATTATAGGGTGTATTATTATTATTATTATTAGTAGTAGTAGTATTAGTATTATGCACAAGCTTTAGTTGTTTTACAAAATTACACATTTATCAAATAAAGTTTTCTAACATCACATACAAATAATACAAAATATTATTCAGTTTTGACTTTCAATTTAAAATCTCTTCTTATAATTAAGACCTTTAATTCTAAATATTCCCTTTTTACTAAAATGTAATTACTGTGTGTGTACATGCACTGTTATTAAAAGGAAAATAAGCTATTATTATCTAAATTAATTGCAACCTTTCAAACTCTTCAAAAAAAATTTAGGACTCCATTGTTAAAACTCCTTTATTTTAGGTGTATTTCTTGTTATTCTATCATCTATGATCACTGTTTGACAAAACACATCAGAAATAGCATTACAAAAAATCTAACGATATTCAAAAAATACCTCTGATGTTCTTACAACCACTCGGCGTTCTTATGCATTATTATTTTCACTCTAAATAGGTTTACCACAGATGTTCACATTTTTTTCTGACGCATTGAAGAGCCCTCTAAATGTTCAAAATACCCAGCAGCACACTTTAACACTTTCACACACACACTCACATACTGTATACACAGAGCCATACAGCAATGCTTCATTCTGATCAATCTCTTTAGAAGATGAATGATTTGAGCAAACAAACTCCAAAGTGTTTAAGGTCATCACTTAGCATCAGTGTCGGTTCCCCTTTGCTTCTGTCCTCCAAAACCTTTTTTACACCAGCAGCGGCTGATAATAGGATCTAACATTTCATTTCCTGTGGTCATTTAAACACGTTTGGAAATTACTTCTCAATCCCCTTGCTGATGACACCCTGTGATGATGATGATGGCTATCAGTGTGTCTCAATGGAGACCTTGGAGAGCCTCTATTTCCAGCCCCTTCACATACCTGGCAGCTGTATGTATATGTGCTATCATCCCTACACTCGAAGGAAGCATCAGAGCCAATATGCACCTGACATTTGGAAGTGAGCGAAACAACTCCATCAGGAGGAAGTTTGGTAAGAGCATTAAAAAGAGAAATGCATTCCACAATATACACTTTGATGCTGCAAGATGTTTCTGATAGATTTTGTCTCTAAATTGAGGGCATGAATGAGCTGTCAACAAAGCTTTTGATGGTGGACCACATGAAATGAAAGTGGAGGTGAAGCCATTCTTTTCTCTTTTCAATAGCCATAGTTATGGCGCACTAATAGGCTATGCTTGGTAATCACTGGCTATTGTGCCTGTTGCTTCTCTCAGTTTATTGGGGGCTACCTCTCTTTGTAAGAATATATGAGACAGACTGGGCACTGTAATTGGCGCTGGCATCATTTCTGTCTGGAAAGTTGTGGGGCTGCAGCCACTGCTGTTTGGTGTTACCTCCATGTATGTTGTTGCAGAATCAGTTTAAAGGTCGTCTGTGTTAACAACATTCATGCGCACACATATGTGCACATGCACACATACAAACAGACGTAACTGTGCTTATGTTCCTATACATGCAGGTCAAATTTGTATATACAAAAAAAGCAGCTGAATAAGTCATACATAATCTAAAATTGCCTCTATTACTCAAAGCACACAAAGCAGACATTCCCCCCCAACTCCATTCCTCCCTTGATTCTACTTAATATGTCAGAAGGTCTGATCGCAGAGAAACCTTTTCAAGTCCTATTGATGTGTTCCTCAATTGACCATGGCGACCTAGCAACCTAGAGAGCGCTAATTGGCAAGGGCTTAACATTACTGGCTGCATAGTTTACACAGAAACATTGGCCAAACATAAAACCCTCATGATACACAGTTTTGCTGGCAGGAAAAATTGCTTCATGTTGTTGGTCTTAACAAAAAACTGCCATTTTTTCTAAGTAGAATGCAATGGATGAAAATCTTTTTTCTAAAGACAGAAAAATAGAATGGTTTGGCTCTGCTTCACAGAGAGGATTTTATTTGTCATGATTTTATTTTGTATGATATCATAGATATCTAATATATTTGAGTTCATAGTAATTTCCAAAGTTTACCCCCTCATATCCCATGGTATCCTCTCTCCTTCCTTTCCCAGTAAATAGTCCCCCAAATCTTGACCCATGTGAAATGATTAGAAGAGACAAGGTCTGCTTTTCATTTGACTGTCCGAATGAGTGCGTTGAACTGGCAAGTTCTGAGCGAAACACAGCGAGATTTTAATTAGAATATTGCCCCTGCTTTCTGCCAAGGAGAGTCTGTCTCTCTCTTTTCTATGAAAAACCTGTGCACTGTATTTGTTTTGACTTGCGCAGAATGAGTCACTTAAAGTCTCAGAGTCTTTGGCCCTGGAAGGAAAAAAGTTCACTAATTCCAGTCATTTTTAAATGCTAAAAATACCCTGGAAATTATCATCTTCCAACAGTATAAAAAACATTTTAACAAGGTCATAGGACTCTGAATGCAATTCTCACTCTAATAGATTTCCATGAAATTAAATACATGAAACCACATTTTTACATTGCCTTTGGTTTGACGATAACATGAACTCAAATGCACACACATGCACACACATACACATACAATTATAAGGACTTGCTCTGGCTAATTCCATTGCTTACTATGAATAAGATTTTAGCAATATGAGGCACTGCAGAGCCAAAGCAACCTTTTGAAGACTATTCACAACTGTCTGTACTAGGATGGGGGAGCAGAGGATGAAGGATGAAGGGCCAGGTTATAAGTGTGTGTGTGGGGAAGGTGGGGGGCAGCATCCCTTATTAGAAAACCATGTCACATTCTCTCCTGCGCCGACTGGACTCGCTGCATTGCCAGTAATCCCCCCTTCAAGTCTCCCTATGCATGTTATTCAATTCGCCCATAAGTAGTTAGAGAAACTGTTTTCAGTTGCCACTAATAACTACTGACCTCCAGTGACACAGGGCAACAATAGGTTTGTCAGACCTGAAACGCACAACCAAAGAAGCTGATTAGGAACTCAAGAGGTTTGAAGCAAGAATCAATGGCTGCTCTGTCCTGCCATGGTGCTTCCAGCATGGCACTAGTGTTTGTGGGACCTCCATTATTTATGCCTCATTAAGTCCCACAAACTCTTCTTTAAGGAAATTAGTTTCGCCAATTCAAAAATCTATTACAGTCATGCAGCCCCTACTGAGATGCCACTGTGTTTAGACCTGAAGACAGGAGAGGTTGGAGATAGACCTGCTTTACTGTGTTAGAATAATATTCTGAACCCAGTATGAGAGTCATATTACAACATTAAATACATTGTACTCTTCCTTTTCAAGCACAAAATTAAACGCTGTGGTTTAGTGTGACCTCTTGCTTTTTAAATTCCTCATCTAATTCTATCTCGTATTACTGGCAAAATATGCTTAAAGTGCAGCAGCCAGTGTATCACACTTTCTGTTACTGTAATTTAGGTGTCATTTACACCTTAAGAAGCGAGGAACTGCAATGATCCAAATCATCCATTGAGGAAGCATCTCGAGTACAAACTTAACAAACTATTGTATACACCAATAGCTATGTGTGGTGACACTAAGTAATAACAATAATATAAACACCAACACACTACTACAACACAAAATTTAGTATTTAATGCAGCTATTTCAGGAATTTATAAGCAATGAGCTTTTCTACAAAATATATGACATATTTTTGTCACCATAAAAACAGTCACATTTTATTTGTTCTATAGAGTTTTTAAATCTGTCCTTAGACATCTACTATCAAACATAATGAAGTAAAATGGTACAGAGGTTTAACTCACACACTGAAATGGCTGCAGCCTGTAAACATCAGGAACCAATATTTTTCATGACATGAAGAACAAGTTTCTCTGCAAGAGATTTGTGAGCTATTCAAAAATACTCCTGCCCATCTTTCTTTTATATCAACAGGGCTACACATGATATAATTATACTCTATCCTTGAAATGGGCTTCAATTTGCCTGAAGCAACAAATAGAAAATCAAACGAGCATAAAAGACATGTTAATGTAACGTTCAAATATATAAAGAGGTGAAGTGAAAATGAGTAAGAAATTGAATTTTCGTCCTCAAAAATATCAAAAAGACACATTTACAAGATAAAAGAGTTCATCTCTGTCCTTCACAACACTCCTCTTTACTTCTGAAACAGCAAGCAGTTTTCTCCCAGCTCACCGTTGCCACGGTAATGGCCAGCTGCCAGTCTGTGGATTACTGGTTAATAGGGCCAGGGCTGGAGAGCAGTTCAATGAAGGTAGGCGATGGATAAGATCAGTGTGTGTTGGCTTGGGCATAGTTATCCACGGTTTGTGTATGTGTGTGTGTATGTCTGTAAGTGTGTGTTAATTTCTTTTATTTCTTTATTGTTTCATTTACACAAATGAGCCAAACTTTGGATATGAAGTCATACATTTTGATTTGAGATAAACCGGTGTGTGTGTGTGTGTGTGTGCTGCAAACACAAATTACAAAAATACACAAGGCAGTCAGAATTCATACAAGTAAAAAGAAAAACACCGAAATACAAGGACAATGCTTTAAACATGTTTGTAAAAAAAAAAAATAGAAGGATGCTCTCAGAACTAGTTAATGGGGGGCAATGATCCAACAGCAAACTACCAAACACACACACACACACATACACACACACCCACAAACACCCAAATCAACATGAATGGCAAAAGACAACAGGAACAGCCACCACTCAATAGATTCATCTGTTAAATTAAGCCCAGAAGGACATAATCGTTTCTTCAAATATAACATTAGTAATCTGCCCCCTCCAAAACACGCAGGAGTCTCAATATAACTGTCCCAGAGGGCCAAGGGGGGCAAAGAGGACCACCCACTTTCTTTTCAATTATCATCTTGCAGCAACCTGTCTCCTCTCCAGCATTCAGCAAGAGACACTGACTGCTCTCCAGAGGGAATTACAATTAGACTGCTGTTTGTCCCTCGAATAAACTTCCAGACTGTAGCTTAAAATCTTAACTCTGTAGAGCATGTGACCCCGAGGACAAACAGGATTACGCCCCAAATCCTATGTTCCTTTACTCTCTCCTGACTTACTCTTGAGCTGCTGTGGTCAGAGGGTCTCAGAAGGGAAATGTGGGGGCACAGCTAACTCTGTGAATACACAAATGACTTGAGGTGACATTAGTGAAATTTCATAGCCATTCATTTCAGTTTATACACGATAAATATCCATTGTCATGCTATGTGCTACAAAAGTTTTGTTCATTTTGATTAAATTGCATTTGGGTTATCCTCCAGAAGGGTCACAAAAAGTATTTTATATATGTATTATGTGAAATAGTGGATACTCTTTCAGCTTCTGAAAAGTATTCAAATGAACAATGACACAAAACAACCATGTTGCTATTCTGACATAATAAACCTGTGACAAGGGGTCATGCATAGGCATGTCTTCATTTTAAGGAGATATAATCCGAAAGCAGCTTGGAAAGCGTCTAATCTAAAATTCAGTTTAGGTTGAGTCCACAGAGCGTATGATTTTTGTTTTCACGCAAATAACTATATATTTCTGTTTAGATTGTGTTCTAAAGCATAACATTATTTGACACAACAAAATGTAGCGTGCAACTGTGAATTTTAGCTTCTAAATGATAAAATTTTGTTGATTGTTGTGATTTCATACGATCTATATCTGAATTGTTTTTACTGCTGAAAAAACAAGGGAAATCTTTTTCTATTCTGGCCATGGTTCAGTTGATAGGGTAGTTGTCTACAAACTCCAGGATGTTTAAATCCCCCTCGATACCTGGCCAAATGTCGAAGTGTCCCTCAACAAGACACTGAACCCCGAAACCTTGGTGTCTAAAGGAGGTGGCCTGTCCACAAGAATTTCCCCAACCGGATTAATAAAGCATCAATTATTATTATTATTACTATTATTCGTGCAGGATAACCATAGTCTATTATTTACTTGTTACTTGTATCTTCTGTGTATTATCTGTCCGTTAAAACCTCATCAGTGCAAATAACAGTCACACTGAGATTTTGTCTCAGGGACACCAATTAGGGCACAATCCACATGGGACAAAGGCTCTATTTCAGATGGGAGTCATACTGGCCAGTTGCTCTGGAGTGTTTATTTGCCCTGCTGTAGCCAGCTGGTCATACGAAAGCACAGAAAGGGTACATTGACTCCACCCTGCAGGGGGTAGTGGCACAGCAAAGGGAAATGGGACTCTTTTTCAGCTCCCCTCTCCACAATACAGCACACCCAATCAAAGAGCCCCAGACCCTTTTGTGGGGATAGTGAGTGGACAAGCAAGGAAGGGAGGGAGAGTGAGAGGGAGGGGGAGTGAGTCTGGGCTGCCAACCCCTCCTCCCACCGTTGTCCTGTCTGTGCGGCCAGCCACACTTCACAGCTAATTAGCGGTCAGATCCACTGGCCCCTAATCAGCAGGACATGTTAAAACTGCCCTAATCAGGCCTAATCCTGGCTTTGTGTCACACATACCCTTCCCCTGTCCACTTACTCTGTGTGCTGTATTGATTAAGACATCATTTGGGGATTTGGTGGTCAATACATTGCAATCTGCTGTGGGCTATAGGTGTGTCCTGAGCAACATTATATGACATCACCCAATGAAACTTTGTTCTATATGTGGCATGGTTGGCTTTCTTAGCTTATCAAAAGTCATCCAAAATATTGTAGAAATGTCAAATAACTTACTTTAACAGTCATATCAGCATAACTGTAAGTGAGCACACAAGCTTAATATGCTGATTATTTTTTAAATGCTTGGAAATACTCAGGTAACACATATACAAAACTGAAACTGTAACTGAAAATGACGATGATGATGATAAGTTGAGCTACTATATGTCTGCACAAGTAAAAAAAACAGCCTGCTTACGGTTTACATTCATAAACTGCTATATGGCCTATAAATTCAAATATATGTATATGTAGGTTCTTGATGGTCTTAGAATTACTTTGTTTTTTTGCATTGTAATAAAATTGTGTTTACAGTTGTTCAAACACATCGTGTTGGTTTTCATGCATTTATTACATAATGCATACACACTTGTTCATTCTTTACAAATGAAGTCATTTTGAAATACTGAATGTTCATTTTCCAATTTAATCATGACTTTTTTAAATGATGTTTGTATGAAATTTGTGCTCACACTTTTTTGAGGTTTTTAAATTGTGCTGCTGTTCCACTTACCCAATAAAAGTACAGATATGCTTTTGCGTTAGTTAGATTCCTATGATTATTTTATGTTTACTGAATTACTGTAAATCAATCAATCAATGAATCAATCCATCATTCTATCGAACCATCAGTCTATTAAACCAGAGCACCTTTCATACGTGTTTATGAAATTCTAAGTACTCATGACTGAGAAGCTGGGAACAAGAAGAAATTAACAGTAAAAACTAATTGAAAACTATTTAGTGCATTCTTTTTAAAAGATGAAATGTGAGAAACATTAATAAATAAATAAAAAATTTAAACAATATAGAAAGATTAGACATATAATAAATAGCAATAAAAAAGACGCATGTGCATTCTATTTAAAACTGATTTAACATGAAAAACCAATTTTGTTGTATAATAAGTATAATAATTTATCACTTATTGCAGTCTTTTAACCATTAACCGGTCTATAGTGTTAATTAGGATCTAATGCACAGACACTCAAAGATGGGTGTGAATAATAAGATGTGTTTCCTTATGCAGATTATTCTTCATGAGTAATGAGTCTGATGCTAGAGCCTGCAGGATGATTGGAAACAGCAATTTTTGCATCTCGCTACTACACAAGTACTGTAAGTGAAGTACAGCAAATCATCTGTTAGAAAGTATATTGCTTATTTTTTATTCAACATGTTGTTTGTACAGTCTTTGTATCTTGATATCATAACCAGTGACATCAAGATGAGAGTGCTGTCCACTCTCACCTAAATGATGCCTGTTCTTGTTGGCTGTTTCATTAAATTCAGAGGCTACTTAGAAACTTTAGGAGGAAAAATAAGGTTTTCAACATTGACAGTATGGATGAATTGTGATCCAAGTGCTGGACTGTGGAGAATGGATTAGGTAATTACCATACTTTTCAACGATATAAGGCCATAAATTAAAATCTCCAACAACTTCTCAAGTGACAACTCATCTAATCAGGGGGACAATCATGGAGAAGCCTTGCTGTTTACTGATTGCTCTAATCAAAAATGGCTTCTTCAAACACAGCTAATTGGTCAGTTTACTCACGGAACAGGGAGGCACATGTAGAGGGGCTACTGTCGTGATTTGAAGGACCCAAATATCTCCCATTTGCATTGAGTGCCACCAGAATGCACTTGACTCCCACAAGTTATCAGCAAACCAGACAATTATTCATCAGGCACAAATTGGCACATCAAAGTCAAATCAGAGAATTACCGTCAGGAAGACCCCAAAGCAAGGGCTGAGAGAGGAAAGGTGGCCTTTGATTGACCGCGTTGCCCTTCGCTCAATCTACCAGCCCTATACTGTCATACTTTGTATTTTCTATAAACCTTCAAACTGCTTCACAAGTAAAACTACAAAACATTTGGAGCCAAAATGAAGAACAAGTCAAAATAGAATTAAATAAAGACGCAACTTTGAAAAAATCATTAAACTTGCATGCCTTATCTACTTTTACTGTAATGACTGACATGTCTTTACAGTTACATTGAACATTTCCCACTACATTGTTGTGTAGAACAGGTGCATAAAAACTGAAGTGTAGGGTAACATAGAAACATGTTGTGGTCAATCATGCTAAATGTTTTTAAGTAGGTTTTTAATTGTGGCTATTTCCACCCAAGAGCTGTGATTCCCTTTTGATACATAAAGTATTTTAGGTTTCCATTGTACACTGTTACCAGAAGAACTGAAAACATTTTCAATGATATTTCTCATTGTGAAGCAGGCTTAATTTTCTTTTTACCATGATTAACTTTTTATGTCAATTCCTACAGAAATCGTAGTAATAGATTACAACTATAATTACAATTATAATTCTGAATGAGATACAGTAGCTTCTGCCATAGGCATTATAGGCATATAGAGGAAAAACATGCACATCCCCTAAAACAGAAATCAAAATGATTTTATAGACAAAAATTTAACCTAAGAATAGGGTAGTTTTTAGGGATAGTCAGGCTTGGCAGTCTCCTATGAGTGCCACTGGCATGGATGCAAAGGAGCAGAAAGAAATACAAACCTAATTTCCAGAAAGGGTTACCATTGTAATAAAAAAAAAAATTTAATAAAACAATGAAATCTGTGATTTGTCAGTTTACTTGAATTTTTATTTATCTCACTAAAATACAAAGTTCAGTGTTTTTACTGACCAAATTAGTTGCATTTTTAAAAATATAAACACATTTTAGTTTGATGCCTGCAACACAAAAAATGGTTGGGACAGAGGCAAAATAAGATTAGAAAATATTCTAGTAACACTGTTTCGGATTATTCCAAAATCAGAAGGTTAACTGGTGACAGGTGAGGGTATCATGATTTGATGTAAAAGGAGCATTTACCAAACACAACGCAAGATTGAAAAGAATTTAGCAATCAAGTCCTCAGGCAGCATTGGTTGAGAAACAGTTATGATGCTGTGGTGAATATAACCAAACTTCGAAACGCTTTCATGCAAGAGAGAAGCCATCAGTTCTGTGCAGAAATGTTTCTGAGCTCTCTGGACCCAAGCTCATGTCAAAAGGACTGAATACCGTGGAAACGTATTCTGTGGTTAGATGAGTCCACATTTCAGCGTATTTTCTGGAAAAAAGAGAAAAAGGTTGTCATCATCAGGTTGTGCCAAAAATGAAGAAAGAAACGATTCAGACAAAAAAAAAGGGCATCAGCGGGGGTGCATCAGTGCCTACTGCATGGTTGACTTACATAAGTGTTAAGGTACCACAGACAGACATAAGCTGCCATCAATGCAATGTCTTTTCCATGAGTATTTCAGCAAAACAATGCCAGGCTTCATTTTGCACATGCTGCACAATAAACTGTGTAGCTGTTTAACTGGCCAACCTGCCAACAGCCACCACAGACTGTAGAGGAAACTAAGCTTTGTATCCTGCAAGATTGTGCAAACATTCCACTTGCAAAACCTTAGCTGAATTAGTATTCTCATTTCCTTTAACTTCACTAAAAAGAGGTAAAATAGGTGATGTAACATAGAGGTAAACATGCCTCTTTCACAACTGTTTCCATTGTGTTGCAGGCATCAAACTAAAATGCTTATAAAAAAAAATACAACTACATTGGTCAGTTGGGATGGTGGCACATTAGGCAGGGCAGTCAGTAAATGCCAACTGTGTAAGAACCCCATGGTTGGTGGTTCGCGTGCCAGTTCCAAACCCAGATAAATGGGAAGGGTTGTGTCAGAAAGGGCATCTGGCATAAAATCCTTGCCAAATCAAATATGTGAAGTGATTCGCTGTGGTGACTTTAAAAGGGAGCAGCCAAAAGAAACTTACTTACAATTGCATTGGTCAGTGAAAATCTTCTTTTTTTTTTGTAGTTTTGTCACATAAAGGTTCAAGCTAATTAACAAATCACAGATCTTAGTTTTTATTGCATTTATTTATTTATTTTTGTTTTTATTGCATCAGAAAAAGCTTAAAAGTATTCCTAAGTTCTAATTCATTGCAGATGCCCAATCTATTTATAACTGTCCCCCCCTTTGTTTAAGAGAATATAAGAAAACATGGTTCACACTGCACTAAACACCTGAAACTGAGAGAAGCACCTCGTAGTAGAACTCTCTACTTGGTTTAACACTCACAGTAGCATCATTAACTTTCTGGCTGCTGCTTATTTTTTGACTCTGCAGTTCATTTTCTCACAATATCACATATATAGATTTATCGATTTAATGTGATACCATGTAAGAACAAGACAACTCATGTTTCATTCAAATATTATAATGTGATCCATGTTGGGATAACTCAGATCAATGTGATGTAAGTATGTCCTCAACTCAAACCAAGTCGGTTAGTTAGTTGTTAGTGGAACATTTTTAATGATAAACAATGAGTAATTGATTCAGAGCAATCAGTGGGACACAGGGGACATTATTTTTTATTTATTATATTATTATTTATATATTTTATTATTTATATTGGCAATAAATCCTGATGTTTGGTCATGGAACAAACTGTACTTTATTAAGGACACTAAAGGAACAGTTTTGTGAGTGACCTGCTGAGCCACCAAATATTTTGTTTCAGTTAATTACACGACAGCAGCAGATGCAGTAAGCGAAGCCTTCAAATGGCTGTTTAATGTTTATTTCATCAACATTTTGTAGATAAAAACACTTCAGCATTTAACCAAGGTTAATGTTCAGGTCAATTAGTGTCTGTCTAGACCTTCCTTCCACAACATATTCAGAGTGACCTCTGCACTGCAATTTGTAAATTGAAGGAAAAACATTGATCCAGGCAGGCCAACCTGAATACAGCCTGGTTGACTACAAGACAGCCTACAACCCAATACAGCATTCACAACACAACAAAAAGTCAACAGGACTATAAGGACCTTCATCAATAACTCATTGAGATTGTGAAAAACAGTGTCCAAAGTCAACTCTGGACCAATCACGCAAATAACCATCAAGTGTGGTATATACCAAGGTGGTGACATCATGATGTCATTCAGACCAGAGAAGTGTGGCTGGATGATAGTAAGAAGAGGGAAGGTGGGAAAGTATGCTGAGTTAGAACTATCAGGGGGCCACATAACAGCCATATAGATCAGCTAGAAGTAAAAGGATAAGACAAGTCATGAAAAGCCAGATCAGTGGGAGGAATAAGATCCGATATATAACCTGCCAGATAACCTATCGGCATAGTGAGCTGGCCTAAGGAGGAAATGGAGGCTGCAAATGTAAAAACCTGGAAACCCCAAATCCACCATCCAGAGGCTGTACACCAGCTGGAAAGAAGGCAAACAGGACCTAGTTAGGCAGCACAAGAAGAGGCACTATGCACCAAATCAGCAAAGCAAGGGCCTACCACAACAGAGAAGATCCCAGGTGCAGACTGTTTAAAAGGCCTCGGAGACAGTCCAACTTATAGTGTGAAAAATGCAGGTAAGAACAATGTACACAGTGCATCCAAGTAGATCTCCAGATGGGAGACTCATCAGAGGGTCAAGGACAATTAACATGTTCTCATCCCACAATGTCAGATAATGACGCTTTAGATACTGTAGCTTTAAAAACTTGATGCCAGATATTCTAATAGTAGACAAGGAACAGAAGGCGACAGTGGTGATATGGTAGGACTCCTAGCAAGAAGAAGAGTGGCCCCAACAAACACCAGGAACAATATCACAACTGTCTGTCCGAAAAAGTGCAGCTGAGATGTGCACAGAACCATCTTAGGCATCTGGTAGAGGACCAGAAGAAAAGTGACCACAACAACAGAGGCCCAAAAGTACATGAGATGACTGGTATTAATCCTGCATTCGTGTAAGATTATTGTTTCATATAATTCAATTTCTGTGACACTGACACAATAACAAAAGACAGAGGTTATCTATGAAAATTAATTCTGTTACAGATTTTAAAATTTTAATTTCAGTCCAAGTATATATTCAGTTAAATTTCCAATACATTGGTACCAATCTACCAGCTGTCCTTTCTTACCACATGATGGGAAACATTCAGTTTGAGGAACAAATAATGTTCCCTTCTTCTTCTTCTTCTTCTTCTTCTTTTTCTTCTTCTTCTTCACATATAATTTGTCACAAACTTTCTACCTTGCTGTCCAGATACTATGTACTATATCTATTATGGCAACAGTAAAACATGAAATCACTAAATCTGTGTGTTCAATATGATGTTATACACTTAATTAAATCCTTGAAAATTTAAGCAACAGATTAGAAATGAGTAATAATTTCGTTAATATTCAGTAAATGTAATACCTTTATCTCTCACTAAAGGGAATACCTCAGTTACCCTCAGTTTCTCAAAAAAATACTTGTCAACATTTGCAGCATTGCTCACTTAAATCACTGGACAGAGCTGACAAGGTTAACAAGAAGGCTTTTATGGGAAGCAAAGGACAAATCTAAAAATCTGTTTTGAGCAAAGTAATAAGGGAAATGAAACATGAAGTTATTCATTAAAATGTGATGTGTCAATTCAGAGATGGAACCATTCATAATTTTAATAGTCCACATGCCTTTATAGTTTAATCCTAAATCTATTGTTTGGGTGATTAGTGTCTGAGTGCTCATATCTGCTGGATCAAATAGAGCACTGGTAGTAAGGCACAGCAGCTTTATTCAGTCAGATTAAAGTCACCTTGCAGTCAATGAATGTCTATAGCTTAAAGTTACACTATTATTTGACATACTAAAACACAAAATCAATAACTTGTTTTTGCTGTTTTGAACATTACTGCTAAGTTAGTTCACTTATTAACTACCTTGCTGAACTAATTCTCTTATTGATTAAGCTAGTAGCTCTAAGAATGGCATATGACACTGAAATATCCAATTAGTATTGCATGTGTTGGTAACATTTTGGTGATCCCTTAACATGCCTTAACTGTCAAAAATGTTATTTGTCTAATATGGTTTATGATCACATACCGGCCTAATGATGTTTCCATCAGCCTCAGTTGTACTGGCTAATATTTGACTTTGTTCCAGCCAGTTTTAAGACTGTTAACAGTCTTACACACTGTGGATGAGTTTGAGAAATAAGCTGTTTTTATCTCTAAATTGGTGAATCTGGCATGAAACTCTTCCCTAGCTTGTTTCTATTTGAGAAACATATCCATGGTTTGTCGTCCATTCTTCACACAGGACCCAATATACAGATAGAATATACTCACTTGTTGTTTTTATCTGACATGGTTTTAACTTTTGAATGTATTTTGATCAACATAATTAGATATGGTATGCAAAACTGACCAGTGCTGGGCAATAATGCATTACTTTTTAATGCATAACGTGTTGCGTTTTAGTACATTAGTTTCTTTTACTTTTCGCCACCACTGGTGGTTAATGTTCGAATATATGAAAGTAAAAGAAAGAAACCCCATATTTTTTTGTACCATCACAGCTGTAGGATCTCATGAATTTCTTCTTTAAACTGTGGTATTTTAAGGTATCTGTATTAAAGGTTGTTAAATCTAATAGATTCACAATCTGCTTTGCCTAATGCTAACTTTCCTTCATGCTAATTCCATGGCGATTAAGATGACTCCACAACACCATACTCTCGAAAACAGAAAATCCACATTGTCCTTCTTAACATGGAGTATATGACTGCTATGGACTAATGAGGGAATTCATTGATGGATTGAAGGATGAATATTTTATTTTTATGCCATATTATTAGAGGTCATAAGTTGTAGGGGTCTTTGGTGTAGAGCTCTACCAAGCTGCTTCACATCACACCTGAGTGGTAGAAATGTACTGATACACTGCACAGGGAAAGCTTTAAAGCATTTGATATAAAAAAGTATAGGGTGCAGGATAGTTATTTAAATGTCAATATTAAGATTTTCTACTGAGAGAAACCTGTATGACCCATTATATCTAAATAGTGAGTGGCTTCATATTTTAAATTAAAAATGAATAACAAAACACTGATTCAGTCAAACAAATAAAACTTAAAGTTTTTTTGTGATGTTCATTCAAAACTGCGAATAGTTGGTTGACTGGATCTTAGGAACTTCTATTCCAGCTGCAGGATTAACTAAATAGAGAAAAACACGTTTGCCCATGCAAAACATTTTTTTGAAGGGCATTATCCCCATACAGTTCTGAGCAGGCACATATCAAAGCAGGGGACTAATGAATAGGCCTACTGCTTGGCCTTCCTTCCCAGAGTATTGAGCTTTTGAAAAGAGAGCTACCTGAATGGACTACATTGCTGTGTTCATCTCAGTGTTTGCATACAAAGAGCTACACTTATTTATCTGTGCCTGACTGACTGTGTGGTAGACCAAACAATTTTTTTCTAGAATCTGCATTTAGATGTCAGCACAAAGGAGTTATATTAAGAGATGTTTCTAATGTTTTGGTCAACCTACTTACATAAAGGAGGGGGCCAAAACATTAGAAACACCTCTTAATATAATACACCACCCACTATGACCTCAGTAATAAACATATAGTAGAATTGTTACCATTCTGACAGTTTCAACAAAAACTGAGAAATTATAACCTTGTAAAAGTAGAATTCATGTCAGAGGTGCTGTATTGGATTGCATTAGATTGTAAAAATGTTCCTAATAAAGTGACCAGTGAGTGTATGTAAGTTTTGCTTGCCTTTGATATAAAATATTTATGTGGCTGCAGTGGTCTCCATCTATGTTCCATCTTTTGACATTTATTTACAGAACATACATGTGAAAACTAATAGTTGCATATTGATACAACCACAATTATGCATATTTCCATTCATTTTTTACCTAATACACGCTGTTGCTACAGCAACCCAACATGGGTTCATTGGCCACTTGGTCAAGGTCATTGTCATCTGCTGTTTTGGCTATTTTACTCATTGTACAACTTAACTCAAGTCTTTGTACTAAATGTGTTTATGTTTGAGTGAGTGGCGAAAAAGCACAAAAGAAAACAGTGTTAAGAAATGTACCTGAAGTGTATATTGGACAGTTTTCCTGCATGCACACTATGCACCTATTATGGTAAGCTTGATTATTGGTTGATTATTCTTCTTTATTCTTTATAAATCAACTATTAGTCTGAATATAGAGATATTGCTGATTGCCAATACATAAGACTTTATACCAATTGCACAAATAGTGTAATTATTGCTAGTAAACCAGCGCAAACACTTACACATGAATAATGCGGAATAATTCTTTTTCATTATGCTTATGCTCATAGCAAAAGATCAGATCTGTTACATTTCTGCGCTGATGTTACAATATTGACACTTACTATAGTAAACGTGCGAGCGTCAATCAGAGAAGAGCATCTGCATAGCACTCGTGTTTTGATGCTGAGGGAACCAAATTTATAACGTTAATTGTCAAAATACCTCTTCCCGCTCAAGCACTGCAAGACTTGAGGGCACTTGTTTGCCTCTTCTGCTCTGATGATAAAATAACTCCAAACAAGTTTGGAGCCTCAGGAGTGATGGTTCTCATATGTGTGTCACTGGGCTCATATTTCCTTTTATCACAGTGAGAGCCAAGGGGATGTATAAAACTCTCAGTGATAGTAGTGATATTTAATGGTGCATGTTCACCTTCATGATGCACTCACAGTCTGTAATATTTGTGAGGCTGTACGTTAAAATGTGTCACATGAAAGGCCAGGTCGTACATGTGATGTTAATGCTTCAGCTTCACACCTATTTTATGAGTGTGTGCCTCATGGCACAAAGCCACTCCTCAGTTTTGCTGAAAGTGAGCTTGTGTGCCCTGAAGAAACTACCCACAAAGCTTAGCAGAGCCACAGGTCACCTGTTTGTGTCACTGGCTAATATTGGCTTTATAACCTCACTAGTAAATTAAAGGCAGGCAGGGGTCTGTTGATTCAAGTTGAGCATTAGCATTTCTACTCAATGCTAATGGATGACTCTGTTTTCTCCCAACGCGGACTAGTGAGCATACCCAGATAACAGCCTGTGTTAATGACAGGGAGTCCAACCAATCCCCCTGCTGTGTCTTGGGCTAATCTCCTTTGATCACCTTTGCTAACACCTCTACTACTAACAGATTTCAGACATCAACAAGGAATTACTTCCTGTGACCCAGCTACACTGAGCATGAATGTGTGTGTGCATGTGTGTGTGTGTATCTGTGCCTGTGTGTGTTAGTTTGTTAACATGTATTCCCTTGGGAGAAAAGGAGAATGGAAGGTGGTTCTGAGGGTGAAGACTTATAAATGCAATAACATCCACTATCCTGACATTGTGCATTGCCTTCATTTCAAAAACTCATACGCAGAGTAGAGACAACTCACTCAACCAGAGATCACCAGGTCCCCGCATGGATACGCATATAACACTCTGCAACAACTCCCTCATATCGTTTAGTATTATTTGTGCATTCGGGGAAAGATGCAGAGCAGGAAATCTGTGAATGTGTGGCAGGCGGGCACAGACACGTCTCTAGTGGCTGTGGGAGAGCGTACCATGAATAAATTTAGCGCTGTCCCCAGGAGATTGCCTTCAATCATGAAGCATAAGGTGTCAATGCTGTGCCCTGTGTGCATGGAGCACCAAATTACCTTCCACCAGATTGCTGAGCTGGGCCTAATAGGAATGAGGAAATGGGCTGAAGAGGACGGACTGCTAATTAATCTGGCCAAAGTGAGAGCTCATGTCCTGGGCCCTCAAATGGTCAAGCTAAAGCTGAGAAAACATGTGCTCTCAAAAACAAAAAGTAACAAAAGAATGAACAAATAAACAAACAAACATGCCTTATTAAATATTTGACATATTTGTATTTCACATAATCATATAACATGTTGCTGCTGTGCACAAACTTTGAAGCTACAGCCATGTAGATCCATAATCATCAAATCATTTTGTGTAGCATCAAATGATCTCTCTGAATCCAATGTTGCATGAACCATAACATTAAAAGCCATATCCAGCATTCACCACAAGCTGAAATATTAACATCTCAATTTACATACAAATTTCCATGCATCTAAAAGGAAAAAAATCTCTTTACCACGCCATTTTCCCATTTTGAATAATGGGTGGTTTTCTGAGATCCAGCTGATTGACTAAACAAAGACATGACTAGTGCATTAAAGCCATTGTTTATTGCCACTGAATCATGGTGTATGTATAATTTTGCTGTAAATGGTTATTAACTGATACAGAAACCACAGATTTGTATAATAGCTGGTAATCATTCTACCTCAGGATGTGTTCTCTCCCTCACACACAGGGTTAAAGAATTCGAGTCTAGTCAATTACATTTAGCAGGTCACAGAAATTGATTTACTGCCTAAGGAATGTTTTTTTTCCTGCTGGGCTTCAGCTTTGTGGTGGCATTCTGCTCACATAATCAAGGATGAGCGTTGCCTGTCTGCCCAATCTACTACTTGGTCCCAAAGGGAGAAATGACTTGCAACAGGAAAACCTGCATGAATACTAATTTGCCTACTTGGCTTTAACAGCTTTTGCAAGCCAATCTCATAGGAATTTGTAGAATATGATGCCTTTCCATCTTTCCATATTAATTACCTCAACTGAAAATAGGGACAGCAAGAGATGAAGGAAGACACTGAGAAAGGAAGAGTATGTGAGGAAGAGAAAGAGAGCATCATGGGAATAGCTCTAAGAAGGGACTCTCTGCTCTCCATCCTAAATGCGGTTAATTATAATGTGATTTGAAGCATCTCAAGCAGGAATCTGGCAATCTTGATTTGGAGCTCTCTGACCACAACTCCAGTTTGGGTCTCTTCATTATGGCTCAGCATTGCTGGCCCTTGTAGTCCCTAGAGCCTGAGGATCACAGAAATGGACTAGGCGAAGCAGAAAAACTGGGACACATTGGTTATGTTCGCACCAAGTTCCACCACTGATGTTTGCAGCTGAATATTATGACTCCTCAAATCTTACTCTTGTAGTTTCCAATCAATGCATGGTGAGCAAATCATGTGCTTTTAATAATATTTCTTTCTTTCTATTTTCATAGTTATATGTTTTACAGTAAGACAAATGGTACTCCACTGTACAGTCAAGACTACCTTCATGTGAAACACAAGCAATATAGTACAAGTAAACAACATGTAGCTGAAGACCACTATGGTTACAAATAAGGTCATGCAGTAGGTGAAATGTGTAACAGTGTGGGCAGCCAACTGAGTATTTAACTCAAGTAAAACAAGCAAAACCACACTATAAAATAGTGTACAGTCCCAAAAAAACAATTACCTCAGTAAAAGCAGGTAATATTACCAGGGAAACAAAATTGTCCCATTACAGTCAATGAGTGTTATATTTATCATGCATATTCTCTGATAGATTAATGTAAGAATATGATTTTAATAACTTCAAATACAGTTTCATGTTTAACAATTGTAGAAAAAAAGTCAGTTGCAGTCATTTTCAGTGTTTGTTGTTTGCAAATTATAAATCAGCTCATGTGGATGTTATATTATTCTGTCAGCGCTTGATGCATGGTTGGTTATAAGTACCACATTTAACATTAGCATGATGGCGCTAGCACACAGACCACAGTATGAATGCTAGTAAAACTGACCTTAGCTAAAGCTCAGTGTTTAATCTATTAAGAAAAACGTATTAACCCTATGTCCATCTTAAAACCTGTCCAGACTCTATGCAGTTTTATGTCTGGCAACCTGTGGTGCCCAAATACTACTAGGCAAATGTGCAGTGGGCAGGATCACACAGGCCGGTGCTCTGGTTTGAGAACAACAATGTTTGGGAACAACACCCTTTTTGTCAACACTGATCTTGCATGATAAACCTTACTCTATTCTATTCGCATGAAGTTAGTCTTTTGTTGGAAACTTTTTTCCAGTAAACCTTTTTTGATTTTTCTTTACTAGAAATATGTTCCAAAACTGATCATAATGCAGAGAGGTACTGTCAAAGCTTCCTTTGTGATGCATTAAAACGGTCCTGTGCTGTCATAATGTCATAATGACTGTTTGAACCAATTTGGATAAGATTTATACAGTAAAAGATGTCACCATTTCTACAGCGACCATGCTCACAAGTCACCGTGGCAGCATGTGTATGGTTGTTGTCATGATGGTATATGTACATTTGATCTAGGATTGTAATTAATCAGCATTAAACTAATAAAAGAAAGAGTAATAAAATTTACTTTTTTGCTAAGGTTTAGATCAAAGACATAGGCACCAATAGTTCTACAGAACATGCAAAGTGTCATATTTTGTCCAAGTGTATTATGTATGTATGTACTATGTTTGTGCCTTAGTCTGAGGCTGCAAGCTTTATCTCGGCTCCACATAGAAATGGAGCCTGTGATATTTATTGTGCAACTATATGGCAAAAAAAATGTAATCAAAAGATAAAAACCCTATGGACATGCAACAGCAATCCATAAAGACATGGTATCCAGCTGTGGAAGAGAGCAACACAGTACTTTTATATATGTCCAATCCTTTCTAAAGCACCACCATAATAAAGGTTTTAGGCGTCCACGCTGAACAGATTTTCACTTGGCCCTTTGTGCCAGAGAATCTCACCTGGTCTTTAGAGTGGGGGCAGAGGGGAGCAAACCTTCCTGCCCCAACTATGGAGAGACAGCCTTCCTCTGTAACCCACTCTCATTCACAGACATCATTCATGTGCAAATCATCCTTGGACCTATTGTTCACCCTCTGCGCTTTCAGATACTTGCTGAATCAAGTGATAAATGTAATGGCAGGGCTGGAGATATATTCCATATAGTGAAACAAAATAAGACTTCTGAGCACTCACATTTGTTCAAAGGAAGACAACTTTACATTATATAACTAACTAGAACCATGGTTGGTTGCTTCCAATTTGGACAAGATTTTCTTTTAATCAAGTAGGTTATTTCTTGTTTCATTACAGTAAATCTTAACTAAAAAAGCCACTTGAGCAAATAATTTTGATAAAAATCTAATCTTCAGTGTATTACCTTCTATGTAGAATTAAAATAATGTATTTGTTTTTAGGGGTGATTTCAATTAAGTTATTAAAATCTGCAACATACTACCAGTATAAAATGATTGCTACACTATAAATCACTGAAAACAACTTAGAAGGTAGAAGTTAATTATTAAAGAGTTAAAGGGGGAAGTTTTTAAAAAGCATGAGTATTAACTGTTCATCTGTTGCTAATATTTTTGTGTGACGGTAGGCAAAACAAAAACATTGTTAATTTTTTTTTAAATAAATTGCACACAACTAATGAGCAGTAAAAGCAATTTTAACAATTGTATTATTTCATTACAAGACCAAAGGTCTGCACTTCCATGAGTGGCTGTGAGGTAATTGAGTAGTATATGGAGATTTCAGATACTAAATCATTGAGACTGTTCTCCTATCTTCATAGTGCATATGGATGTTCATATGGGCCTATATGACATTCCTATATAACTGTTACTATGATGACGAAGGTCTGGCAAGTCTGACACTGGCATGGTCATGTGGTTCATATTCAAAGGGAAGGTAGGGAAAAACTATGCATTTTATTGTTTTGTTTGGGTGACTTGTTGGACTTATTGTTCATTTGTGTCATCAGCTAAACCATGTGTGTACACACACATGCTACTTTTTTCTTTTAGTTGTCCTTTAGTTTAGAATTCACACAAATAAAATGGCAGAGAGCAGGAAGGAATTTGAGTACAGCAAAATGTGAACTTAGTCTGAGACTGTCTCAAATGTGAAGCCATTTTAAGAAATCTCAGACTTTCAGCTTGAGATTGTAGCTTATGGGAATTCAGTAATTGGTTTTATGAACTGAAGAACTGGATAGCATGGCAACTCTAAACTCGTAGTAGTGCTGGGTTTAAAAGTCTAGCAGGGAGTGCACAACAAAGGTCATACTAATACATAAAATAGATTTTTACCAAAGTGTTGGAGCAACAGAACAACTGGTGAAGAACAAAAGGGTACCGTGTTAAATAATATATGGTACATAAACACTGCACAGGTATTTTTAAAGCTTACAAACACTGTTTTAGAAGTTTGATCTTGCTGTAGATTAATATACTTTAATATTACAATCTTAGATGGAACTAATGCAATCTACATTCAATAAGCAACCAAATGGAGTATAGCTGCAGATAAATTGATGAAATTTAAGATGCAAGGGGAAAAGAAACCTTGGAGACAGCTTGATTAAGCTTTGCAAACTGAATAAATTGTTTTTGTTTCAACATTCAAGGACAAAATTACTTATCCTAGCCAAAGTAAACATTTTGCCAACAACTCTGCGGAAATCAGTGAAAAAGATTGTTTAACTCTGTATAATGGTGCCTGATCTCTTTGAAAAAGCCCAAGCTTGTGTAATCAAAAACACAGCCTTTTGTCTCTTTAACACACATACCAAAGAAGCTGCCGAACAGGCCACATCAGAATGAATGAATATTTAATTGAGGCCTATTGAGGCAGAAGATCAAAATGACCTTGCTTTAAATGATTATTCACTGATAAAAATAAAAGTAGGGAAAGGGGAGAATGGAAGGCGCACACTCAAGAGCCTCGGTTTATCCAGTAAGCAGGAATATATTACACAAACACATGAGAGCAAAACCATTGTTGATGAATCTGTTTAACTTTACGACTTGCTTTCATCTATATGTCCAATCACATTCTTTTTCTAACATTAAGTTCATACTATGCATCATAATGATCATTTATATGTGATGTGCATAAAAACTATTTCTCTTACTTGTAACATTAGTCTTTTGGGTGAACTATTTAGGGTTAGCATGTGACACCAATGAGAGAATGGTGACCCCTTCTTATTGCAAGCTGTCTGGACAAAAAGCAGGTCAGTTTGGCTTGTGAGGGAGCAAGACCCTCCTCTCATCTTTCCAGACACTCATAGAAAGGAAAAAAAGGCTGAATTGATGTGAACTGAACATGAATGGCTTTAAACTCAGTACTTGATAGCATGGCACATTGAAAGGAACAAACTTCAATACCCAAAAAACAGTAGTTGTTGTGAGCTCACATTCTAAGCATGTTTGTCTTTCTTCTCAATTGTACTCAAATGACTAATTGATCAAAAATGTTCTATATTAATTTGCTACTTACTTATTAATCAGAGTAAGGGTTTAAAGATTCACCACTTTACAAAATCAAAGAGAGACAATTTCTCTGACAACAATGGATTATATATAACCAGAAGATATGCTGTATCTTGAATAATGGACTCAAAAAATTAAAAATCACAAATAATCATTACAAATGATTTTTTTGTTCTTTGTGCACTCACTTTATGTGAGTTTTTATCATAAAGCATGTACTTGAACTGCCATGTGCATAAGGTGCCATGTGGTGCCAGGACGCCTTAAAAAGGTTCCTCTCTCAAAATTAAGTAGTTAATAACAGATGCAACAGTTGGCAAAGAAGGCCGACTGTTCCATCTCTTCACGTTACTTTCATCCGGGCCAAAAAGTGTTCCATGAATACACTGCAAAGACTACAGCCAAATGCCAGCTAGTATATAAGTTCTGCACCTGTGTGAGAGGAAATAACTCTCCATACCAGCCAGTGGCAGAGGAGAGGAGGGAAATGGAAGACTTAGAACTGCAGATGCACTGTAAAAACTGTAAAGATAACAGTTTCCAGGCAAGTATTCCAGTGACTTGCCCACTGACCATCAACCCATTTGACTGGTCCTTTGCAGTCCAGTCTTGAACTGAATCTGATGTCTCCAAAGCCGCATGCAGTAATTCAGCTCACTTCCCACATACAATTTATAGTTAATTCTAATTAATAATATGTCTGAAGTTGGAAATGAAACTGGCATTGTCACCCCTTGGTCTTTTGGTTAAACTGATTCACAAAGCTGAACTACCAATTAGAGTGGCTTGTCTCACCAAAGCGGTCTGAATCAGCTTTAAAGCCACCAACAGCCTGACATTGGCAGATGGCCAGTCGCTTGATGTTTCACAGGCTGTAGACAGGCACACCGGCTCGACAAACATTCTTGCTAATTTCATGATCATAATATTAGCAGCATTTTTGCATCATCCAAATCATGAAACAATATATTCCAAACGTACGGATAGGGGGTGTGTCAGTAACTAACCTATGCAAGTTTGTTTAATTTCCTCTGAAACAACAATATAAAACCTAAATTGTTTCATACTGATAGATGCCCCCTTTTATAAATTTGAGCCCCTGACCCTGAGAGACGCTCTACACATTGCTGTGCTGGAAACGAGATGTTATGAATCACAATGTTCACATTACTGTCTAGTAGTTGTTATGTGTGTGCTTCCGCTGTTGTCTGCTGAAATGTAGTCTATTGTGTTGTCAAACACATTGGTAGGTTACTTTTACAGACACTGTATTTGCACATTTAACAATATAACAGAGAGCTAGACATTGGCCTTTGTGACATATGAGAGGTGTGAAGCTATATGGGCGAGTTCTAGCATTCAATGAAAATATGACACATATTCACACACTATCAACAGATGTGCTTGTTTTGCATGTTATTGTATTTTGCTAAAATGTATTTTCAACTGCTACTAAAGGGCATTGCTTCAGCATCTATTGCTGATTCAAAACATAGGTCTAAATTGTTAGAAATTTGTTACAATTTTCAAGTCAATAATAAAGAAAAGGTCTTCTCTTCCTTTTCGAGTCTGAAAAAAATCTCAAACTCAAGGAAAGAGAATCTGAATTGAAACATTCTGTAAGTCTGACATTGCCTCTCACAAATGTTCTGTTTAAGTTTCCTTGCAGTAACAGTTCTGCTTTTTATTTTCATCTGAAAGAGAAAAGTGCTCGCAGTCAAGCAGTGTCTCTGTCCTTTGGTTTCACATTGAACCGGTGGAAATAATTTGTATGTTACACTTTAGCTGACATGCTATTGTGATCAAGGACAGTTGGGTCTAGTTGTCTGACAACCTCACATCTGATAGAGACAAAACCTTGAGTTTCTTATTTTATAGATTTTTATAGAAATACACATAAAGGTAATAGTTTGCATCCACCATATACTGTATTTTATGATACATTCAAATGTCAGTCATGTCAGCTTTTACAAATGTGCCAATCTCTGCTACAATAGAACTATAAAAGCCTTAACAATGAGAATGTTTGCAATGCAAGTAGTGGAGTAAATGACAAATACGTCTATTTAGCTTTAATATGAAATCACTCAGATGGCCTCAAAACACCCAAGATTCTGACTTTGTGGAATATGTTTACACAGTATTTTTAACATGTACAATCAAAACTTATATCAAAACATTAAAACTATACAGGATTATGATTTTCCATCAGTTTCAACAATACCACTTTTTGCTAGCGTAATTTATCTTCCATCCTCTTTCATTTTTGAGAAAATCTAAATCTGCAGACACTATCCATTCAATCATCATTAACATGGATCTTCACGAAAGCACAGGTGTAAGAGTGGAGCTCTGTCTGATGCCGACGTGAACATGACAGATCAAGTAATGCGGCATAGCTGATACTTTACCGGAGTCAGCTACTATGTGGATAACATCTTTTAACTGCAAGATAAAACCTTACACATCCTCTCATGACAGACTGACTACACTGGCTCTAAAAAGGAATGAATATCATCACTATCGCCTCCCTGGCATGGAATCAGAAAGGTTCTTTTTAAAAATGTTATTGTGTTAGTACACATTAGTACAATATAACTCCACTTCCACTGTGAGCTATCTGTCACACACAAGTATCTGTTGACATGCTCCTTAACATGGATATTATGTTAGGGAGCCTTTTAGCAAACTCCAAATTATTCTGCCACAGTCCCTTTTCTGTGGTGGGTCAGGGCTGTCTGAAGCCATTACTGGTAATGAATGTGGAGTCCTACTTTAAAAGGTTCAGGCATGTAAAGTCACCTATCGCTGACTAATGGAATCCTGCTGACACTGAATGCCAGGGGCTTTTACCACATCCCAGAATGGCAGTTTTGGAAATTTACACTACAGACATAATGAACTATAAATGTAAACTTGGGAATGTAGCCTCCCACACAGTAGCTCAGAGTTATTAATAGATACAGAATGTTCCATGTGCTTCAAAATGATAAATTGCAGAAGACTCCATTGTGTGGTTTCAGCAACAATTCTGCTACTTGTGACTCATTAGCACAATGATTCAGAGGACTTTAGACTTATCTTTGTGTTTCAGTAGCATGAGCACAATTATTGAAGAAGCAGTTGTGAAAATATGTGTAGAGAATTTGTTGTGGGGGACTAAATATTCAGTTTGTTAACGCTGTAACACTTTGTGCCCTGGGAGATGGGCCTCTTCATCAGGTTCACAGGTCGCGCAGCAGCGTGCAGAGTGGCCATTGTGCTTTGTCATTTCACAGGTGACTCACATCACTACACTCGAGCATGCTGGAGGTAGAGCACTCGGAGATGCTTGCGGCATTCAAAATGCATGATTTTCAGCCTAGTGCAAACAAATCGCTTTAAAAGATCAGTTTAATCTATTTCGAGCTGTTATTATGAGCTGGGAGAGTTGTTCAGATAAAGAGACTGAAGCAGGGTTAACATCAGAGTGTTGGACAACTCTTCACATACTTTACCCAGCGTGAGAGCTGTCAACTTTATTATTTGTTTTTACGATACAGTGTGCATATGATTTACATTGCATACCACTAAAGTAACGGTCAGGGGTTGAATTACTGAGAGACAAACTGCCTGAAATTTTGCTGTGATATAATGTAGTGCATTTAAAAAATATCTCTGGGGAACTATCAGTCATAGAAGTCATCAGTGTCATCGTTGTTTGTGTTGAAAGGTTGAGGACGTAAGGCTGCTTCAATCTCTGAGTTGCTGTCATCTGATTCCCTCCAGAAAGCTTTACACAAAAGCAGAAAGAGAAAAACATTACATTAGTAGAACAAAATGCTTAGTTACTCATGCTTCACATGGATGTAACCTTTTGCATCTTCTACATAATTTCTTTCTCCAGCCAACTCTGCACTTCCCTTTATAAGCATTACAGGATGTGAATGCACCGAAGCTAATGCTCACCTTGAGTTAGATTTCACAATGAAAAACCTCTTATAATCTACCTCTTATTCAGTCACACATGTATATGTAACATGTCTATGTCATTCAAAGCAATAAAATGCAACTTGAGTGATCTGATCACAGTTGTAAAAATCTAGACACAGGTGTAATTGCCCCCCCCCCAAAAAAATAAATAAATAAATAACGGGGTTAAGCCACATTCAGAAGTCTGAACTGTTTATTTAAATTTTTATGAGCAGTTTAGGTCTAAAGAAACGGTGTTGAGAGTTTAAGTAAACTAACTTGCTACAAAGATGTAACCGCGATGTATTAAAACACCAGTCAAGTGCAATCTTCCTTAGCTATATCTACACACTATCTGTGTGGCTAATGGAAATATGATAAACATCATAATAACAGTATATGTCTGTTCACAGTTAGAATCAACAGTGCTTTTTGGGGTCTTATTTAGAGCAGTTAACAAATAGACCAATATTTCCTTGGGTTCTGTGTTGAAGGTCTTGCCAGTAATATAAGGACACAGATTCCCTAAAATAGGAGTTTTATTAGAGGATTACTTGCTGACAACGCATATCTAATCGTTCAGTGCCGTGGATGTGGCTCCAAGGTCATTTGTCATTTACACATCATCAAAACGCATTGCTGCATTGACAGACAAATTTAATTAAAACAGTTGTTGTGAAGCTGTACAATAATTTCACATGTTAGTGCATGAACCTCTAGGGGAATCTCTGGTTTAAGTAACCCTTTTTGACATGTGTCTTAACACACAATGGAAACGACTTGTCTACACTCACCTTTTGACCGTAGAGCAGATTGAGTCTTTGCATTAGTCTTTTCATTCCTGGAAACACAAAGTCAGTTAATAGCGTGTAAAGTTATTACCTTAAAATTTCTTTGAAAAAGAAAATTAGGTAGTGCAAAACTGTTAACACACCCAAACAAAGAGAGATTTCCTTTTAACAGAGCACAGACGTTTTGGTGCACTTCTTCAGTGTCACGGTTGAGTCCTTTTAACTTACCACCAACAAATACTACAAGTCTATGACAAAAATGGACTGACAAACACATTGTGAAGACATGCGGTTTCATTCCAGAGAAGGAGATTTTCTGGCTAAGCTCAGACAGTGCAGCACAGGGAACTTCCTTGACTCCTGTTCTAAGTGTGCCAAAGGATTTCCACAAGGCCCTCTTTATTCAAAACTAGTCCAAAGACAGGGTTGCCAGGTTCCCATAGCTCTGGTGATATCACTATGTAAATGTGTGACCTCCAAAAAGGCTTTGATCTACCTCAATGCATATGCAATAAGGCCCCGTTTCACTTTTAAAGCCCTCCTTTTTAATTTACATCAACACAGAGCCTACTCAAAACCCCACAACATATCCTCATCCCCTCCCAGGTTACCATACATATCCATACGACTTATTCGTCCGGGCCTTTTGTATTGGAGCGGAGTTGTCATGATTGTTTTGGAAAGAAAACAATATGCAGTGTTTTAAGCAGATGAGCTCTAGCACAACACAGTCACGTGGTGTGTTCCTCCATCTGCAGCAATTCAAACCCATGACCTCTCTGAGTGTCATCCTCACAATCACCCTCATCTCCTCATCTTTCCCTCAGCCTTGGTGCATGTGACTGTACATTGAGTATAAGGACCAAATTACTGTGGCTGTGTTGCAACTGCTGTCTTCTAAACTATACATTGCTGCTTTGTACCACTCAAGACAGAATGAGAGAAAAAAAGATGCACCTCCCATTCTTACCTGTGAGCAGATTGCTTTGTGCTATAAGCAATATACCACAGAGTCAGTATAATCATTAGAATGTAACCTTGCATTCATATGTTGATAGGACTTCATCCAAGGTGTGTGATTCTTGCATCTGTACAGGCAGCGCACTGAACCTCTGGCACTTAAAATGCAAGGAAATCAAAGTAGAGGCTCAGTAAGTAAAGAAGTGGCAAAAAAAGAGAAAAAGCAAAGACACACTGACAATCAGCCTATCTGCTTGCAAACCAAAGGTGTGTTTTTTAGAAAATGTATAATCAAATGTTGTGAAATGCACACATTTTGATGAATGGCAGGGAGTGCAGATGATAAATATTTTCTGTGTAGCCAATTTTGAGTATAAAATTACAGCAGGTCGCCTGCTGTTTTTGGTTTGTAATCTTCCTATGTTATGTTTAGGAACAGCAAATGAGCCTTTTACTTTGCTAGTGGCCATATAGACTAACGGACTCATAAAATTTGTTTAAAGGACATAACATGACATTCATGTGGTAGTTTTGTTAGTTTAACACTGGAAATATAACTATGATTCTGTTCTAAGTGCTTTAATATACACTTAACATGTAAACATGCCTTTTCTGCAGTGTATAAAATCAAAACATTTGTTCAGTAGTGACAGCATGACTTCCTTCTGTCAAAGCTACAATCAAACATTCAAAAGCCACAATATGTCAATGGATTTTGGGACAGTGTAACATTTAGTGACTATGGTAAAGACAATTTACATATCTACACTACACAAAGGAAATCTACCTGCTGTCCGCATTGAGCTTTTTAAATGGAATAAAAGATAAAGTACTAACGTTGAAACACAACTATAGGGACTAATACATCCATTTACAACTGGTAGGCAACAGATACTGACCAGGAAAAACACAGCAATAATCTATACGATTACTTTCTCTCCTTTGCCACAATAATAGCTGTTACGGAGAGTAAATTGAGCTTTTCTTTTCTCGAACTTCCCCCCGGGATGGGAATGATCTATCAGCTGTTCCACTTCAGTGAGGGACAGGACTGATTTCAAGACAGGGCTATTACCATAGAGAGCCCAGTCTGGATCTGACCCCACCAATCTAATATTCCGTTTCCATAAACATTTATGCCAGTTCATCTTCTGCTGAGTTTCCCTTAATTGAGGCAATGATCTGAATATGTAAGACTGGGCTGGCTAGTGTTTTACAGGCTCCGGTAGACAGAGGTGAATGTAATGTGTAAAATGATGCAAATTACACCTATTGTAATGTCCTCTTTTTTCCAAAGCCTCGCTCATTTTTTGCGTCTGGCCTTTACAATTATTTCATATTGTTGTTTAGCTCATGTTTTCGTTTTTTGTGTCTGCTATGTAGATTCTACAACAACCTTTAAAATTGTAAGATGGGGTTTATACACAGTGCACATTTAGAGGTGGTTCAATCAGGTTACAGTGATACAAGATGATAATACTAATGCAACGGTATACAATGGGCAAAAACTAATTGATCATCTATAGGAATATCATGTGACTACATCTATTTGTTTTGTTTGCACAAAAGCATGACATTGGTTGGACTGGTTAGGAACATTGAAAGAGTGACTTTCATAGGTAACAATGATTAAACAGCTGAAAACTGTGAAGAAAGTTAAAATTCCTTCTGACACTACTTTCTAGTATTTTAGCCAGTGCAGCGTTTTTCATTTTTCTTCTTTGTGAGAGAAGAATCTTTTCAAGAATCTGTTCAACTGAATCCTTGGCTTTATCTTTAGCTGACTCTAATTAGAACAAATAACCAAATCCTACTGCTGCAAATTTATGACAAATATAATTGTGGTCAGTTGAAATTACTGTTTTAAACTGTGTCAGAAAAAGACCTTGAACTTCAGTTAAAGTTAAAGCGGCATAGACATGTCGAAATATACAAAGACTACAATTACATATCTTAAGTAGTTTTTTTTAATAATGTTCATTTAATAAGAATGCCCAGTGTTTTAGTTGTACATTGACTGACAATGATATACTGTCTTCTCAAAGTGAAGTTTACAATTGCCATTTAAGTCTAGCATGTATTTTTCGGAGTCACTGTAGATACATTTGACATATAACCCAATAGTCACATTAAGGAATGTGTATGCCAGAAGAAATAATGCTTACCAAGCATTTAATACTGGTTTGCACACACTGACAGCTAGAAAACTGCTTTTATTTACCCTGTTTTTTTTAAGCTCCTGCCACCCACACACAAATGCTAATAGCACAATAGCACTTTTACGCAGTGGTGCTTGTCTAAAGGTAAAGGGAGACCCATCACCTCATCATTCCCATCAACTCCTACTCCCATCCCAGCTATGACCCCACAGAAATATTGTTTAGGCTCCGTTTAGATGCACTCTAACAGGCGTGAACGGTAGCAGGATATAGCCCTCACTGGGGGCAAACAGTGAGAGGCAACTGTGAGTGCTTGTGAGTGGGCACTCTCTAACATGTGAGTGCTCTCTGCTGGCAATGAGCAAGTACTGCAACTCAGAGGAAGAGGCACTGGGCCAATGACTTCAACACAGTGTCCTCTCTTCTTAACTAGTGGCGGTCTAGTGAAGACAGCCAGTGTAAAGGTGGCTGAAGGGCAAGATCATTCATCTCATGTTACATTTTTTTTAGTACTTTGTAACCTGTGTGTGACCTGTGTAGACTAACATTTGCTGACTTGTCAAACACACACATGATGTATAAAGAATGTGAAGAAAATAATAATAATAATAATATTTATCCCAATTGTTGTTTGGACAGGTGCCAGACAGTGCATATCGGCACTAGTACGGGGTTTTGGTGTCTTGTCCATGGCATGTAGCCTGGCGTGTAGCCAGGCATGTAGCCTGGCGGGACTGGGAATCAAACAGCTTACCCAATAAATTCCAAGGCTAAATTAAATTAACATGAGAAAAATTAAAAGACAGAAAGTGTCTGAAAGCCCACTCAGATTTTATAGGGAAATCAGGCCTTCTTTTCTGGTATCAGGGAGACAGTGTAATACAGTGACCTCCTATGGTTGGAGCATCTAAATACAGCCTTTCTCTACAGTCACTGTCTTGTTTGACTCTTATTCTGCAGCCTAATTTCACACAAGTCAGTACTATTTTTAGAAGATACATTCCCCCAAACAAATATTTGCAGAGGTACAAATTCAATGCTGCCACATGACTGATACCATACTCTCACACTACACAAGTACTATGCTATCTTTTTACTCGTTTAGATGTTTGCCTTGACTCACGATAGGATTTTAGAACAAGATTACTCTCTACAACACTGTCTCTCTGTCTCCCTCTATCTCCCACTCTCTCATTCTGTGATTTTATGTCCCCTTTGCACATGTCCCTCTCACCCCTCCATCCCTATTCCCAGTGAGCCGTCAGAGATCCACACACATTGCCTCACTATGAGAGAGAGAGAGAGCGAGAGAGAGAGAGAGAGAGAGAGAGGGAGAGAGAGAGGGAGGGAGAGAGAGAGAAAGAGAGAGAGAGAGAGAGCTTCTGATTTTGACACTGAGTGATTTGAGGTTGAATGCTTGAGCACATCCTGTTGTCCAAGGCAAAGCTGTAAACCACTAATTGTTGAGTCAAGGTTTTTGTCAAGCAGGCACTAGGCACAACAATCATCACACCGGCTGATGGCAGGAGGATTTTGTTTTGTGTGTGTGCGTGTGTGTGTGTGAGAGCACATGTGTTCAAGCATTTTCTAGGATCAAAAACGAGAGGACGATGGAGGCAAATAATAAAGGTATTTAAAAACCCCAAAATAAAAATAAGAAAGGAGTGGCATCTGAAATGCCTACAGTAGAAAAGAGTACAATGATGCTTTGCACGAGAGGAAGCAGTGGCATGCACTCGCATACAAAGGGGAACAAGTGGTCTTTACATGGAGTGCAGCTGCTTATTAAGACTCACTCCTTCGTGCATTATTCCTTTCATCCCCACTCAACCACAAAATGATTTTACTTTGCCACTGACAAAGACAGCAAAAGATTTCTAATGGAGAAATCCTTAATAAATGTTGCAGATCAGTCGCTACCCCACGACTTATAATACAATAAACAGCACATTCTGTAAAAGTATCTGACTGAAAAACACTGTGTGGGAGAGAGCAAGGAAGAGAGAGAGAGAGAAAGAGAAAAAAGAATATGAAAGACCTCAATTCTCTCAAACGCCATAATAGTGAAATGAGCACATATAAATGTGTTAAGAGTATCTCTTTGCATCTTGTATAGACTGCATGTATTTAATCTGTAAAGCTTATTAAGGCCCTAGTCATTGCTATGCAAAGCAGCACCCAGTGCTTTTCATTCGCTTTTCAGCCGAGTGCAGTGTTTGGCCAATAGGACTGGCCCCCCGCCTCTCATTCTGCATTCATAACATGCAACATTTGCACAATGTATCTCTCAAAGGCCCTGAATAGAAGGCCTTAATACTCATGTAAACAACTGCAAACCAATTACTTAATGAATCGGGCCCACACATAATGAGGAGCCTCACAAAGGGCTATAAATGCATTTTTTGCACCAAAGCCTCTGCTTTAAACTACAATCCCTCTGCTGTAGTCTAGGCTTAACTGGCAAATCATAATTATTGTCTAAGACAACACAGAAGAAGCCATTTTTGTATTTTGAGTCCAGCTCCATCCCCCTTTTGAAGTCACTCATCAGCTCGCTGACAAAATAAAGCAAATAATTAACAAGTAGAATGGAGAGGGGGGTGAGGGAAATACAGGAAAACAGAGAGGAAGCGGGGCAAAGAGATGGAGAAAGGGCAAGCGAGTGAGAGAGTGACACAGAGAGAAAGGAGAGAAGCAAGGCAAGAGCATGCTGCAGTGTTATGCTTCTGCTTAAGTGCAGGGCTTCCACACCACTTGTGGAAGCAATAAAGCGCAAGAATTGACTGTGGTAAGTGGAATGCTTAAATCTAAGCATCCAGGAGAAACAGAGAAAAGACAGGAAATCTGAGTACGACCCAAGAGAATATGATGCTTATGTTCATTAGCAGTTGCCTACCTCCTAACCTGACGCATGAAAAACTACCCATTTGTTCAATTTTACTTATGTACACAACTTGTGTCTCATCACTGCTTAAAGCATTCTGTGTTTCTGTCTAATTTTTTGTTCTACCTATTTTGTTTAATCACATACATTGTGGGCTTCCCATGCACATTAATGACGGGGAGACAGGCACGACCTGAGAGGGTCTAGGCCCAAAATTGGCTCATGTTTATTAAAGAGAGTGGTCACTGGGGCTGGCAGTGGCAGACATCAGCAGCTATGAGGACCACAATAGAGCCAGCCCATTAGGCCCTTCCCTGGGATAATAGGCGGGCTGGGAGCGCCTGCTTGCCAGGCCAGAGAGATACAGACTTCGGCCCTTGTGTCAGCGTGGTGCCCAGTAATCACATGAAATCAGAGAAGATTATTCCTCATAACGTTTACCCAGCCATTACTGCAGCCCAAATGCGTTTGCAGTGAAGAGGTGCTCTGAGGACCCGACATGCAATTGCAGATTTGATGAAGTTGTGTTGATATTCAAATGTATGATGGGGATGGTGTTAGCTTCCACCGAGCTATTTATCATTAGATATTCTTTTCCAACCCACTCAGGGATCTGATTTGAGCAGCCTAAATGTGTTTCAAGGGTGAAAAATGAAAGGACATTTGTCCTTGTCAACACTTGAGTCCCCTTCTTCCAAAACAGTTCCTGATTCTCTTCTTGACATGATCTGTTTGCATTTTGACAACAAACCTGAAGACAGCGAGATTATGACTCCAATTTATTTTTGTGGTAGTTGTTTTGCGTTTGATTTCTAAAACCTGGCTGAACCTAGCAAACAGTGAATGAGAGGGGCTTCTGGGGCCTTTTGTCTTTGTAAGCGAGTTAATGGGTGGTGCCCCCTTGATCTTATGGAAATGAACAAGGAATTATGAGAGCAGCCATGCAAATGTACATCAACCACTTTGGTGTCTGGTGGCCCATTTCCTGTGGCCCGTTGAATAATAACAATGTCCTTACCGAGGGTAAGGGTCTTGATGTGAGGAGCGTTTGGCCCTCCCTAGGTCCTCTTCATGGACGTGATTTATTCCTTAAAAGAACAAACAGGGCCAGATAAAACCATTTGATTTCAACATCTCATCACAAGCTAATCTGCAATGCATATTTATATAGAAACTTACAGTAAGGCTTAAAAGAAGCTAAGGTAGAGTTACTGAACCTTGGTGGATCTCTTGATGTGGACACTCGTTCATGGGAGAATAATGATATTTATATGTCTATACATAATGTTTTCTTCACAATTCATTTGAAACTCACACGCTATGTACATAACAAAATCACCAGTGTAAAATTAAGACTGAAAATTAATTTACCTCTCGGAGAGTTAAATTTGGTCAAATTCACCACCCTCAGTGTTAATGTAACATTTGTGATTTTGCTGTGTACCATAACCAAGTTCCTCTAACAGGTTGAAGCATGTTTGTTGAGAAACTGAGACTGTTTTTTTCGAGAGGGCAAAAATGGTTGAGAGAACCTGAATTATTGTCTTTGACCTTTGAACTGTCATTTAATTTACATCTATGTAAGCAACAAATGTGGTCTTCCTTAAGTGTTGTGGAAACATCTGGCCAGAAATAACCAGTGACTCCAAATGCTTGTTTCTTGCCATGTAGAGTGGACAGCATTTCTTACCTGAGAGGCTATCATCCTCCTCCTCTTCAGAACTCTGCAGTCTTTCCTGCATGGCTGATTGTTTAAGTAACTGATATGCTTTTGTCTCTGTTGAGACACACACACACACACACACACACACACACACACACACACAAAGTCAATGTCAAATATTTGCTCAGAACCCAGGTTTCCAACTTTCAGAGGTTTCTCTGTTTGATGAGACAACATGCTTCAGTAGCTGAGTCTTTTGGTCTCAGCGCTGTACAGAGAGGGCGAAAACAGTGGGCTCAATCAGCTAAGCTGTTGATTCAAGCCTACAGCATGTAGCAACTGTTTCCATGAGACAGCAATGAGCGTCTCACATTATCTCAGCATCCCCTAGCAGGAAGGCAATGATTGATTTTCTGTTTTAAAAACACTCATAATTACTTTCTGGCACACTAAAGTAGGTATAATATTTGAGAGGAGGACAGAGACTGCACTGGTAAAAATCAGCAAGAAGAAGTACATAATAAATGGGCAGTTGTCTCAATGATGTGGCTAAAACAAACAGAGCGAATCAAAGGATAGAACAGCCCTAACATTGTTAACTTCAGGTTTCAGAATAAAAATACTACTTTTAATCTATAAACATATAATGTAAGATAATCTCCAGTATTATTCCACCCACAGCACTTTATACAGACACTGCTTTTACATGTAGTCTAAAACCCACCAGGTCTACAGATGCACATCTTGGCAATTACTATCAGTTCCAAGGACATGGTATTTGATTGTGACATTGATGTCACACAGAACAGCATAATCCTTTCCCAACAAAATCTTTAGTCATGTTTTTTTAGCTGGTTATGGCTCTTTTGATTAAGTATAGCAAGTGGAAACTGCACTCATTTTGCTGGCTCTGCACCTCAGGGATGCAGACACATGAAACACCCTGCAGGAAATCTGATAGCCAAGGGTAATGTAGGATTGCTTTACATTTCAGAGGTGTAGTTGAGGGATAGGTACACCAACTGCTTCCAGGATACCTTCACATCTAGTAGTTTTCAAGTCCAGCCTTGCCAGAGCATTGTTTAGAAGATAATGAGAACCGATGACAGATCTCTTGTGCTTCCCACCCTGGCGCCCTGACAATTAAAGCAGCCACATTATGCTGGGCAAGCATTTATCAATTTTGCTAGAATGCCTCAGACCAGGCTGAAAACGCAGCTAGTGTTTTCTTGGAGATAATTAGAGAGAACTAGCGCAGCTCTTCAGGTGGGACTTTGACCCTGGATTCACCTTGATCATCCTGCCTCAGCCATTGCGTAAAAGAGCCCATTATTCACTGCAGTGGGAAGAAAACAAACCACAACATAAGGACAGTGTGAATGCTGGGGCACCGGCGATGCCTTTTTACCTCTAATAGGAACACTTTCCACAGGGCTTTCGTCCTGGCTCTCCTCTTCAGTACTTTGTAGTTCTGTAAGAAAGGGAAGCGCATATTGAGAAGCAGTGGCAGAGAGGAAGGGAGTCTAGGAAGAGAAATGGGAATGGGGGGGTCTTTCTTTAGCTCTGAATAGAAGGCTGTATGAAAACTGGGCTGTGAGGAATTCATAAAAAGCTCTATGGTGAAATTGATTTCTTTCATTAATGGGAAGTTTTAGTTCTCTGCAGAGGTTGCTTGCAAAAAAAATAGTAGTAGTCTACATTTGTTCATATTAATGGCCTGAGGACAGCCGGATCTCAGTGTGGAATGTTTTGGAGGTTTGTGGAAACTATTGGCAACAGTAATGAAACCACTTGCTGAAGGGAAGATTTTTGATTATTAGAAAATGCAATTACTCCATAAATAATATCCAAAATCCAACATTCAAACACTGTCATCAAATTTGAATTTTATAATTTTCTGTTACCTTGAATCTGTTGCTTCTGTACTGGTCTGGCTTGCTTCACGTCACTATCAGCCAGCAGGGATGGAGGACCACCCGAAGAAGACAAGTCACTCCTGTCCTCTGCTGAGGGGCACTCCTCACTGGACCGGGACAGAAGTGTCCTCAGCAGCACTTTGGCCTGTGAGCAGCACAAATTAAAAACCCACTCTTAATTGTTCCCATTTTGCGAAAGTGTCAAATTGAACTCTTGCCGATTAGGCAAGTCATTTACTTTGGCCATGGCTGCTCGCACAGAGGTGCAGCTGTAGTGCGTTCATACGCCAAGAGAAAATAACTTCAAATTCTCTCATTCGTTTAACTAAAAAAAGATTATTTCACACACTCTCTCTCCCGCTCTCCCTCTCAAACATACTTTTTTTTCTCTCCCTCTCTTCTCATCCATGAGATTAGAGAAATGCCTAAATAATGCAATCACCCTGGCGTTAATGTGCAACACGTTCCAGATATCTCCCCCTCTTGGCTGAGAGGAATGAGACAAACTGCTCTCTTCCTCCCTCTCCAGCTCATTTTTTATCTCTGGGGAGATGAGGATACACAATTAAGAGGAGCTGTTCCAGGAGATGAGGAGCAGGGAGATGCCACACACCGATTTCCTTTCTCTCCTTTTTCCCTCCCCCATATCAAATCCTGCCATCATCATCTCTCTTTTGTGATCAAAGACTGCCTCTCAGCCTCAGATGGCCATTTGCAACTTTTAATGAGCACTAATATGGAGGGGATGATCAGGAGGATTTCGACAGTGACAAACTTTAAGTACATTGTAAGTTGTTATCAGTAGGTCGCAGTAACGATTGACAATGTACATGCTTTCATTTTCCAAAAAGGGAAGAGATGCAGACACATGCCAATCTTAGCTTGCCACTTGGTATTTGATGCTGCTTCACAATAAAAACTGTCTTGATCCTTGTCCCCGATATCCATCTTTGTTCCTTTTTTAGATTTAGTCAAATGTACCATTGGCTAAGGGCTCTCGCAGACCTACTGCATTTTAAATATCAATGAATGCAACTGTTAGCACTTGAATATTCAAAGGGCCTCTTTGAGTGTGTGCATGCGAGCTGCATGCTCCCATTTGTCGGAGTAGCCAGGCTGTGTGGCAAGACGTGAATGGAAATTTCTGTTTGCTCTTGTGTGTGGAGAGTAAGCTGTTGTAGGAGAGGACACAGAGGAGAGAAAGAGAGAAATAAAGGAAGGAAGGAGAAATAGAGAGAAGAAGTGAGAAATAGATGGATTTAGAGCGATAAAGAGAGAGAAAGATTTTCACTCAGCCTTTTCCTGATGCACTTGGATAGAATGATGTAGATGGCAGCACTGCTCGTCCTTTTGTTAGTTCATATTTTCAAGAGGCTCTACAGTCCCCCTCTTTGCCTCTTTCATTGCGCTGGGGACACTGGAGCAAGATCTCCAAGCCACAAGAACCCACATAAGATGAATCCGCAAAAATTAGTAACACAAAAGACAGCATGTGTTTGTATACATACATATATATATATATATATATATATATATATGTATAGAGAGAAAGAGAGAGAGAAAAAAATATACACACACACATTTTCTAAAAAATGGGACTCTTGACATCATTATGGCTTCTAAGTGGGAATATTTATTGTACTTTCTTCTTTTGTTTAATTAAGCATGATCTGGACAAGGTCAATGAGTGGGAAATTTAAAATAATGCTGTTCATTGTGGAAAAGATCCAAATGATTCCCTCATTCAATCAGACTCAGCTGATGGCTATACTTTTGGCTAATACCAAATTAAAAGCAAGTGTTTTTCAGATGAAAGAAGCCAAGCAGAGGCAGTAATTTGCGATTAGTACATGGGTCAGGGTTTTCCTTCTGTCTAGGTCAATGTGTGGAGCAATCTGATGAGAGGACAGCCAGGGCTTAATTTCAAACACCAGACACAAAGAGTGCACTCAGTACCAACTACAGCTCTCTTCAAAAACCATGCAAAGAAACAATAACACTATGTCTTTTGGAAAGGAGAAAAAATGAGGCGTTTCTCTCATGAAGCTATCTGTGTGTGTTAACATCTGCTTGCTTTTGGGACTGGGTGGGAAGGCAAGTGTGTGACCTCCTGTTTCTGTGTGTAGTGTATGTGCCTCCAACGCTACCTGGTGGCTGTAGGTGGCATGGCGTTCTACCAGCAGTGGCGTGAACAGCTGGACCAAGCGTTTAGTGCTGAGGACACGGCTCTCCTTGAGCAGAAGGGCGTGCTTGAACCAGCGATCCCACAACCGAGCAGCATCAGGAGGGAGGCTGATGCTGATGGTGAGGAGTGGGGGAAGGATTGGCAGCAGAGTAGAAGAGGCTTTCTTAATGCACAGTAGGACATCTAAAGATCTGTCATAATTGTACCTCCTTACAACAAAATATTCACTGATTATCAAGAAAATTGAGGGAGCTGAGAAATCTGACTAAGGTCCATTATGTGAAGAAAGTAAAATATAATACATTTTTTTCCATTCTTAAAAGACTGCTTTCTACGCCATGTTAAAACACTTTAGAAGATATACATTATTGATCAAATCCAGTTAACACTGAATAGACACAGCAACAGCAACATAGCTCCTGGTTTAAAAACTAGATAAAAGGTCAAAGAGCCAATAGGCATCTCCTTGGGAAAGGAAAGGGACACGGATAGTGTGTTTCTTTGGACTGAGTATATAGCAAGAAAGGTCTCAGTGAAATCAATAGAGTAGTGAAGCAGAGCATGGATTTGGCTCAGAGTATAACTACTCATTATCCAAAGGACTGGAAGTCACAGATAGGGCATTTTAATTTACTCATGACATTCATCCGTGCAGTGTTACTGCACAAGGTGACACCAAAGATGACCTTTACATTTGTGGACAAGGGAGACTGTATCAAATGGTAGTGTGCAATATCTCAGCGACTGTTATAAGTGCGTGACCCCTCCCCCTCCATCTGGCCCCCCCCAAAAAAGCACAGCTCTCCACTCTTTGTCTGAAAAGTGGAATTCACTTTTACTGTAAATCTCTTTGCTTTCTATATGAAAACAAGAGAAAAGTGTCTGTGGCTTTCAGAGCATTGATATTGATACATGTGTTCTAAATTACTTCATTACAACCATTTTGATTTTTTCCCAGCTGCAGTTGAAAACATAACATGAGTTCACAATTTTTTCAAGTCTGTCTTACAACAATAGTCGTATGAACTTTAACACTTGTTTTCCCTGCTGTAACTGTTCCTCCTGTTCATACTGGCAATCAAAAGATAGATATAGAATCTGTTATCGTTCCCATGCTACTCAAAAGGTAAACTCGAAAAGGGGATTTTGTACTAAAAAGACTGTAAATTATAGGAAGGGGTCTTTTTGTCACTTTCATTGCAACAGGAGGAACAAATACAGCAAGCTTAAACATTTAAGCTCTTTCAAGCCAGAAAAAATAGTAAATGTTTTCCTTAAAAAATGTATTACATGAATAGTGCAACTTTATAGACTTGGTCAGAACTGTTATGCAATTGTGGTTATTTTCAATCCTACAACCACAAGATTTATCAAGCTGAACATAAACACAAACACTACAGAAAAACACACAGGCATCTGTCTTTGCTGTTGAATTCACAGAAAACCAGGATCCTTACCTTATTTTATTGGGCTCTGTGCTGGATTGGTGAGCACTCACTAGATCTTGTGGTAGCAGGCAGCCCTTTGCTGTGCTCCATGACAACCTCTGAAGCTCATGGAGGACAACTGCTCCACATGCTTCAAGATCCTTGTCATTCAAGTTTGCATCACTGTTACATAGGCTGCCAAATATATAGAGAGCAGTCAGCTATTGCCATGGAGCCCTGTGCTCAGCCAGCAGGTCAGTACATGAAATACATCCAACAGTTGCTAACACTTCACACACAATATTTACATCATAGACATCGACACCCGTACAAAGATGCTCCCATAATATCACAGCAAGACTAAACACTACACTGAGGGTCATGGCACAAGACAGCTACTCTCTTTACTATTGAAGATGTTGTTGACATCTATCAAACTACTCATGTTTGCATAGATAGAGATAAGTATATACTGGGTTTAAAAAGAATGTGAAAACTTTCCTTTGCCAGACATTTATCCATACTTTACAACAAGAAGTCCAGTTATGCTAAATCAATCATGCTATGAAATACAAAAGGCTTATGGAAAATAAGCCCAGTCTAATGAAAGAAATTCTCCATCCTCCATCTCCCTGACTCCCAATAACAATTCAAAAGGGTGGTTACTATAACAATACCATGTGTTTGAAAACCCCCTCAGAAATAAAGGCGCATGCACGTTGGTGATGACATCTAAAGTGAGGGCCCTTGGCAGAAGGATAATATGTTTTCCTCATCTGTTCAAACAACTGCACGGCCATTAAATAAATATACACGACATTTAATGTCGACAGGGAGAGATAAGATTGTTAAGGTTGAAGAAAGACAGCATTGGTATACCTGATAATTCTATTGAGTTGTCTTCCATCAATTGAAGCATCACAGTACACACTGATCCGTTCACCAGGGAGCCGTCCTTCGATGCTGTCTAGCAGATTAAAGAGTCCTTCCTGGGAGAGACTAAAAAACATTACACATTAATGTAGTGAAGGGAAATAAAAATGGAGACTGATAGATCAATTTTTCCAGGCAATTTCCTTGAGGTACTCAAGGATTGCTGGAGGAATCTGATCATTAAAATGCTACTGCCACAATACAGGACAATTCAAAGAGTGTCTGTTGAAGGTGCCGTATGTAATGACATGTAATGGGAGAGCTTGTCAAATATTGCGTTCAAGCGATTGATAATTAGCTGACTACTGTTGGGGTCACATTTTAAATATATACAGTTAATGGTATATTAATAACCTTAATATAAATCTACACTATTACCATACAAATTTAACAAATTAAGATACTGACAACTCTAACATTGCCACAATCTGTAACATTGCCACAATCATGATCTCAAAGTAAAAAAAATGTTTCCCAGAAAAAGGGGCCTCTGGATGATTTCCTTCTGTGAGAAATTTACACTTTAATCTGATCCTGTGTGAGGCACCAAAATGAGAAATGGATGCTTAATGCATGTGGATATTGGGAATCCATCTCTTTCTTGAGTATTAAGCTCTGGGTGGCCCTCATTCAATTCTCCAAGAAACCCCAAGCCGAGAGATCCTGAGTCCTTCGACATAAAGGGGGCCAAAAAGAATTTATGACAATCTGTAATGGGCTCCTGGGTTAGGGGTCAGCAAACAATTGCTCCTTCTTTTTTGCAGGTTGTTTCCTGGTAACAACCTGATTAAGCTAGCAACTTGAATTATATCCATAACATTCTGTAGTGTGCAGTCCATCTGTGCTAAGTCCTCTTCAGTGTGGCTGAAGTAGCATAGGCAAAAGCTCTGTCTTTTTTTCTCTCCCTTATCGTCAGCGTGGGCCTTGAAATAGTCATCTTTCTCTTTCCACTTTATTTGTCAATGCTCTTCAAAAAGAGACCTTTAGAGAGGGAGAAAGTGAATTAGTTGTATTTTTCTGTAAACCTCTCTCTCTCTCATTGTATTGTTACTAGCTTTCATGTCAAGGTCTCCAACCTCACTTTAGATGCTGCTGTTGTCTGCATGTCAACATCATCAGGAGCCTATTGTTAGCTAGAAGGAAGAGGTCAGCCTCTCTGCAGCGATATTGCTCTACAGTGTACAGTACTGACTCCAGGGTGATTTACCACACGGAATAGCCTCATGGTTGAGTGATTGGTGTCAGGGGAATCTCAGCGTGCTGGCACAGACAGCAAATAACACACAAAAAGAACAGAAAAATATGCCACAAGTAGTGAAAACACACTGCAGGGGCTGCCTGACTAAATTTGGTAAATGTTCCACCACACTGTGACCACACAGTTTACAAGGACTGTGTAACAATATGCAACCATTTTACTGAAGCTTTACAACCACAGGAATTATTTTAAAAACCACGATACCCTAATTAAAATGCAAAACATTATTCTTAAGCCTATATATTTACATTGCATCTATAAATATTCAGTAGACTTTTAACAACCTAACTTTTTTGACTTTTTGTCAACAATTGAGCAGAACTGTCATGCAGTTCAGGGATGACATATTTGAGAGAAAGAACCAGTGCTGCCATTAAGACTCGAAGAAGACACCTAGGGGATATTTCAGTCATACACTTTCACTCACCCCAGCCATGCTGGAGAAGAAATATAATGGGATAATCTAATGAATTGCCCAGGCTTGTTTTTCCTGACTATGAGCTGAATGGAGGGAACGATATAAACTCTAACCTTAAGAGAGAGAGAGAAACAGAGAGAGAGGCGGAGGATAGACTGGATGTTCTCTGAGCTTTACATCAAAGCCTCTGCTTTTCTCCTCATACACAGAAGCCTTCCATGTTAACAATGAAAGCTGCAGCCCCCACCATCATCTCCCTGGTACAGGCTAACTGCAGTTCCTCTTGAGGTCACACTATAAACATTATAGCAGACCACACAGACACAAAGTCACGCGCAAACAAACACACTACACTCTCACGGAGAAAAAATAATAATCCTTCATACTACTTTTTCCCCCCCATATAAACATGAAATACATTTTTAAAATAAGTAATGCTCAGAAGGAGCCTTTTGCATTTATAGTTACAGTAAAATAATGCATTTGTACTATATAACTTGACCATACATGTAACTGGGTGATTAACCTAAACAATAAGCAAAGAAAAGTGAACAAGAATAATGTAGGTTATCCAAGGACAGAAATAAAAAATTAACAATGGGAGCGTCACTGAGAATATACTAAAAATATTAGACAGAAAATATAGTTTTCTTTTGCTTTTTAAGAGCATAAGAGGTCCTGTTCAGAAAATACTATATATTGTAGGTAAAATGCGGCGGCCCTGGGAGCAAACATTCACATGGGATTTTCTGTTGCTCTAACCCCCATCCAAAATGATGCTTCAACTCAGAGGCCATCATCATGCTAAGGATTTGTGGCTGTAAGTGCTGTCCACATGCCCACCCTCCAGAACACTCTATGGTGCCACAAATTTCCTCCTCCACTGGGGACTTCCTGAGGTCTCTCAAGCAGAAAATTGCTCTGTTACAGCATTATCTTGGATTATGGCAATATTGTTGGTGACAGGTCCTGAGCTCTCCCTATAAGATGCATCACTGCCACCACCGCAGCTGCCGCTGAGCTACAGAGAGCACGGTGGCATGGACCGTGACTGCCACAATCCTCCATGTCAGCCTCAGACGTGATGGTGGCAAGGAGGACTGTATGGTGTCTTCGCTGACTTCTATCATTAAAAGCCCTCAGTAGTTCAGCATGGCTATACAGACTCTTCCCCTGTTCTTGGCTTGCTTAGCTTTAAATATACAAAAAAATACAGACTATACTCTAAACCTGTGCACCTTAAGAAGAGCATGTGACATAAAACAATTAAAATGTTAGTGTTAGTTAGACAACACTAGGCAGAAGTCATACATAGTGCACCTTTCCAAAATCACTGCTGGTGTTGCATTCTTGGACTCGTCAGAGTCGAGGGATGTTTCAGGACTGTGATCATTACTCTCTCCAGAAGTGGAATTCCTCTCAGGTGCCACACCCTGTGGTAGATCCTCCTCCAGCTCGGATTGTGTCAGAGAAATGGAGAAGTCACTAGCAGTGCTCTCAGACAGCTGGACATCAGAACTTGGTGTGCTGACACTCTCATGTCTACCTGCATGCAGATATCACAAACTCTCAATTAATACTTAGTTTTAATCAAAAGGACAACACAAGTTGCAACTAAAATATATTAAAAGAAATATATTAAAAGTTAACAAGCAAGGAATAACACTGCAAACCTGGTGCACTTAGGCCCAGATGTATCTGGACAGTGACAGTTATAATTTTGCCTTCATACAGCACCACAATAGATTTGAAATAAAAACACTCTAGATGTGATCAAATTGTGGATTTTCAGCTTTATTTTAAGAGGTTTTACGATATTTTATGTTAATATTGTGAAACCTCTTAAAATAATGGTAAATATGACATTTACCACTTAGAAATTACTACCATTTCAGTGGTGGTTATTGATGATGTGACTACTGACAGAAGTAGCAAAATGAATTCTAAGGAGTTTAGGACTATACTCTGCTTACATGCAGCCAAATGCTACAAAACTGGTAGGATGATGCTGCGCGGTGCAGATGGATAATGACCCCAAACATACTGCAAAGTCAGCTCAAGACTTTTTGAAGGCAAAGACATGGAATATTCATCAATGTCAGTTGCCTGATCTCAACCCAATAGGGCATGCTTTTCACTTAGTGAAGACAAAACTGAAGGCAGAAAGACCCACAAACAAGCAGCAACTAAAGATGGCTGCAGTGAAGGCCTGGCAAAGCACCTCCAGGGAGGAAACTCAGAATTTGGTGATGTCGAAGTATTAAAAAAATATGGTTATATTTACTATTATGTCACTTTGTCCAAATATTATTGAAATCCTGAAAATTGAGGTACTCTGCTTAAAATGACTGTTAATCCTAAATGGTAAAAGCCATATATTTCTCTGAAACCTGTGGTGGTGTATAAAGGCAAAATCATAAAATCTCTCTCATTGTCCAGATACTTCCGGGCCTAACTTTACATCTTCACCTTCTTCTCCAGCAGTGGTTTCAGGCATTAAATAGCTGAGACCTCTTCCTCCATCTTCCATTATGGGTGGCTGATGAGCCACCCCTCGTGAGTCAGTGTGTTCTCCAGGGTAATTCTTGGCCTTCATGGGGATACTGCAGCCGGGAGACAGATTCCTCTTAGGCCCTGTCAAGGTCACCAGAGGTGAAGGTTCATGTTCATCGTCACTTTCAAAAGACAAGTTGTCAGCTGTGCCTGTTAAGGCACGGACAGATGGGAGCACAGCCGTCGTTCTTTTATGTTTGACACTCAAATTACAGCCGTCGGGGGAATCGTTTGAGCCTGAAATGTCATCTGATAAATGTGCTCCGTTACTGGCAGCATCCTCTCCACCAACTCTGAAGTCCTTCAAAAGGCCACTTGGTAGACGTTCACAGGAGTGTATGCTGCGATTGGATGAACGATGCAATGCTTGGTCTGAGTGTACAATTGTGGTTTGAGCTTCAGCATTAGACCCTCTGGAGGTCTGGCGGTCCACAAGAATTTCTCCTGATGGTTGTGTAAAATCCTTAGGCAGGTGATAGAGGGAGCTGTCCCGGTGCTGTCTATGCACAGCTTCAACCTAAACAATATCAAAGAAATTTTTGGGGGGGGCAACTAAACTTTCAATGACTTCATAACAATGATAATCTTCAGTGCATATGTATAATACTTCTACAATTAAAAATCTCTTTCTTAGGTTAAACAGGTCTATTTTGAAAAATATTAAACTCAAGAATTTTAACTATCCACTTTACAAAATTGACTAAGTGTAGGCTATTTGGGCCAAGGTCAGAATTCTTTTTACAACATCTTTCAGAAGGATGTCTCAGGATCAATGTTTTAACTTTTAATCTTATTAGAAATCCTTTAGACAAGTTTTGATTCATGTCTGCTATGTCACCAAGGGGGGGGGAGCAAAAAGCCTCCCTCCAAACATAATAACAAAAAGCATGGCTTCTGTTTCTTTTCTGATAAGCGTCTTAAATACCAAACAGTTAGCTGCTTAATAACATTCACTGTAAACCATGCAGCCTGCCCAGCAGATCCACAAAGTAGGTAAAAAAAAGAGGAAAAGTTAATTTCTTGGCTGAGTGATTCCATCGGTAGCTGCAGGGCAAAGTAGAAAGTGTTTCACTAAAGTAGCAATTGATTCTTCTATCAATCTGCGGCACGCATGTGCTCTTCCAAGGAATGTATTAAATATGAAAATCATATCCCGTTATCATCTGTCTCCAGCTTTCAGCCCGGTAAGCTTCCCTTAATGAATGCTGCAGCCTGAGGGACATGCACACTGCCAGCCAATGGCTTGTATGCATAATGGAGTGACGGTACCATTTTGCTCATTACAATATCGACAGGCTGAGGGGGGGTTTTGCACACAGTTACAAGTGACTGCTCTAGACAGTCTGCTCCAAGTTATTATGAGATGTTTTAGACATTTCATCTAAAAGAGCTTTAACTGCTTTAAGTGAAGGGAGAAAGCAGCTATGGGCTTGAACTACATCGCTTGTACAGATGCACCAGCTAGGATTAGACACCTGTGCTATTACAGATACACAGTTTAAATGTAGACTCCTCTACAGATTTACCAGGCATAATGTCTACTTTCCTTTGTTATTCTAAACCTGAAAACACAGCTTGATAGAACAGAGATTTGCATAAACCTTGTAAACATTTCAAAAAAGAATCATCCAACATAAAAAAACAAGTGTTTCTTTTCAACCATGCAAAGCATGTAAATAGTAGAAGACGTGCACACGTGTAAAATACATGATGTACAATTATGTTGTTTCCAAACAGGAATGGTAGACTTATTACATGTTGTGTTACATTAGGATTACCTTTGCTGTGCCAGGCTCTTTCTCAGTTTTCTGTCTTTCTTCCATAAATCTAGAAATCTTTTTCAAAAAATCAGCCTGCAAGAAATGCAAAGACAGCATGGAATACAGATACATAGTTAAACAAATAGACAGACACATAGATCTGACCAACTAGAAAATATCTGTTACAGTACTGTGGTAGTACTGATGAAGGTTATGTACATGTGGTGTAAAAGCAGAAGGTATGAAAGAAAATGTGACGTCCAGCATCAGTCAGTCACAACAGGTTTCCCCTAATGAGAGTCCTTTGTGTAGCTATTGACCCCCTTTAATATTTATCTGACAGGCCATATTAACTAGCTTAATCCCAACTCTAACCATGAAAGACCAAAGCAATTGGATTACCTCAAACATGACGCACCTTTTCATGAAAACAATGGCTGTGTACTGTAGCAGACCTTTTAAAATGCCACTTTCATAATTTCTCATTTATCTCGCGGAGCAAATACCAACAAAGGTTAGGTTGTTATGAATGTATGCACCTGAGCATGTGTGTGCTGCGTAACTTTCCTTTTGTCACTGTCCGTCACTGTTTTGCGTAGATTTTGTAATTACAGAAAAAAAAAAAAACATAAATCAGGGTAACTTTATACAGTGAGAAAAGAGTAGAACCAAAACAACAACAAACATGATTCAGAAAGAATCAAGAGGAAATAAAGCAACTGCTTGAGGGGAGAGAATGACTAAACCTCTGGAGCACTTCAGAGTCTCTATATTGGGCAATTAACTCAGTGAGTCATAATTAGCCAATTTTGTTAATTTGATATTAAGCTGTCAAGCAGTGTCGTTGAGTTTTGAGTGATAATCTCACTGGCTCATTGTTTTCTGCCTTGTTCGTTTGCTTGTCATGATAAATTGTACAATTTGAGCATTTACTATAAAGCAAACTGAAAGCAAATACTTTTGTTACAACTGCAGCAAAGTATTGCACTAAATGTATGTCAACCTCTTTCATACATGCATTATATTCATTGTTCTTATCTAAATTCACAGTACACAGTTTGGTTGCCTGTTAGAAGTATTGTTTTCTAAATACACAATATTCAAAAGATGAATTCATAATTACAACATTTTATTACATATTTTCTAAACATTAAACATTTTTTGGAAACAGTGGGCATAGTGTTTGTTCAGTTTGCTTTTAATGTAACATAATAATGAGAAAGAACTAATCCAATGAACAAATGAAATTGTGTGTGTGTACCTTTTGTTGTTGCAGGGGGCCATGGTCAGGACTATATTCCTTCATGCTAATTTCAATGCACTCCACATCTCTCAGAAGCTCAAGGTTTCTCATTTTTGCTTGTGCTTCCCTGTCACAGATTTCTTTGAGATACCTGCGCAGCTTTATCTGTGAGCTGAAGGCAGTGGAGAACTATTATTCAAAAGAAATATTATCTTAGAGCATTGTCAAAAAATAAGTGCTGCACTTTTCAAAAGAAAAGGTTAAGTACAATATGTTTTAAATTTAAATATTATCCTCAACTCCCCTCTCAACATAAGCTTTGCTATTTTGACCTAGAATGTTATTATTTATGAGAATCAATTTACAATAAAAAAAAAATGTTATTCTCCTTACACCTGTGCCACGCATTTGATTACAACAATGTGATTTTTGTTGAACAGAATATTTTGCAACACAAATGCCTGAAAGCTTTGTTTTCCTTTTTCTGAAAAAACATGACTGGATCTATTCATTCTGTACTTGCAGTATGTATACAGATTGCATATATGGTAACTTTGCAAAACTAATTTATTATAAAATCTACATCATCGTCTTTCAAATGTTTATGAATTAGGTACTACAACGCTGGGATTTCACTTTAAGGTTTATAAAGTTCTATCTATCTATCTATCTATCTATCTATCTATCTATCTATAAAACATGATGCTTACTGTTTTAACTGAAGTATCTGAAATCTTAAGGTTACTGCTAAATGTGTAAGAAAAGGGAAAAGAAAATCGTAAGATAAGATATTTTTGGACAGAGTAATCTTAATAACTTACATTCTTTTATCAGATCTGGAGTAAGCAAATAGTTCCCTCTCCAGTTCCAGTCTCCGCTTCTCCCTGCATACAAATCATAAAACCTATCATCTAAACACGCCTAATGCATCCATGATACACACCACTGCAGTTATCACCGTGTTTGCTATTCAATCAATGATTAATTATCGACAATGTTATTAACACACTACTGCGTATGCTAACGTTAATGTTGATTCCGCCATACAAAATAGCCACATATATGGTTAAAGTTAGCACCATGCGAACTTTGGCTAACATTCAGACGCTAGTCCCTAGCTTTCCCTTCATGTGCAAAACACGAAACATTACTTAACTAAACGTAGCGCCGAGGTAAGAAAAAGGGCTACTGAACAAGTTAGCTAGCGTCTAGCTCCGTCTACACTGGCTGGCTTTTTTAGTTAGCTAAGTAGCTAGCCTGTTATCTAGCGGCAGGAGGATGCTACCAGGCAGGGTATATCACTATTCGAGCCCGCGGTCTCCACCAGGCCGTGTTCCCGGTGATGAAATAACAGGGAACCCTCACCTTTTATGCAAGCTTTGCTGAATCGCTGTTATCTTTTCATAATACTGGTCCACGCTGCGAGCTACGCCAGCCATTTTCATCCGTCTTGGCGCTGCTGAACAGCCGAGACGCAGCCGAGGAGGAGGAGGAGGAGGCTAGTGTTTACATTGGTTACCATGAGTTACCGCTTCCCACAAATCTTTGCTAATAAACACTGAGAGCACGTGGTCCTGTTTGCAACGTAAATGTGCTGCCACAAAACGTGTCGGGTAAGAACAATATTTACTGAAAACATGGAACCGTTTTGTGTAAAGGTGTATAACTAGCAAAAATGAGCACTTTTTATTTGATTTAAAACATTTTTAAGAAAAAACGTTGTAGAAATTATACTTCCAAAGTAAAATAGGTGGTCAGTCTTCTGTATTAATTTTTAATTTTTTTTTTTAATAAAAAATCTTACATTTGCTGAAAAAAAACAGTGTCTGTAACCTGACTGGGCTAAATACCAGCCACCAGAAGCCTTTGTTTGACATTATTTCTATCTGATACAGATGTCTCATTTGCTCTGTATCAGCTACTGATCTTGTCTTGTATTATCAAAGTTCACCGCTGACAGTAATGTCATGTTTTGACTGCAGCAGCACATCATTTTGTCAAAGAACAGCACTATAGCACCATATTGCATATGTCCTTGCTGGGCTTCTGATAGCTCTTCCAAATGCACACCCTAATCAAGCAATTTCTCCAATTCCAATCCCATCAAATTGCTCTTTAGCTGTTAAACTGTGGAGTTTTGTTGTCCTTTTCTAATGCTAATCTACCCTATTCAGCATCTCTCTATGAGGCTGTTTGTTGTGAAATAAATCCCCTTGTTTGCATTCTGCATGTATAATTGATATTGTTGCCAGGCTTTTTGTTTGTGCTGTGGAGAGTTGAAAGGTGGTACTTTGGAGGTGATGAAGAAAATAGGACTTGCACTATTGTCGTCCAAGCTGAGTTCAGATAAGGTCAATGTCAGTAATCAGCTTTTGGTGAATGTCATACCATGCATTCATAATTATTCTATAATTATTCTCAACAGATTATGGAATCAACAGTATAGAAAACATTTGCTGCCACTTTTTAATATGCTTCTATTGCTTATGTTGTGTATCAGGCAGAAAACTCATCAAATAACTTGTGAAGATATACTGGCACCACAAGCGAGATTACATCAAAGTAAAGACATTTTATGTGAATCACCTGGGCTCAACTGGTGATTTAATACACGTTGGTGAGTATGATTTTAGTCATTTGCATAGACAAATAGACAGCAAAACTACAGAACTCACAAATTCTTTCCACATACACAGTGTTTTTGTTTACATATCTCTAAAACAGCATTATTTTTAACTCTGGAGCAAATTATCTACTGTATAGGCCTTTTCTTCCTTATATAGCCTGAATGGTGCAAGATAAAAAACGCTTCAATGATAGAGAAGTTATAGTCTTCACAAGTGTTTATCACTGAAAACAAAAAAGTACTATGCATACATTTTTCAAATCTACTACATGAATAGCTGCACTGAAAATTATTATATTCCCTATGTGTAGCTTCATATAGTGTCTCTGCACTGTTTCTCCCTGCTGCTCATCTGAAGACATACAATGTGTATGGCCATTGATATGCCCTAACAGAGGTCACAATTTGCATGAGAATTAACAGCTAGTAAATTAAATTGATATTCAGTGCACATCTCCGTTGAATCCTTCAGACCTTTGTTCCCCTGCCTGGCAGAGCCCATGTTCAGCCCCTAGCTAGTCAGAAACATCTGTGCAGTTAATGATTTGATAAACAGCTTACAGAAATGCTAAATTATCTTCTCCACCCCCTCCCTTATTCTTCATCCCCTTGTGTGAGACTTGGAACAGTTGGCTCACCTCTCTGTGGCGCTGGGTTTATCTGTCTTTTGTGACTGTTCTTCCACAGCTCTGGTTTTCATGGCTCTCTTCTAACTCCTTTCGCTATCACTTAGATACTGAAGCCGTGTTTGGGGTTATTGCCAATCCTCGGTTCTCATTTATGAAGAAAAAAAAGCGTAGGAGTTTAAATTGAACTTAATGTGACTATTTGTTATTCATTCATAGTTCTGTCTGGATAGCATTTACAAAAATGCTGAAGAAGAACAGTGACATTTATCAACACATTTTAACATTTACAATGCCATTGTACTTCCATTCAGTTAAAGCCTATTGTTTGCTTAGAACTCAGGTGACTCCATGTGAAATTGCAAATTAAGGTCTGACATATTTTTTTCCAGAGTGCATTCTACATCAGAGTGCAAAAGCTTTCAAGTTCCATGTGTTAATTCAATGGTCACTTGTTTCTATAATTGGCTGATACCACTAGTGAAAGAGATTTGACCGGGCTTTTATAATCGTTTCAAAAAGTAGGCACTTGTAGTTGGCACGGGAATAGTTTGATTTTCACAAAGTTATATTAAAAATATTAAATGTGTCCAGATGATGATATTAGTAGTATCTGTTCAAAACCAGGTCTGATTATAATTTAAAAAGGATACAAAATATCAGTCGAATCTTTATATGTTTGTGTGTGCACACACGTGCCAGCATGCCTACTGTACATACGGTTTATTTGTGTGTCCCTTGCCTTCTGGGTAGGGTTTTTGTCTATGAGAGCACCGCAATTAGTTAAGTGCTATCAAGTGGATGAAAAGCTGCAACAAATCCCCTTTATAATTTCATGGAAAAGAAAGCTTACAAAGTAGAATGGGGTGCAGGGGTACTAGTTTTCTTTTCCTTGCCTTTTCAGTTGCAACCTAAGAAATCAAACACCAAGAGGCAGTGCTAAGCTCTGTTAAGACACTGTGTATTTTTTTTCTTTAAACTGCAGGTATTAGATGATGTCTCCTCAATCACTAAGAATGGGTGAAGAGATCAGCTTCACCATGATGCTGCACTTGTTGGTTATTTGAATAAACATCAGGGCAGTCTCGAGTGCTTTCTCGGAGCACAATGCTTCAGTGTGGTTTTGAACAAAGCCTCCCAGGTCTAATGACAGTGGCCTGTTGTTAGTTCATGAATGCCTTGTGATGTCCTAGTTTTCAATATCCAGTTCTTAAATATTTTATATTCTTGCATGGTGACTTTTTCCAGTAACGTTCACATGCTTATGGTCCACTGGCAGATCCTGTCAGTGGGCGAGAGAGACAGGAAGGAGAGGATTATTTCTCAGTTTGACAAGAGTCTGTGAACCTGCAGTTTGACCGACAGCTGATAGCAGGGGTGATGTGCAACAAATAAGGGCAGTGTGTGTGGTTGTCAGGTGATGAGACTCATGGGCTAGGTTGTTTGGGTCACGCAGCCAGAGTTTGCTCCTCTACTAGGTGTGCTTGGTAACACTGATCCTTAGCCTTGTTAAGACAATTCCCATCCACCCCCATGTGTACCAGCTGAGGTAGCAAAGCAGCTGTCATGCAGCATTTATCTTGCACTGAAGTGTACGTTTGTGGAACTAGAGGGTGGCTTGTGTTGTTTGTCTCATTGTGCATCCGAATCCGAATGTATTGAAATAATACATACTTAGGTTTTTTAATTAATACAGAAATATTCTTTAAATATAATGGTGTAGTTGTGAGTCTGTTTTATACTGCACCTTGCAGCATAATTGCATAAACATTGCGTATACAGAAAGACTGCAACAAAGGTAGAAGCGATGAGCATTTTTTATACGTCTTCATTTTAACATCTTTGCTATGACTATATCACAGTATTGTAAAAAAAATGTTTTTGTAGTAACGATTTAAATGATAATGTAACAGTAGAACCATTCAACAATACATTTTTGGCTTCAAGTCAGAACTTAAAGTCTTGAGTGGTCCAAAAACGCCTGATTAACTACTAAACTCAACCAGTTAAGTAGCTAAAAAACAGAACATGAATGAAGCCCTTGACTGCATGTTGTACCTGGAGTCATTTTTTTCTCCCCAGTCTCTCCTCATCAACCGTTTGGATTGGGATCATGTCTTTGTCTCATCAAAATGCCATTCCTCTATCAGTTTGTCAAAGTGTTTACTGGTAAATTGAACTAAAGGAGTTTGTTACCATTGTTGCTGTTGTGATCTCCTCCTCATACTGTAGTGTTTGTGTTTGAGGTGGTTTCCACCATTTGTTGGCACTGGTTTCTGACACCTTGCATGTGACAGATGTTTGATTCACATCTGATTTGTTGCCATTTCCAAATGCCAAAATGAACTTTTCAGAATGACCTTTCTCTCAGATTCTTCCACCCATGTTATGGCACTTTTGCAAACATTTTATCACACAACTACAGCATATTGTATCGCAATATGACAATTTTTTATCATCTAGAGGAATTATGGCAAATATACAATATGACAATATGATGTGGCACAGCCGTACATTTGATAACTTTCTGTCCGAGGGATCCAAGCAGCTAGGAATAGGCAGCTCATTATGCGAACACCGCTTCCAAAACCCACAGTGTCAGTCCCGCACTGGATGGCCCATTTGACCCAGTCCTCCAGCAGAGGCCCACAGGGCACATGTCACATTCACGTTAAGACATTAGGGAATGCTTTATTTGTTTGCGTGAGGGGCATCCTCTCGTATCTCTTCTGTGGGTCACACTCAGTTGACACTGCTACTGGATGTCATTGCGCTTATGTGGGTTTAGTCTTCCAGGTCAAATTATCCTTCAATTTGAACCAAAATTGGGAATGGCAGAGGCAAGGATCAGCTTGGGCCCAGGCCCTCTCCTCTGTATTAAGCCATCACAGTGTTGTAAGGCGAGCTCATATAATGAACCCTGCCACCGCTACCACTGCACCAATATCCCCACAACACAGCGTGCATATTGATTGCAGATTGTGAGTGTGGGAACATTTGCGTGTGTATGTAATGTATGTGTGCATGCTCGCGCAAGCTCACCTTTTTCTAGGAAGGAGCAAGGGAATCGTGTTACTCTCTGACTGATTAGAAAGCTCATGCATAGGAAATCACGACAGAGACACTGCTCCCCATCTGCCCGCAGTGCAGGTGAAAACAATTTACACATCGGCAGGCTAATGGATACATTCATAGGGAGCACAGACAGAGGGAAAGAGGGATCGAGGGGGAGAGGGAGAGAATAACGGATAGAGAAAAAGAGAGGGGTTGTAATGGGCCCAGGCCAATGCAGGGCAGTGGCCCTGTTCATGCGGCCAAGCCAGATAGCAGCGTATCAGATAACACATAATCACTGGGGTCAGGGACTAATGAATGTGGTCGTTGCCCACCAGAGCAGGCTTTTGCCCGCGCTGAAGACACTTGTAAACAATTCTGCTGGGTGAAACATGGCAATAATATGTTGATTCAGCAGGTAATGAGGTTCTCCCTGAATCAATACCCCCAGCTAACCCCTCTACCAGGTGGGCCAGTGAAGAGCAGCGAACCAGGTTGGTGAGCGCACACCTCTGCCGATGACCTTTCCATGGCAGTAAGGACATGAGGCAGTCTGAAGAGGACTATTCTCGTATTGCACAAGGCGCTGAGTGTCAGAACTTTCATTCGCAGCAAGCAAATGAACAGGCAGGCGCTGCATGCTAATGAGCGGCAGGCTATTTTCCACCTTTTTTATCTGCACATTATGCTCTTGACTTTGGAGAAGGTGGGAATTAGGTTGGACCTCAGTGTCAGGCTGCCTGATGGCTCCGCTCAGGAAAAACTGGTAATTGAAGCCGATGGCTGCCGCGGAGGAGGTCTGAATTTGGAAATAAACAGTTTCAAGCACTGCACGTCATTTCTAGAGAGATGACAGGGAGAATGGAAATGAGCTGTCTGGATCTAATGTGCTTTCGCTGCAGGGAAAAAAAGATAACAATTCCACTCATTAGGACTTCAGTGCCACTGTAATGACGAGAGACCAAGTTGCTAAATTCAGAGAGGACAATTAGGAAATGCTGGCACCCAGACAAACTGAGTAAACAAGGACACATGGCTCTGAATTCTATGTATACAATGGCTTGACATTGTGAGATACATCTAATAGCTTTCAAGGGTAGTTAAAAAGAAAAAAGCAATAAATGGACTCCTACTGGGTAATTCTTGTCACAGTAGCAACTTCGTTATCGTTGCTTGTTTATTAGCATAATGGGGAAATAGACCAATTAATTCCCCTCTCATTGGTAAAGTAAGTTGTTTGTTCTTAATTCTATGCTCATTAAAAGGAGAATGCCACAGATTAAAAGCATGTTTTTCATGCCTTGCAGTTTTTACCCAAAACCATATTTCTACTACAAAAGAAAGCATGTGGCTGTACAGAAGAATACACATTATGTCAACAAGTCAACTGTGTATTTATTTCTCTCGAAAACCCATTTAATTCACATTTAATTCAAAATAGGTCATAAGCAAAAGATGAAAAATATTATTTGTATAACATATCCTTTACCTTTTCTGCAATCACTTCCCAACGTGTCCAAAGACATTTTTTCAATGTCTGTGCACATAAACACATTTTTATATTCTGTTGGTGCCAGTTTAACTTTGTTACATAGAATAATATTACACTGATCCAGTTATTCAAGTTCTCTTAATAAGAGATACTAAACAGTAGCAAGTGTAACAATAAACATACTGCATGAGATATTGCTAACTTGAAAGCTCATTTTCTCTAGTACACTCCTCTCCAAATTTGGCAGACGTGGCCTCTTCACCTTCCTCTCATTTGGCCCCCATCCACCGTACTCCCTGTGGCTACCACCAACTTCTCAGGCTCTGTTATTCTCTAGTGTAGTTCTGCCATATGTGTGTCCACTGCATCACTCTCCCGTAGGATCTACTGCCTCTCCCTATTTCAATTTCCAAAGGATTATCAACAACAATGCATTTCCTCAACAGTTGTGCAAAGTTCCTCAGCTCCCCTACACTAGCTCTTCCCCTGGTTGCCCAAACAAAGCCCCGAACCCCAAAATGGACATTTCAAGCAGGATTCCATGAGTTGAATGATGGTTTGCTCATTAAAGTCTTTCAGTCTGTCCACTGGGTTGATCTTTCTCACTGCATTAGGGTAAAGAATTAGTTTATATACTTTCAAATCACAGCAGCAGTTAATCTCTGATGCGTTTTAATGTGGCATCAATGTGGCATGTAAAAATAATGCAACCTTCCACGGACGCGGCATGCAACCTTGATGTAGCGGGCGAGACCACAGGGGTTTCTTAGACTGCGTTAGCCTTCATGCTCATGAATAAAACAGGGGGTTTAGGCGGCTTCCTGTGCAGCTAATTCACAGTGCCGAGCTTCCAATCTGTTTTTATGGTACTTGGGTGGAACAATTTCTCTTCCCCAGCTTCAGGGCTGCATACAGCACGGAGAGCGGATTGTCGGCAGCTCGTACAGGGACAGTAATTTGCCATAATCAGCCATTGTGCACTGAGTTCAGCACAAGCTGAGACACATGAGACTTTGTGGTGTTTCTTCAGTTTTATGCAGATAAACAAAGCAGTAGTTCTAAAATTGTCTATAATTTCTAACATGAAAATGTCTGTTGGCATGTGACTACCAACACAACTTTCATGTAGCTGTAAAGTACACAGGTATGAGTGATTTACAGAATGTGTGAGCTAAGCTTTCATGTTCTTTTGTTAGTTTAGTTTTAGTGTTTGGCATTTTGAAAGCAGTTTTTTTTTTATCAAGAATGACAAATTACGTCACCATATCCTTCGTCACCTCTTGCTAAAACACTAGACAACACATTACCATGATTCACTGCAATTAGTAATGAGGAACGTGGTCCTCTTCCTCGTAAGCCCTGTTTGCAGACTCATTACCAGGCCCTGCTGGTTTCTCCAGCACTGAGAGGAAGTTAAACAAAGCGCCACTCACTTGCAGCCCCTCCACGGCAACAACAGCCTCCAGACCCATCACCAAATGCTGAGAAGTGAAGGGCCTGCCAAAACAAACCACTGCGACACCCTTCACTCTTTCTTCTACTCAACCGCACCCATCACTGCCTGAGCCAATCACTAGCACCTCAAGCTATGCTAAGAACTGAGAAAACAAACCACCAGTCAATAAAACTCCAAAACTCTCCATTTTAATTCTATGATGCAGCTCATCGTATAACAGGTTACAAAGTGGCACCCCACACCTATCCACGTTTACATTATTTTGATGCAAAATCAGAATTGTACCTCATTGTTTTGTTAAACAATAAACTGTAATTGTTAATCAGGCACATACTGAACTTCTAAAACAGATACACCGAAGAAATTGCAAACATAGTGGCAGATGTACATTGACATACTGCATGTACACACAAACATACAGTATACACACACAACAGGCAGAGGGGACCTAATTAAATGTAGACAGCGACTGTGTGGACTGGCGTACAGTGGAGCTGGGCCCCAAGCTGCCACAGCAACAGTTCATCTCGGCCAATTAGATGTTGCATCAAAGCCAGAGCAGCCATAAAACGGTGGGTTCACAGGCGACATTGTTGTGTGCGTGGTCAGCAATCAGCAACGTCCCCTGCTGGGATCTGCCTCCGTTGAAGCCATAGAGAGAGTCACCTGACTACAGCCAGTACGGCAGAGGCCTGCCTGCCTGCTGTGTGATCTTCTCCTAATGTGTATGTGACTGAACCACAGGCCTCTGGGATGGAAGTAATGCGATGGTAAAAAATAAAAAAAATAAAAAATGTGAACCCCCAGAGAGTTTTCTGTTTATTGGTCCTCTTTCAATCAGAAGATGTGTGTGTTTGATCTTCACAGTACCTAAGCATGATGCAACCACACTAATGATAAAAAGTAACTACTTTTAGACAAGTAATTAATAAAACAAAACCGTTGAGTCCCAGCAGGTTTGCTCATTGCTTTGCCTTCTGTTGGCCAGGTCACGAGCAAGACATCCAGTGATTAACTTCCTGCCATGAAGCTTGACGTTCAGTTTATGATTGAGTAGCACCAATTTGCATGGTTAATTTTCCCAATGACATAAGGGAGAAAATTGGCTCCGAAAATTAGAACAAGCTTGATTTTTTCCTCCATTGCACATTTTTGCAACTGTATATGCTGAGTTCCTATGAATGAACATTTCATATACATCACAATAAACATTTCATATACAGTGCTGTGAAAAAGTATTTGCCCCCTTCCTGATTTTTTTTAATGCATATTTGTCTCACTTAAATAGTTCAGATCATCAGACTCATTTTAATATTACACAAAGATAAAAAAGTAAATACATTTCAATACAATTCATTTTCTAAATGATGATCTCATTTATTAAGAGAAAACAGATGTCCAAACCTACCTGGCTCTATGTGAAAAAGTATTTGCCACCTAAACCTAATAACTGGTTGGGCCACCATTGGCAGCAACAACTGCAATTAAGTGTTTGCAATAACTGGCACCCCCTGACTAACCCCCCTTGCTAAATCATGAATGAACTGTGATTAACCACATTTTTTTGGAAAGCTCAGTTCAATTTCACTTACCACACCCAGGCCTGATTGCTGCCAGATCTGTTGAATCAAGAAATCACTTAAATAGAAGCTGTCTGACAAAGTGAAGCATGCTAAAAGATCTCAAAAAGCAACACATCATGCCGTGGTCTAAAGAAATTCAAGAACAGATAAGAAACAAAGCAATTGACTGCTGATTGTATCAATCTGGAAAGGGTTACAAAGCCATTTCTAAGGCTTTGGGACTCAGGTGAACCACGGTGAGAGCCATTATCCACAAATGGAGAAAACTTGGAACAGCGGTGAACCTTCGCAGGCCTGACTGGCCTACCAAAATTACTCCAAGAGCACAACAACGACTCATCCAGGAGGTCATAAAAGAACCCAGACCAACATCTAAAGAATGAACCACTGGCCTCACTTGCCTCAGTCAAGGTCAGTCTTCATGATTCAACAATGAGAAAAAATGGCATCCATGGGGGAGTTCCAAGGCAAAAGCCACCCCTGACCAAAAATAACACAAAGGCTTGTCTCACGTTTGCCAAAAAACATGATTATCCCCAAGACTTTTGGGCAAATATTCAGTGGATTCATGAGGCAAAAGTTAAACTTTTGAGAAGGTTTGCTTCTTGTTACATCTGGTGTAAAACTAACACAGCATTTCATAAAAAGAACATCATACCAACAGTCAACCTTGGTTGTGGTAGTGTGATGGTTGCAGACACTTGATTGTAGTTGCTGTCGCCAGTTCAGTGTTTCCCCTACCATTATACAAGGGGGGTGCCCGGCACCCCCCACCCCCCCAAGACAGTCAAGTTAATTTTATTTAATTGGATTTTCTGTACCGCGCCAGATCACATTAGAAGTCATTTTAGGTTTCTTTTCCTATAGAACAGGTCTGTATGTTGTTCTTTTATTAAACAAACTAAACAGCCTCATGTTATTTATCTTATTTACATGACGGCATCATTTCTGTCTCTCTGTATCACGCGCGGCGGAGTTCTGCCGCGATGCGCACACACAGGTGAACACAGAGAGCGCGCGTCAGGAAATATGACTTTTAAAGCATAAAGGCCAAAACATACACACACCAGCCCCAGCAGCGCAATTCTTTTACAGTCATATTTCCACTGTACAGCTGATATTTAGCAAACAAAACCATCTATTTCTATTACTTTAGTGCTTTTTCCTTGTTATGTTGTTATGTTTCTAGAATTAAATAACATATTTCTACAGTCTGGAACCTTCCAGCTGTATGTAGAATTATTTCTTGTGCGTTTGGAGACATCGTGTATGAGGTTCCATATAAATATTTCCACAGTGAGAACTTCTGTGTGCATTTCTGCAGGGGTCCACAGCGCTAGCTTTATTAGTTATTCATGATTATTAACTGTCCCCGACGCAGATTCAGGATCGATCAGGATGTGACAGTAAATTATTTTGTGAACTTCTCCACACGCTGTCCTCCTGTGCTGCATCAGGGATGTCTGCATATTTCAAATATACAATAACCGCTGCAAATTTACCAAAACAGAACCATAACCGAGATAAATAGTAAAAGTACGGTGGCCGAGACGTATCAATTCAGAAAGTGAATAAAGGTTTGACGCGCGTCAACGCTGGGGAAACAGAAGAGGGGCTAATCCCGCGAAGGGTTAGACCCGTGTCAACCCACCGACACACACGCGCGCGCGGGTGCCTCCCCCCAACGCTGTAAACCTAGGGGAAACACTGCAGTTATTAGCTTTAGGGGGCAATTGCTTTTTCACATAGGGTAAGGGAGGTTTGGACAGTTTTAACTTGAAACTTAATAAATTAAATTATCATTTAAAAACTGCATTTTGTATTTACTCAGGTTATCTTTAATATTTGTTTGATAATTTGAATCATTTACGTGAGACAAATACGCAAAGAAAAATCATGTAAAATGGGGAAAATGCTTCTTTTTTTTTTTACTCTAAGTAATGAAACAAGGATACCTAGTGTAAGTTTTTCTAATAGTGCAGTGCTAGTACATAGTGTAATACATTAGTAGACACTTATTCTCTGGTAGTTATCTCTCAGTTGTCAGTCCTATCTAATGTAGGTGATCCTTTAAGAGCTATGCAGAGAAAGAGATGACAGCAGACTAAGTATAGTTAAATATAGTTAAAAGTTCAAACTGTTGATGGCCACAAGTACATTGAGTTTCTTCGTCCTAACTTATACTGGACAACTTATACTTCTCTCCTCAACCCTAAATCTGTGAGTGAGGTGGGAGTCATCCCAGGATGGGTTTACCAGGATTAGAAGGGAGTCAGGGCTGGAGTGCTACCACTCTCCCTCTCAGCAGCCAAGCCACAGCTCCCTCATTATACCTGAGGAGTCAAAACATTACCCATGGTGCATTGGGCCCTCTGGGACAGGCCCACCCATTTCATTATACAGGGTGGGGCTGACTTACTTCCAGTGCAGTGAATGGGAATATGCAGATTTTTTTTCTTGTGTGTAATCATTAGTATTGCATATTGAGATGGATATTTGTTTGCTGTTGAGAAATAATGAGCAGGAAACTTGTTTGGATTTCAGTATTTAAACTAAGCACTTGCCATCTGACTCTCCTTCACCTTTCAAACATTCCTATGAATGTTTGTCTGTTGTAGGTCACAAAGTGTAATTCAGTGTATACATGGCAAATAGACCTAACCTTCATGACACGTAAAGACATCCATTAACCAATCACATCAATATGCTTTTGTTAATTTATGTGTAGTTATTTATATATTTCTCCCTTTCCTTCAGTGCAACATAATTACAGATTATGTAATATTTAGGCCTGGGAGGTTGATTACTGTCCAGTATTTGAAAGGCAGCAGTTCTTAGTGAATTAGAGAATGATTAGTGCATGGCAAATCTACTTCATTCTAAATATGTTAATTAACAGTCTATGCAGTGGGTGCAGTAGTTAAAAGCACTAGTAACCTCACACAAGCTTCAAATGCAACTACACTCCAAATTGCTTTCTGTGGGTTTCTTTGAAAGGCTATATTTAATTAAATGCCATACAGTAGCCATTTCGAGGCTAATGGAATTTATATTATATGTAAGAGATCTGGTGAGGAGTCACTTAACCGTCCGTTACGACTGCAGTTTCAGTTCTGTTGCACTGTTTTCTAGCCACATGTAAATGATGGGGATTAAAACAGCATTATAATACAATTTAGTGGAGATAAATTTAGAGGAGTTTTGCAAACAAGTGAGGTAGATTTTGCTGATTAATACAGTATCTTTTCCTTGTTATATTTAATTGCAGCAATGATAAAAAATTTATTTTATGGCTGGCAAAGATCTATAAATATGACAGATTTTAAAACTTAAAAATACATTTTTTTTAAGAGATGCAAATTGAATATTTTGTAAAATAAATAGTATAGACACAAGACCAAGACAGAAAGACTCAATGGCTCTTCAGGACCACTAACAGAGCGCAGAGCCACCTAGTGTTAGTATTCAACACAAAATAGACTCCTCTGGTATTCTTCCATCCTACACTGCACAAATGTGACAAATGTGTTAGAATACAAATTGTCATAAATTGACATGCATATTTAAAGTAAATCAATTCTAAATTGATCCCAGAGTTTTGGACAACATGCAGGAGACTATGCTGTTAATTTAAAGTGTATGTAGTGACAGTGTTTATGGACTGTGTAAAATATTATAATTCAACTTTTGAATAGTTTAAAGCATAATAACAAACATTTCCTCTATAAAACATGGTTGTTTCATTGTGGCAAGCGGCCCCGCTAATGTAACATGGTTTCTCATATCTTAGTTAAGGGTGCCCCCATCTGGCCAACAGCTCACAAATGTGTTCACAGATAGTGTCAGACAGTTTTGTTGCTCCTTTACATCCATCTACCTCACAGCTTGTTCTTTGCACAGATTCTTATAATAGAGGCTAAATGTCAGGCTGTGTGAGGTGTTTATGTAATACCTAATTACTACCTAATTTTGCAATTTTTATCTAAAATGTAATCATTTTTGATATGTGATAATAATGTGGAATTTAAGAGTTTAAGAAAACACATTGTGAAATTTTTTTTATATGCACCATAATGTTGAAGATTTATTACTGTCCTTCACTATCTCCCTCTCCCTCTTCCTCTCTCACTTACACACACACACTTTAAGGGTCCAAGTAGCAACAGTTGTTCTGGGGCAGTCTTAGTGTATTGGATGAAATAAGAGTGGCGGTGTGCGGCGGTGTAATTTGCAGCCTTGCCAGAGAAGCCCATTTTCTTTTGCGTGGTCACAGGGCGCTGGCTGCTGTTCATCAGTATGGAAGTCTATGAGGTGAGGAGAAATTGTAATGATGGACACTGAGCGGCGGGAATCAGCTGCTCAATAAGCCCCCCTAATTGCTTAGCAACAGTGTTCCAGGGTCTCTCATTTGAGATCAAGAGTTTAGTGGACTGAAGACGCCGCTTTGGAGAAATAGAGCTTGTGCCATTCGATAAGACGGAGGAGAAATGGGCTCTATCTTCTACTTCCCCCCCTCCTCACTTTCTGTCCTCTCTTTTTCTCTGTCCCTCTGCCACCAAGCCGCCCCCCCCGCAAGCCTTTCTCACTAGGATGATTTTGTTACCTTTCAACTGCATGATGTATTCAGTTCACTAGATTATTTTCTGTCATCTCAGTTAATTGAATTCTGTCCATCACATATAGATGTTTTCACATTTGCATAAAGGTTACAGTGGTGAAGAGTGTCAAACTTCAATTTAGACAATGTCACTCAAATAAATGTACTGGCCTCGTTCTCTCTCTCTCTTTCTCTCACACCCTTTCCTAGCTCTTCGGACGTGGATATTTACGGATTCTGTCTAAATTTAAATAGATCTGTATTCCCGGGATGTGCTGCCTCTCATATACATGTAAATATGAATATGAAAATGACCGGATGGTTCTCTGATACTGGGTGGAAGACCAGGCGTGATTGGGTGTGCGTGAATCGTTTCAATAATCTGTGTCTTGGCAGATGTCTGATTAAATGTGTGTGTCTGTCCACATAGTCACCACCACGGCAGGTTTGTGACAGAGACAGTATGTAGGCATCACTATCCTCTACAGAGGCTCTCAGTAAGCACTTCCTCCTACTCCCCTACTCATTGTCAAGTGCCTCTAACATCCAGCCTATGACTGCCATGTGAAAATGTAGGATCACAGTGGGAGAGTTAAGAAAAAGACCTACACGAGTATAACATATAAATGTATCTATGTATGCAAACATATGCACATACTCACACATACTCCTCCATTGAGATTTTAAAGCAGTTTCTCCATGGCAGGCAATCTGTTAAATGGCTACAACTGACAGAGGGAATCAGAGCATAATAACATGTCGCAAAAGAAAACACAGCAAAGAGGGGGGAGAGAAGCAGAATTCTCTGACAGACAAGGAGACCCAGGCCAATTCACATTTAATAAGTGTCCTGGAATATCCAATTATGTTTGCTTTTGAAAATTGATTCATGTGTCTTTAGCGGCAATTTTCATATTAGCCTCTTTCAAATAAACATCTATTAGGTTTATGTATCACATTGGCGTTTGGCGACAGCGAGCAGCCAGAGCTAAAATAAGTCCGTGTCAGTTAGTCAATAAATGGAAGCGCAAAGACGTCGGACAGATTAGAGTGCTTATCTCTTTTCATCAACTCTGAATGCCAGCTGAATTGAAGGTCAATATCTGAGGATTCTCCAAGCCGAGCAGGTGTCTGGAGAGTATGGATTGGTTAGTGCTTGCAGCTCCTCTGTCCGTCTTTGTGGGCAGGCCAGGACCAATTTCAAACACGTCACAGGCACATGCGAGCCAACAGTTACCCAGACAAAAACCACTATCCACCACTATACATTATACTACATTCCTCTTTAACACTTCCTCTACTGCTCTTTTCCTCATTCGTCTTTCTTCCTTCATGGTTTGCTTCACTGGTCTAGATATGTCACACTGTAGGCTTTGTCATGCCTTGTGACACATGGTGTGAGTTATCTGAGACTTAGGAAATGTTTGCTGAGAGACAAGCGAAGGTAGGTTATTATTTATGATAACATGAAAGACAAATGTGGGCTGGCATTGACTGGAAGATTGGCAATCTGTTTTCAGTCAGAGGCTCAGCAATGGAGAAAACTTCTTTTTTGATTGTAAATTAAAAAACACAAATATGGGGGGAGAAAGTACAGAAGGTGAAAACATCCCTCTTTTCAATAGCCCATCTGTTTACAGACATTTTCAAGGTTGTTCATTATTGATTACATCTCTATTTCTACTTCCAGAGGCACAGTCAAAAAACAGTGTAGATAAAGAACTATGCGGTCTACTACTCTATCTTGCTTCTTTTCTCTCCCTTGGTTTGCAAAGAATTTAGAGGTTTTCTCGTTGGAAATGGGCAGTGAAAGCCTGATAGGCCGTGAACGGGGCAGATGGCTCTGCTCTCGCCTCCGGCTCTCAGTGTTTGTGTTTGAGCTTAGCACTCTGTTTAAACTCTAAAATCACACAACAAAACAGTAGATAAAACAACATTGGCACTTGTGTTGATGCCACACATGACCGTATGCAAAATGTGTGCACGTGTGTGTGGCCAAGGTTGGTTATGAAGCTGCGGAGGTGGCGTTTTGTATATTGAAGGGTCTTGTCCAGTGTGTCAGAGGGCCCTTTCGGCTACTCTCTTCTCAGACAAAGCTTTGGTGAAGGGGCTCACTCCAACAGGACACGGCTGCTGGGGGGAGAGAGCAGCAGCAGCACTCCAGACCTACTCGCCTGCAGGAGGAGGCTATCTTAGCCACCTAGTCCAGTCCTCCGGCTGGCTGATACACTCCACCGCCACCACCACCACCACCCACGGGGAAAGGCCATATCTGACCTCATCTCTGCATCTGCACAGCTGTCTATCAGCACACATTGGTAGAGCCACAGAAGGCAACCTTTCATAGGGAGTGGATGAAAATCACAAAATCTGCAGCACTTAAAAGTGCACACAGCCTAGCCAGCCTAGTTGAAACTGGATATTACAGGGTGAGAATCTGGTCATTGGTCTGACAAAATCTCTGGTAAACGTTGAACACACTGAACAAAATTGTAGCTAAGACATGAAATTCTTTCTGTGTTTTGAATTAAACTGCACAAAAAATTTGCCTGCTGAGTATTACTAGGAAATTAATGGCTGGCTTTATTTGTGTACGCATCTGTAATGTTATTGTGGCCATTTTTATTCATACAGGCAAAGTTGTGAGCTCACCCTTGGCTTTTATTTACATGGTAGTTTTTCGTCTGCTCAACGGGAGAGCCTAGCAAGCTGTAGATAGGTCCTTTCAGATACTTACAAAGGCAGCTTCAGTGGCTTTTTGTTGCCGTAACTACCTCACATTCCAAATATGTTTGGTTCAGACCTGGTGGCCTTGATGAGCAAGGTTCTATGGAATCAATCAACTGCTTCTCTCAGAAGATCTTAACATGGTTTAATGTTGGCCTTGCCACACTGTCCTTTTGAGATATAAACCTCATCCAACTTATGTTTCTTTTATGTTTCCAAGTTTCTTTTCTGAGGTGTCTTTTTGTGTAGTGGATTTCAGAGAGGCCTCGGTGTGGGGAAAAACACAACCAGAGAGAGACAGGCAAGGCTGAGGCATATTGTTCTCACTAATAATGAATGGCAGCATACAGTACCTCACGTATTTTTTGTGATTCACTCATTCACTAAGGTAAGATCAGTACAGTCAAAAAACATTTTTAAATCAGTCATCTTCAATTTATATTCAACTTTTCACAAAAATAATGAGTGCATGGCTATTATATAAAATCCATGCATTTAAACCATCATTATACATTTAGATTTGACAGGAGTTCACTTTCATTTCCCATTTAATATCTATGTCAGTACATAGAGATACACCATCATCAGTTAGCTATTTTTGAACAGCAATGATCTGTGAAAAAGGCAAGTACGATTTGTGACTATTATGTTTATATTATCACTGTATTTGGTTCACTGTATTTGATCAGATAACAAATGCACCTGTATTTTCTTTCTTTTTTTGTCATGTGCAGCAAGAAACATGGAAACAGACAGCTATTCATCGTGGACATATGTGCAAAACACCATCAACGTCTACAACCTCTCCCAGCTTTAGTAAAACAGCAACATCTGCCTTCAGTTTTTATAGCCCACAACATATGTCCCTTCTTTGGTGACAAAGCTGGGTAAGGCTCTCATGCTGTTCTTGTCCCCTAGTCCAAACATACATCTTTAGATACCTGTCAGCCTTTATTATTCCGTCCTGTGTCAGTGCAGATAAGGGAAGTTAAAGTTTAATGAAATGCAGCCTGGCTACAGAGGCCTGGCTTTTATAATTTGTCACAGGCTGGGTGCTGGGAGCTCACTGCTATGTAAACACGGAGGCAGTGGTCACAGCCATTACTTCTAAATGACGGAACATGGACGAAGTGGCAGAAATGTCACTCTGCACCAGCCATTTTCCTGTTGTTGCCCTGCGTTGTGTTCCACTCTCCCATAAACTAAGATGGAGACATCAAAATTTGAAAAACACACATTCTAATAAAGCCTGTGGTAATGTTTTTCGCAGCAAATTACCCACAGAAACCGTATCCAAATGCAGTCATTTTCCATCTGTATTTTCACAGAAAAATTGATAGCTATCATGTTTCTCTGGGCTGTGTTCTGGGAAGCCTCGGATGTAAGAACAAATGTGGTATTTGTGCAGTAGGTGTGGATGAAGGTTCCAAAGCCTTGCAGCGGTGTAACCAGCAGTACTTTCAGAGACTATAACCAACATACTACACTTAGGGCCTCGGGTATAAAAGACAAGCTGTTCCCGTTTCACACATTAGGGCCACAGCACTACTTACACCGTGTCCACCTATATAACCCTTATGACAAATAAAGATAGGCCTGGGGCGCCTGCAGCTATAGTGGTCAAGGAGCTCTGATGCACTTTATATCACTGGACTGAAGAGTCTTATAGGTAACTGACTTGAAGTCTCAGTAGATTAAATGTATTCCTGACAAGTAGCATTTTCTCAATACTGTTACTTTCCTACAGGTGTCATATAGAAAGATAAGCAACAGATCACTGTGCATTCTTAAAGCATTTATTATCTCTAATTAGAAATTGTGTCATTTGCAGTGTAGTTCATTTGACCACAGACAATGAGCGGTACAATGTGACGTAAGACAGGAGCACTATGCCTCTTTGCTGGTTTGTTCTGCATTAGACGGAACTCTAGGTAACAGCTTATTCTGCCACTTCAGTTTTGAGCTCCATTTTAGCCTGGACTGCAGTCTAGCTGAGAGCAGGAGTCCACACACCAGAACAAACTCACACATGGAGCACACATACACACCATACACACTTAAGCAGTAGTTGATGTCTTAATACAGACAGGATCTAATTTAACTGATCCTCTGACATTTATCCTTTAGGTAAACTCTAGCCCTCCCCTCTCAATCCTAGTATCACCAGTGCCAACAAAATGGCGCAGGCATATTTTAGAGCACCCGTTTCACAACTCTAAGTGCCCTCAGGGACACTCGGTGTCTCCTCTCCGGTTTCTAGTGAAATACTCCACATTTGATGTTATTTCTCGGGCCCTTTGTGATCAGGTACAGGAAGTTAACTGAGAGAACACCCTTGATGAAAAGAGGGAGGTTTTTATTTATCCTTGGCTGCAGCCATTTTCAGGTGGTGCAGAAATTGATGGGCACTGGTACACAATAATATACGCACTCACTTATGGCAAGGCACACCAACAAAGCTGTAGAACAGACATGCACAAGCATGCTCGGAGATGGGTTGTGTATGTTTGTGTGTGTGCGTGCGGACTGGTATGGGCTATAATCAGTAGCTCTGTGACAAGGGAGGGAGGTGGTGGCTGGCGGGAGGGACAGAGGGACAGGAGTGATAACAGATTGAGCGACTCTGATAAACTGTCCTCTAATGGTTCTGCCTATCCCTCTCCCCCTTTTTTGACGACACCTATTTAGTGGACTCTTTCACTGGTGGCGGATTAGAAACCTGGATAAGGAGAAGCAAACACTGGCAGCTTCTCTAAGTAAGCAACAGAGAGAGGTAAGCAGAGGAAGATAGAGAGAATGAGGGAGAGAGATGGGATGAGGAGAGACATGAGGAGAATGAAGGACAGAAGGAGAGAGGCAGAGTGGGAAAGGAGCCAGAGAGGATATTCAAGGAGTGGCACTTACCCATAGCCATTCGTCGTTTCTCCTTACACCCCACTACCCCACCCCCCATCCCCTTGTAGCCTCCTGTTTTATTTTTGCTTTCTGTGCCCTTGAGAATGTAGTAACTGCTTACTGGATGCACTGGAACTGCGTTTGGAGCCTGATGTCGATGATGGGTTCAAGTGGCGGATTGCGGGAGGTGTCAAATACGACCTAATTCTGTGTGGTTAACGGCTAGGCGTGACACATGCAGGACAGTGTAAACATGGATTAGGTTGATGTCTCAATCACAGCATGGCAGACTGACAGACAGCCTGTTGACAGAGGCAGCGACATGGGGAAGCTGCTTCGGGTTTGTACAGGGGTTCACCATATATACAGTATATTGATATCCCTGAACAAAACATAAAATAATCTTATCATCACTGTTTTAATGTTCTGGTTTATTTGACTATTTTTATGCTATAAGAAAAAACAGTTGAGTCAGTACACTACAATTTCATCTGTGGATATTTAATACTGCAATTAAATATGATTTTACAATTTACTTTACATGTTAAGGTTATTTTGGAGTCCACCTGCTAGTCCGCATCCTGTGACTGATATTAGTATTTTTTATATGGTTGCAAATATTGCACTTTGAGTTTAGTTTATGTTAGTTTTTACTGTGGATATTGACAACATTTATTGAAAAGAAAATTTGAAAAGAAGAAGAACTAATTATTGAATTGGATTTGACTGTTTATTAAACAAGAAATGGAATCAACATATTGACTTGCATACTACATTTTGTTGCAAACAGCACCAATTTCACATAAACATAGGATTCACAGATTGCACATAAATGCACCATTCTTACAGATATTTCAATCAGTCTGTACTTTTAACTTTAACATTTCCGCACAGACCTGTGAATGTAAGAAATATATTGAATATGCCTCTGACAGAATGGAGCAATGAATAGAGAAATATTTTAAAAACTGATGGGGGCAATTCTGTTTGAATTTACCTTACATAGTGATTTTTATATTTACAGCAGTGACAACAATGTGACCTGACTAAGCATCAGTAAAGTACTAGATATTTATTAAGTGAGATGCTGTATTTTATTGAATATGGATGTGTAAAACTCCATGCCTGGCTTCCCTTCAACAAAGAGAAGACTCAAAATAGAGAGGGATAATGTAACCATGCAAAATGAAAAGCAAATAATTATATCCAGCTTTAAAGCCTCTATTAGTGCAATTCTGTACAGACAAATGGAAAATTGCACACTTAGTAATTTGTCCATTTGATTATGACTGCTGAGTATGTGTGATTAAAATAGTGTAATTATATCTACTGTATTGCATTCATGCTCTGAACAAGACATACTGTATTGGCAGTTTGATTGACTGTACACAACACCATGTACTGCAGTAAATTAATAGAATGTTCCATTTGCTAAATTGATCCATGAAAAGGATTTACCCAGTGGAGCAGAAAGTTCAACCTGCACATACCATTTACAGTGTAACACAGGTTAAACTACTAAAAAGACAACTATTGACTTTTACCATAATGTTCCTTTTCAGATTGTGTGGATACAAAACATTAAAGCACCACTCCAGACAGCTGTAAAAAAAAAAAAAACATCTTTACTGAAATGCTTGCCACAGAGTCAAAGAAGAAATGACACAAATTGCCATACACTGGTTGCAATTATGTTGAGTAGCATCATAGTCAACAGCGTCGCCTTTCTCTGCACGCAAGACAGCGTCACGCTTCTGAGGGCCAGTGAGCAGTTTCTCTCAGCCTCATGCTCTAGTGTCAAGTGCTGCAAACAATATGCACTCACAGCAAGCACTGCTCAACTCAGGAGACAACATGCTCCAATGATTGTGTCTTTGCCACAACTATTTGTGATTGACAAAGGCCCGTGTAACTCACCACTGACTTTACCTCACAATCTGGTATCTCTGTATATCTCTGTGCAAGAGCAAACAAACGAGCAGTAAACAATTCTCTCACTCTGTCCCTGTAGACCGTCAATCAAATGGACAAGTGTGCACTACGCTGTGTTAGAGAGCTCAGAGCTGAACTAATCCAGTAAATACAACAAAAGCCCCGACCTGAGAAAAATCCTGTCTGAAGATCCAGTCTCAAACCACTGGAGGAAAGCTGGAAACACAGAAATCTAATGACTCCAAAGCAGGCATGAAGTGTGAAATCCTGCTTTCACAGAAACAGCTCAGCCTACATGTGAGATGAAGCTAGTAACATTTGTTGCAGTGATAGGTAATGGTTTTTATTGATTCACTGATGGAGTCATTAGATACAGTTAACAAGTCGCTACCAGAAATATTAGCCATTATTGTGGAAAGCCGTGTTGAAATTCAAAATTGCCAAATGAATGCAACTGTTGTTGAGTACCGAAGTCTTTCAATAGCTGTCTTTCCATCATCACACTCATCATACCAATGCATTATGCTGAACAAAAGAGCTAAAGTCCAATTATTGAAAGATCCACACAAACTAGTGAGCTAGCTAAATATTGTCAAATCTAGCCAAATTCCCAATCTGCCTCTATTAATTAAGCCATTTAATCATCCACAACACTAACTGCATAATTAAATCACTGCCTCCTGGGTGCTACTGATGTGTAGTGGGTAATCTGGTGTAAAAATACCACTCATCAACAATGTGGGCTGGTTGATAATGGTAATGGATGACTAGGACCCACCAAGGACAACTTGCTTTATAAATACACAATAGATTATGGTCAGTTTTTACACCATTGTAATATGAACTGGCAGACACTGGGCAGGAGGTCTAGCTTATTGTCAAAGCAAAAAATGATATGTATTATATAATATTACTTCCCTCCCTACATTAGTGATAGTGTGTGTACTTTGTGTAAGAAGCTATTTAGATTGAAATACAGTTACTCCGATTACAAGTGTGACAATATTTAAGTACAGCATTAAAAACACTCCATCTCCACTCATTTTAGTTATATTATCTCTGCACCGCTGTATAGTGCGAATGAAATTATTAAAGCATTTCTTAAAAGATGACACAATGTGTCATTTTCTGGCATTGCTTCTTTCAATAAATTATGTCTTATGTCTGTTTGACTTTGAGTTGCAGAACTACAAAAAGCAATCAAAATCATAAACAAACATCCTATATCCTAATGCAACAACTGCTTCAGCCAATTTAGCACAATTGTGGTCAGTCGACATGAGTGTGACCAGCACAAACACCTTGTGCATTGGCAGTGTTGGGTCTCAGCACAAGAGTCGGCAGCTCCAGCCAAGTGTTTAAATTCCTGAAGAGCCTCCAGAAGAAATTAGTATGTAATGGCCACACTCTGCAAGAAGAAAGACCCATTATGGCTTTCCACTGACTGTACTTGGCTTTCATTTGTGAGCTAAATGAATGCGCGTGAAGGTGAGAGTTCACTAGCCATTCAAGTATTTGGCTTTAACTGGCTCCAGCACTCTTACTTTAATTCAAGCAGAAGGACAAGTATGAATAATCGCTCTGGATAAGACTCATCACAACCAGCAGCATGAGCCCCTCTCACCACCACCACCACCAGCCCGGTGCCATCAAAATTGCTGCTGAAGCTTAATGACAAAATACCATTTACATCATGCCTTTTAATTTGCAATTTGCCAGCTTTTGTTGCTGCTATCTGATTTTGGTTTGTTAGCAGCACACTGTATTATTTTGATGCAAATTTCCTCCCAGCTCATCTCAACTGGTTCTAATTTCACATTTGTTTATCAGAGCTAGGGAAAATAGCTAGGGAGAAATGGGTAACTCTAATCAATGTAAAATAGAACACAAAATATCCAGTGATTACGAATTCACAAAGGCTGCGCAGAGAATTGAGGCTGCAGGATGCAATAGCCCATGTGGTATCACAGAGACAAAGAGACCACACCCAGTTGACACTGTGGGGATGAGTTGTAAAAAATTGAGGTTTTGATGAGAAATGTCTGTTATTGGGCCTGCAATGATGGAGTGACTGCTTTATATAAATTCAGAGGAGTGTACAGCCAAAACTGCTAATATGAGGCCCCAAGGGTGTTCATCTCATGTAATATATGCACAGCCTAATTTATTACACCAGGACTAATTTCCATTGCTTGTGCTTGGAGTTGCCTTGCTAATTATAGTTTTTTTTTTCTTGTTATCATTTTTTTCTCCCTGATTCATAATTGGACATCCACATTCAGGGGCAGCATCTTTGCAAATGAGATAAGGCCTTGCCATTTGGCATTCACGGCCCCCCACACCCAGGTGAGCCCACAGCCCACACAGGGCACACGCAAGGCTCCCACCCTCCCAATCACCAATGCTTGGATCTTTGATGGGCTCTGCCCCCAGAACTGCTATGACCATCTCAGAAATATCAGATAGGCTGGTGTGTAATTAGACTTGGGACTTTAATTAGGAAAAGTTAACTGTTAGATGAAAGCTGTCACATCTGTGATACGTACTGCTGGTTCAGTGGATGGATCCCAGGGGGGTCTGCATCAAAGGCCCTTCCCTGCTGAGCAGGCCCACTCTAGCATGTTCTCATGCGCCAAATCAGGCCCTCTGAGTGGCGTTGGATGTGAGGGGATGGAAAAACAGAGGCGCAGACACAAGTTAACAGCAAAGGAGTGATGAAGAGGAAGAGGAAGAAGGAAGGGGGAGTGAAGGAAAAAGAAAAGAGGGAGAGAGAAGAAAGAAAGAAAATATCACAGAGCCGCTTGGCTGCTTTTTTGTGTGTCTCGTTAAATGGAGAACACAGCACAGACACAAAGGGATCTGAGGGAAAACAATGTCGCTTAACAAGACATCACTGGCTCATCATTAGCAATTTGTTGTGGACATAATTTTCCCCTGCCCCATGCATAATAGGTGCCCTGGGATATTGCCGACTTTTTTTTGTGCCCTCATTTGGCTATTTATTTACTTGGCTCATGTCACAAAAGAGATCTGGCCACCTCGAGCGAGAGCCAAGATAATGCTGTTATGGCTCCACATCACAGCCCTATTACGATGGAGCTGCTTTAATTGACTCCCCTAGCTCATTGCCTGACCTGGAGTCTCACTGATCCCACCCAACCAATAAGAGGCCTGGTCTCACAGGGCAAAGCTTAGAGCAATGTTTTTGTTCAACTTCCCTTGGCTGGTTTTGTGTCAAATGGCCTTGTCGTTGGGTGCACTTATTTGTTTTTATGCATCACACTCTGAGTTAAGGTCCTAAAAGAGTAGGCAGGAGAGATTATTTTGTATTTTGATTGAGCTGCTCTGTCTCTACTTTTTGTCTCTCCCTCTCTGTCTTTCGCTTCCTCTGCAGCCCTGTCTCCTAAAAATTACGTTCGTATAGGACGAAACTGCAATCCCGATTACGTTTTGATACAGGACGTAT
>JAUMHL010000004.1:14723957-14882940 GCA_032362345.1 Sandelia bainsii
AAATACGTCCTGTAACAAAACGTAATCGGGAATGCAGTTTCGTCCTATACGAACGTAATTTTTAGGAGACAGGGTTGTCCTCTGTGTACTGGAAAAAATTCAACAGCTGCTAACTGCTGAAGCAGTGTTAAATATGGTGAAACGGCTTGACGGATATCACTGCCATTAATCACGAAAGCGAGGAAAGAGAATGAGAAAGCCTTATAATTTTATTGTGTGTGTTTCCTGTTTACCCATCCTCACAGATGGTACTGCCAACGCTCCACAGAGGAGCTCTCACACTGTTGTTCCATCTCCCCCGCGTTCTGTGGCCCTTTTGTGACAGCATAGACATTGAGCTGTCATTTACATTCAATAGACACATACACTGGGGATGGATGGATGGTCAGATGGATGGATGACCCCATCCGTGGAAACAACGTGGCTATTTGAAAAAACAAAAAGCTGTTTTTTTTTCTGGAAACGGAAAGAAATTGATGATGTTAGCTTGGTTCAGCTCTGACAGATAATGATGTGCGTAGGACCCCCTGACTTCCTGTGACTTGCTCCTTTTTCCACCCATCATTCTTTTGGAATGACAGCATTCACATTAGTGTAACTGTAATACGATTGTGTCTGCTGTTGAGGAAATGAAAATCAAGTATTTGACCTTTGTATATTACAAGTGGCTTAGTGTTAGCCGTGGTGGTCTCCAGACTTGAGGCTCTGTAGGCTTTGAAGGCACTATTCTCTCTTTAATTTTTCATAATTGTTAAGCTCATCTCAAGTCTAAACAGCTTTAATGAATTCTGTCCATAGCATAGCTTGAATTTGAATGAATTTATCAGAATGTAAGCCAGGCTGCCCGCTCTTAGTTCTTCGATGCATGAAGTGTGTTAAATGTACGCACATGCACACAGCAGTGCCATGTCTGCTGCTTTGACATAAAATTGTGCTTTGGCAAGGCCAAATGAGAAGATAGCGAAATCGATTTCCACATTGTATTTCACACCCTTTCATCAGGCCCGGCCCTCGTGGCTGGAGCGCTTGTGATTTCAAAAGCACTTAACATACGCCAGCCCCTTTGTTCAAGAAGCAAACTACTTCTGAGGAGACATCAATGCAAATAAAACCAACTAGCAGAGCGAAGGGAAACTCGAGCTGAAGAACAACCAAATTACCCGTAGTTAATACGTCTTCATTACAATTTCTCTCTCTCTTTTTCTCTCTCTCTCTCCAGTATACCAGAGGTTCTCAGCGCTAATGATTTTCTGGGTATTAAAGAGGCACCCACTGCTGTCACTCTGGATATGAAACAAGAAAACAGATTATTGTCGAGATCACCCACTGTGAACACCCAAATGATACTTAAAAAATAATGATGTTCTTAACAATACTCATTAACAGCACAGTGCAGGAAAGAACAATACTCTCCTCCAGGAAAGCCAAACAGATTTCAAATTAGAGCATAAAGCAGAGAGGCAATCAGTTTGTAAAAACACTGAGGATGGAAACAAAGCAGACGGTGTGGTGATATTCTGTTCCCATGCATGAGGATTTGTGAACACTTACTGTGGTTTAAAGTTACTGAACATTTGGCCAAGGTCACTGGTGCAAACTTAACATCTTTGGGATTTTTCTAATGACAGTTAACACATGAAAGACATCAAAAATCTAATCCTGTACAGTAACATGCGGCAGCAAATGTTCACTACCTGTGAGTACGATGTTCATGCAGTGCCAAATGCATCAAATTATAATGATAATTATTGTTCAGACTTTGTCTATATACGTATATATATCAATAAACATCTGTTATGGTTTTCCTGCTGAAATAATTGGCACCACAAGGTGACAGAAAACAGTTGGTGCTATTTTGTATGAAGGATGGCATGTATCTGATTTTTTTTTATTTGTCTCATTTAAAACTCTAAGTTTAGGACTCACAGCTTGACAGGAAGTCCATTTCAACAAGTTGCCAATGAATAACTAAGGCCTAATTTCCATTACATAGGAGAGCGATTCAAATGTTGGCCTATAAACAGACAGTAAAGGAAGTCCAACGTTCCATAACTCAACCCTTGTCATGGTGTACTTTCCTGAATAGGACAACTAGGGACACAGTGGGATTGTTCAGTTCTCGCCAAGCCAAAACGATTCTTTGTCAGCCAGGCATAAATAACGTAGTGTTGATTGTTCTGTCAAAGTTAATCTGACAGCTCGGGGAAGCAGTCATTTATCTAATGACAGAGTTTCTATGACAACAATCGATCCTCCTGCAGCTTGGTGTGCGTGTGTACAAATGTTTGTGTGTGTTGTGGTAGTGAGGGGAGTGCCAAACATTTGCCTTTGACTGTGTTAGTTGAACACAGTCAAGAACAGGAAAGAGAGAGGTATGTTCGTAAAGGTATTTAATAGCATTCTTAAGCTACCACAAAGTTTCAGTATGTATTCATCTGCAGAATGCACAACATTTCACATTTTTAGAGATATCCAAAATATGTAGAAAAGATGTAGAAAATGTAACATTTATGTTGGCATGAAATTGCCAAACATCTTCATTCTTATAATTTTGAAAAGCAGGTTGATCTTTTAAAGCCTCAGTGTAAAACGCAACGAGTAAAAGTGTGTAATCTACACAATACATTATAAAAGTTTTAGTGATGCATTAATTTAGCCCTAATAATTGTCACATTTAAATCACAGAATTATTAAAATATATATTAATTGCATGTCATCATTTTGATATTGTTCTTACATAATATTTTTGTCATTAGTAGAGGTCACTCAAAACATTTCACCACTGTGAATAAGTGACCAAAAAAATTAATGGTGACATTTTTGCAGTTTAGGGAGGCTGAGTGCTGTGGATTTCTAGAGAGCGAATATGGGGGAATAGTTAAACATCTCACATTAAATTTTAGTACTCAGCTGTAAATGGAGTCAGAAATATTCCCATTCTTGGAAATTCCAAAACACTTAAACTAAATTTTCACTGTTACATTCTTGTTGCAGTAAACATGTCATTGCTATAGCTGTCCATATATCCTTCATGCATCACATCAATGGCTACGTGGTTTTAGGAAACAGTGAACTGGGAGAACTTGGAAAGGTGTCCTTGGATGTATTTTTTATCAAAGAGCTGCATTTAATATAAATTCATATTTTCCTCAAAGTTTCTTGTTTCTCAACACTCTCTTGAAAATTAATGACAGCTTGAGGAAACACACATGCCTTTATGTTGATATACATCCTTCATAATGAAATGCATTGCTGTAACAAGAATGCTGAACATTGTCAAATGTATATAGGATTATAATGAGTTGAAGGACATTGTTGTATATTGAATGACCTCGTAGCACTGGGTAGCCAGCAGCAAAGAAATTAAAATATTTTCTTGGCAGGGTGCATCTGCTTAGCTCTATCAGTACTTTTAATATCCTATTACTCTGTTTAATATTTTATGTAGTATTTATTTAAATTTAAAAAACTGCATGTTGCAAGTTGTTTTTCTTTTTTTTTATAAAATGAGAAAATTAAGTCTATCTGTGTCTGGTTTAGCTAACAAGCTAACGTCTAAGTGTCCTGATACTTTGACAGAATATCTCAAATAGAGTATGTGCTAGCAAAGAAGGAGGGAAAAAGAAAGACTAAGACAGAACCTTGATAAATATCACCCATAACATTAAAATGGCCCCTATTGTCATCACGGACAGAGAGATTAAATTCATCTCATCAGACGTAAGTATGACAGGTGCCTCAATAGGCTGATGCCAAGCGGCAAGCCAAGAAGATTAGCAGGGCACTGATATCATTATTTCCGCCTATCAGGGATTCAGCAGGGAGGCAATTGTAATTTCTAGACTTATTAGTCCACACTCAGAGGAGAGAAAGCCCAGTGATAAAGCCGACTGTGACAGCCGGGCATTCCAGCAGCAAGTGCTGTCACTGTGACACTGACCAAATGCCAGTGTGCCTCTGTCCCTGTAATCCTGCCTAATGGAGGTTAACACACAATACAAAGAGGTCCTCATCAATGATCACAACAATCCACACATTTGCATTTTTTAGTTATAAGAGCGGTCACAGAGAAAAAAAAAAATTAGAGACACGGTGTGTTGCAGAAATCAAGAGGAGCAGGAAGGAGGGAGGGAATTTGCCGGGCGCACAGAGAGATGCAAGCACACACATGCTCACACACACACACACATACACATCAAGTGTATTTTAAAGTTGTGTGGAGAAGTGGAGCAGCAATCTTGAGGGTGGCAGGCAGGCAGATCCTCTTGGCAATTCAAGACATCTGCCTCTCCTGCCTGGGCAGCCTGTGCCAACGCCGGCCCCTAGAGAGAGCCCTGTTCCCAGCACACTAAAGCCCAGAAGTGTTTGTCGAGCCTAATAAATATTGCACAGCGCTTCCTCTTAATCTCATTAATGTTTGTGCATGTCTGTTGGTGGCTGTAGATATAAACAAGGGATGAGCATTAAGCCCTTAAAAAAAAACAGAGAGCCGTCATCGACGCCACCGGCCTCCTCCCTAGATATACAACTTTGGTCGGCTTCTTTTAAGCCAGTGAGACACAAAGCGACTGAAAAGCATACAGGCATTACTATCTGCTCTCCAACACATGAATTCATCCCTGGTTTGATTTGGCTCTGTAAATCCAGACATAGCATTGTGGTTCTGTCATATTTTGACCAGATGAAGATATCAGCAGTTCTGTTTGGCAACATGTCTCCTTAATTATGCCTAATTTGTAGACCAAATAGAAGCTTCTCACTCCGACTGTCTGTGACAGCTTAGTAATCTCTAACCTCTGTGTGGGTGTGTGCAAGAAGGAGCTGGGGAGCGTGACCGGGACCTTAATATGATTTGTGTGTTTTGGTGTCATGGTTAAACAGTTTTATAAGCCAGCCTGGTGATAAGTATCATGTTATTAGGGAGTCACATATTTGACTTTATTTTTTTCCGTTGTAACCAATTGTATTACAATAATGGCATTAATCAGGGTCTCCAGGGAGGAGGAGAAAGGTGATTTGCATTTCAGCAGCTGGCGGCTCTCTGTTAATATCTTTGTATATTCATCATAGACTCTCAGTGTAAGCTCAAGAAAAGGTTACTGGTAGAAAAATAGAAGCTAAAAGTTTAGTGCACCTTCCTCAAGCTATAAAATGTCATGGTAGTCATGCACAGTATGATGACAGATAGTCAAACGGGATTGCTTCAGAAATCGTCCAACACTGACTTTTCCTCTTTTGATACATTCCTTCTTCCTTCGCCGTTTCTAGTGTGATTGTGTCTGTGTGTGTCCGTGCGTGTGTAACATAAGGAGAGGGTATGGGAATGGAAGTAGAGGTGGGCGAGAGGGCCCTGATGGCCCTGCAATGAAATCTGCCTGAGCTTGCCTCTACCAGCTGCAATTATCATTAAGCCTCCAATGGAACTGGTCCACTCCAGAGACACCTAAAAGCTGCCGTAGACCCACACATAATATTGTATTAAATGGGACCAAAAAAATCAATACACAATGCAAATGAAAAGCAGGGGAGTAGGATCCACTCAGTATGCATATTTCCTGTCAAGTACACTTTCTGACCCACTGAACGGCGTTCGTGGCGGAACTCAGTACTTTTGAAAATTACTGATGATCTCTTGTTATGAGCCCCTATCTGCCTGCCTGGCACTATTTGTGATACGCTTGTCTAGCTGCGTGTGCTGAAAACCCGCTCGCTTCCTCGCTGAATTAAAAGAGTTTGTCCATGAACTGAGGAGAATGTGCTGCTTATGTTCTTTTTGTACACAGTAAATGGAAATGTTGATAAATACCTCCTCCCATGAAGCACTCGTTTTGTGGCGGCTGTGTGCGGCGCACAACGGCACAAGAGAGCTAATTATGAGAGGGATGAGCTGGGGTGAGGAGCAGAGTGGGCAGCTACTTATTTTTCTTCCTTTCTTTCCATTGTATGGAGATTTTATTTCTGGGATGCAAACATTTGTGTGTATATGTGTGACTAACACTGGATTGTGCATACAGTACATGGCAGAAATATGGAAGGAAGCCTCAGAAAGCATGGGCTCAGTTAGTGCAAACAGATAAGTGCTTATCATATACCTGTAGCCAGGAGGTCATATCCAATATAGCCAAGCAATTCCTCGAAGCCCACTTCCCCCGGTTGAATTTGCAATCGTAACTGGTAGGGTGGTCCCTGCTATTGTGAACAGGGCACACACTGGGTTGTCAAGGTATTCTCTCAGAGGCCCACATTCACTCTGTCTCACTAAAGCTATTTATTCTCTTTGCTCTCCTCTCTCTCTCACACACACACACATACATCACACACACACTTATTTTTTACACACATTTTTTTTTTTGGCTTACTGGAAATCAGTTTTAGGTATTAGAACGTGATATCATACATATTGTGTGCCCCCCTGAGATGTAATAATATTTCCTGTAGTGGACTGTGCTATCTGTATTAAAAATCTCAAACTTTTAATGATAATCTTAAGCACGGATGACAGTGGATTGGAGGATGATGGAAGATCAGTTTAGAAAAAATAATACATAATTCTGATGTGCACATACTTAAATTGTTTCTCTCTTGATGTGGATATATGCACAAAATAAAAGTCATTTTTATTTAAATATTATTTTATTCATGGATTTTAATTTTTGATTTGTTATTTAGTTGTATATCTTACATGCATACAGTAGGAGAACACTTTCAGAGTATCCAGATAATTCTGCCTATCACAAATGTCTGCTGATCTTCTTGCACTTCTGCCAGTCATATCGACATGATTTCCAGTTAATCTACAGCTTTTCAGTTTATATAACAACAGATAAAGAAAACTTAAATCAACAGCTAGGATCAGACTTGACTGATAATTTATCTAACTTAACATCTGAATTTACAACTTCTAATTAAGAGGTTGTTTAACTTAAAATATCTTACTTTATGAATTTTGATTTAAAAAATACAAATTATATAAATAAATATAAATAATTTAAAACTTCGCAGATATACAATACAAGTCAAATATTTCAAAAGATCGCTGGCTTTTAGTCCTGTGTGTTATATTTTCAGCAGAGTGAACATTACACGTAAGTGCCAGAATCTTTATCACACACTCATTTCATCCTTATGAAGCAGAGATGAGCTGTTATCTAATTAATGCCAAGCTAACATGCTTATAAAATGAGACTTTACACAAGAACAATGTTAGTCACGCTCACTGATGTAGTTTTTTTTTTCTTTTTTCGCTCTCTTTTGCTTTGTTTCTCACACTTTGCTCTTATTTTTTTCAATCGCACCTCAACGGTGGAGAACATTTATTTTAGGTCAATGGTTATGATATGAACTCATTATAGAAAAGGTCAGACCCATACATAAATGTATACTAGGCTCCTGCGAGCGTCAGAGGAGGATCTCAGGATACTTAAAGGACCTCGCCCTGGGAAGAGAGAAGGGCAGACCTCACAGGAGGTTCACAGGAGCTGACTGTCTGTCTCAACCAGTCAGCCAATCCTGTGTCTCACTTCACTGATTATGCACACTTCCCAGACCACACTGGAGATACTCCACAGGGAAAGGGGGCAAAGAAGCAGGATTTTATACGTTGTTGTGTCTAAATAATGATGTTTGAGCCATGAACAGAGGTGCCCGCTATTCCCCTTGGAGTTTTGGTTCATGGCCTGTCACATTCTGGTGAAGGCTTCTTTCTCTAATGACCTATGTCAAAGACTACCCTGCACAGCTGAAATAACATATCATACCTCATCACTTAGACCTCACACTGACAATTATAATCATATATATAGCTTTTGCTGCTGGATCGGGCCACTATTATGACAAATTGGTATGTTGATGAGAGACGTGGAAGTAGGAGAAGGAGCTTGGGAGTGGGACAGAGAAAGAGGGCAAGAGCAGGAGAATATGTTCAGGCACTGAGGGATGACTGAAGACACCTAGTGAGGAATGGCAGTATCAGTGTTCCTTACATAGGGTGTCATTGTTCATGCAAATTATTGTTCCTTCACCCCCTTGCCCCTTAAAGAGTCATATCCTGCCCTGTTTGGCTAAAGAACACTTTCTGTCTGTATGGGCGCTGTCACTCCCCTCTTGTTTCCTACAATGGGGGGTTTTAAGCTGCCACACTAGATGTGTAAAACCCTTCCCTCTATGGTGGGGCCAGAGCAAGGACCACCAGCATACTTGGACCCTCTGCCCCATGATGCACCCAAAACAGAAGTGCATTGAGAGTCTCCCCAGTTTTTGTTCCTCGACCTCGAGGTACCAACGCCCACAAGGCACTGGACTCGCTTCCTGTGCTACACTTTGCTGTACATTTATTACCCTGTTCTGCCAATAACATGTCCTTACAGCGCCAAGATGGATGTTGGCTGAATGAGTTAACCTTGTGTATTTTTGACAGTGGCTATTGGTGGTCCACGTCTTTGAGGGTGACTTAGCACAAAGGAGTTTTTTGTTCTCGGTTTCTCTGTGTTTTTCCCTTGTGTTCTTCTTGTTGTGCTTTGTTTCCTGCTTCCCCATCTCTCTCTTTTTTTTAAGAAGTACCCTTAAGGGCAGGCTTTTCAATTCAGCATCTTTTTATTCCCTTTGCTACACATTTTTTATACTTCTAAAATATCTCCCTCTGGTCCCAGCCCCCAGTTTCTATCCTCAGCCTTGCCTCCATGCACCAGCCCTGCCTGTCCTGCTGCAGATTTAGCTTTTGTTGGCTAGTGTTAATAGGATTAAAATGGGTTACTAGCTCAATCACACAGAGCTTCAAACCATCCCTAAATGTAAGTATCTCATGGGGGTCGGGGGGCATTGTGGTTCTGTCTTTTCCCCCTCTGGCAACCCTCCTGATCGGAGAAGAAACCCCAGGCCTGATGGGGGTGGCAGAGGTTTGGCCTCCAGGAAAATCCGCAGGATTATGTCAGCACTCATTACAATGTACACAAAGACCACAGGATCAGTTGGAGCACAAACGGAGCAGTTAAGTCAAATAGGGTGGGCCAGGGGAATCTCCGCTTCCACCCTGACATTGATTAGCCTTTGTGCTCCATGACTCCCCACATTCAGGCCACAGCCGCTGGGTTACCAATAGGCAATGTCTAAAGTTAGCACCACACTAGATTTTATACTGGCTAGAATTTCAGTTTTGAGACTTAGTCTTACATTTCAGTTTGAATTACTAAATAAAGGTGTCATAAGCATCAACTGCAGTATTGAAACTGTTATTTCATCTAAACTCACAGATTTTTACGAAGCAGACAAAAACAAGCAATGGTAAAATTAATTCAGCCTTGGCAAGGTGGATATTGTGGATATAGTGCACTGTGCCCAGCACCCATACGTAATTAGACAGTGGATGAGAATAGTAGGGGATCTATTGTGATAATGTGAGGTCACATCGCTCTTGAACACCCATGATAATGACCATGTCCAATGAAGTTGTATCCATTAGGCATGTTGAAGTGTCCAGTACCGCATTCACACAGCCCTGAGATCCACACATACACACATGCATATACTACATTTGCATAGTGCTTAAACAAAAGTGAAAACAGATTATTAAAAAATAAAACACAATAAACAGCAGAACAGGATTAATATTCTGCTTGTCATTAAAACACCACCGATGCATCATGGATGGAGCATGTGCGTGAGTGCTACACCGCCACCCTCCAAGGCTGGAGGGGCCGGCCGGCAATTGATGTTTGTGTTCATTTGAATAGATACTCAGGGGCAGTGTTCACCTCACGTCTGTCACACATTTTCATATGCAGCGATGACACACTCATCCATACACAGACAAATACGCACACAAAGCCAGATCAATACGTGTGTTGTGTTCCTGCACACATGTGCACAAACCATCTTCTACCAAACGCAAATGCCTTTTTCAATCAGTGTACACACTTGTGTTAAACTATGCAAAATGGCCACATTCATAATTCACTAGTTCTTGTGCATGCTGTAAAGAGCTGGTGTGCCAGCAGTGTGTCTGTGTATTTATCCACCTAGGAGTGATGTTACAAAATATGCACCAAAGCTAAGAACATGGATTCATTTTACTGACCAACAAATATAATACAGTCTCTGTGTAGCCTGCATTCAACCCACTGCACAGATGTTGCATTGACAGTATGTCCTCACTAAACAACGGTAAGCAATTGAAGGGATTTTGTTTCCATTTCTGCTGCATCAAGTTGGAAAACAATGCACTTGGTCCATGCATAGAGTACACAGTGATTCCTGTTAGAGTAGCTTCTCAGTAAAGATTGCTGCGGTCCTTTAAGAATATTACAGCCATATAGGTTTTTCCTCCACACATATCTGTTTATTTATTTACCTAGATTACATCATAAAATCATAAAATTACCCTAAAATTGCTTTTTGAGAATATATATGTATATATATATATGTATATATAACTAATATAGCCTCTATCCTCTCCTGTCAGCGTATTCATAAATGTTGCTGGAAAATTTCTTATTTTAGCAATCCTCCAGATAGCCAGAGCCCATTTCCATAGCTTTAAATAATGTCAATCTGGGCAAACCCTGGATTGAAGCTGCTGAGCCGGAAGGCACAATTTCTCCTTTGCCTACAGTCTGATAATTTTCGGAGCTATTGGCAACTTGGGAATTTTGCAGGCTTATCACTTGGGCTCAGCGAAGTTCACTGCCACTAATCGGTGCAGGGATCACTCATTCAAGGATTGCATGATCATGTTTTTTTCCAGGGCAGTGACAGCTGTCTGCACAGGGGGCATTAGCAATGCAGATGAACCAGCCTAATAGGTTAATGCGTAACACACGAAAATTAGGTTTAGTCCCCAAGTGAAATAATCTAACATTTTCAAATTCCTTGATGTGGGAATAGAGACATTGCCTGTGACTCAATTAGGTGCAGTGTGGATCAAAGCAAATTTACCTAGAGCACACGCCCTAGATCCCCAGCATGCCGGCATGTGTATGTGTGCAAGAGTGCATTTGCGTGTGTGTGCATGTGACAGTGAGGAATATGGCAGTGTGCTTGTCCTCATAATGCCGCAGGAAAACCCAGGGCGGCAATAACATCATCATGACAGAACCGCTGCCTGCTTATTTATTTCCTTTACTTACCTCACAGCTCAAATAATGTCAATGCACACATGCACACGCACACACACACACACACACATTTGAAAATGAATGGAACCTGCACAGAAGTGATAACTGAGACGGTGTGAGCAGCCTCCGTCACAGCAGCAGTGTTTTCAGCCTAATTGGAACTAAGTACCAGACACATGTGGGAGCAAATATATGTGGTGATTCATATGCATGTGGTCAGGTTGGGATATATTTCTTATTCAAATCTAAATTGAATGGGGTTTGGCTGAATCCATTCCAAATGTAGTACTAATGTTGGATTGTATCCTGCATCATGCCCGATGATTACTATTAATAAGCTCCTGCCATGTGTACATTGGAGACCATATACAGTGTTGTGTAATGGAAATGGAGTATGAAGGTTTTCTTTGCATGTGTGTGCACATAGGTGTGCATGTGTATATGTGTGTGTGTATCATTAGCAGGGCGCAGCTGGCCATTAAGGTCCTAGGGTGGGTGTTGTTTTGCTCTTCTCCTCACTATCTTCCTGCCGGTTATTCTCTAATGTGTTACTCTGACCACCGGCACTTTGTTAGAGGACAAAAACATTTCCTCATTGCCTCTCACACAAGTGCGTGTGAGTGAGGTCGAGACTGATTTCTCAAAGCAGGTAGCGAGTAATGAAAGACACACACTAAGCCTTCGCGAATTGGCAATTGAGAGAGGAGTGAAGACTTCAGAAATAAGCACTGTTTGGGGATGGGTAGCGTCAAAACGACCAATTACTATCCCCAGACAGTTACCCATCCACTGAAATCAATGAGGACACAAACTGAACAATCAGCTGCAACTAGCTATCAACAATGGAGTGGAATATGCAAAAATGCCAATTAAATGTGTTAGCATACACACAGGTTTTTTTTTTGTATGATATCCCAACATCTGTGGCATTAGCCATAGCTCTATTTATGTAAAATAGAGTCAGGGAAATGAATACGCAATCTACCACTGTGTTTTCATCATTAGTGCGCTCCAGCTCACGGCTCTGCTGCCTCCCAAGCTGCCTGAGTGGGGAGCGAGAGGAACATTTGTGTGCCCTCGCTTGCCAAATTAATTCTTGTCTTGACATCTTAATTCTCAGTTCTTGTGTGTGGTCAAATCAGCCTACTATAGAAAAGCAATCAAGCAATTATTCCCAAATTATATTTGCCCAACACACACTGATTGGTTATTCTTTTCTTATTGAGTAAGCTCATTAATTCTGAGCAGCTTGCTTGTTATGCCTCTGCCATTACTCCTTTCCCCTCTCATCCCCTCTCCCTCTCTCTTGGTCTCTCTCACCCCCTGCTCTTCATCATGCACACTCACTCCCAGCTCTCATTCCCGCTCCCCCCACACACACTCCTCTTTCCTTCTCTCTCCAACAGATGCACCCTATCTTGCAGCCCCAGCCTGCTGATGTTTTGGAGATGACATACACTACAAAAGCCCCATGATCTGTGGCATTGTCTAGTCGGCCAATTACTATTCCCATCTCTGATTAACTTTGATGTGGAACCTAATGAGATAAGGCAGCTTATCAAGGCAGCAGCTGATAGTGGTCTCATTTATTCCTGTGCCTGGCACCCAAGAAAGTGACAAAAACTAATGAGGAGGAGTTTGTATGTAAGCTCAGGTCTAAGAGAAGTGCAAAATTGTTCATCTGCAGTTCATCAGCTCCCGCCTGAAATGGTCTCAGCATCATCAGCGTGCAGCACCGAGACACTCCACATAACAGCACAGTGACTTGATGTAGAACAACAGACACCAAGTCTCTCTCTCTCTCTCTCTCTCTCTCTCTCGCTCTCTCTCCTCCTCTCTCCAGCACCTTTCTGTTAACAGCTTCTTTTCCCTTCTCCAAGCTCTAATGGTGCAGCTAATTTCTCAGGTTGTTTAGTTGTGAGGAATGTTATAGAGGAGTGTGTGTACAAAGCTGTTCCCTTTGTCTGATCCCCAAGAGGTGAAACCCTAATTTTCCACTTCTGCCATCTGTGTCTATTTTTATTTTCTTGGGTGCACTAGAGTGTGTGTGTTTAATTTTTACACACAGAGAATAGGAAATAATTTTGTATGCTTGACTCTTGATTTGCTTCCAGTTTTAAGAAGTCATCCACTGTTAAAATTGTACGTTTCTGAAATGTGAATGGACACAAATGAATTATGGATTAGAAAACTGCATTAAAATACTGTTTTTTACATTGCATAAATTGCAATAAATCAGCTGAGTAAAGTAAAAGTAAATTATTTTATTAAAATTATTGAAAATAATTTAATAAAAAAAATTAAACGTAGCTTCTCTAGGTTCTTTGCCACCACACGGCAGTGTAATAATTACTGTCTTTTAAAGGTTTGTTAATATTTTCTTATCAACAATACCACTACATTATAATGAAACAGTCCTTTTAAATAATACTTTTGTTGTAAAGAAGCAGCACATTCTTATAATGCAGTTGACGGAGGGAAGGAGGGAAAAAAAAAACCCTGAACTGAACTGAACTGCAAATTCTCCTGCACGGACTGTGTGTAGAGAGGCAGGAAGTGTGTGCCTTTTGATTTGGAGTATAAAAGTAAATAATATTTGTACATCTAACACATACTCGAAGTGAATGAGCAGCCCCTGAATGTGTTTCTATGAGCAAGTGGAGAGCTCTACAGACTTTAAAGCCGGAGCCCAATTAAGCCTCGCCTCATCGGGAGAGGGAGAGGAGCTGAAAGCTGAATACATAAGATAATGCAGCTGCACTAAAGCAGCCAGCTCGCTCAGTGTAAAATTAGAGAGGGAAGAAAAAATCTTGATAAAGAGAGAAGAAAAAGCAGGGACAGACAGTAGGGGGAAGAGGAGGAAAAGAAGTTCCTTTGGGCCGATTTCCTTTGAAACTGGTTAACCAAATACAGCTATTCATATTCAACACAATTAATAGTGTCTCTTTCTTGTTCAGACGGCACATCATAATGGGCAGAGGGGAAGAGAAAGAAGAGGATTTCTTTCTCCCTCCAAATTGTAGTCAATTTAAGGACAAAGCGGTACCCTCTAGTCCTCCAGAATAGGAGACTTACTCATAAAAGAAGACTGACAGTCGACATCCAAATCTCATTCAAGGACGCAATTTCCAAATGCTAATCATAATCTGCAGATGTTGGCCACTGATACATCCATTTATTTATTTATTTTGGAGGCATGTCTGTGCCCATTTGGACGGCTTGTGAAATTTGAAACAAAGAGGGAAAATCCCTTCTTTTTGACGCATGCTGAACAGCGTGCGAGACCAGCCACAGCACAGACATCTGCACCATCTTCAGATAGTTTGTGTGGTGGAAAACACACGCACACACCAGAAGAGTCATTCGCACACATGCAGAGATGCACAGTAAGGCACACATGCACAGGCGGAAACACAGACACACTCACATGCACACCCATCCCTTTCCTCTTTTTTACGTGCTCCTGCTCTCCCTTTCTCTCCGGGTCGCTTTAGAGTACCTCAGATGTGTCATCAGACATTGGTTTCCATCTGAACCTGAGGGAAAAAAGAAATACTTGACAGAAAGGTATATAAAAAGAGGACACTCTGAATTTTTGACATTCTTTGCACAGCTGCTTCAAAATGAGTAGGATGGAGAGGCAAGGAAAAGAAACTCCAAGACACGTTTTTGTTTATTTGTTGCCTTTTCTCCCTTTCCTCTTTCAGGGAGATGGAGGCTAGCACGAGGCCACAGCTCACTCATCCTTGTATAGAGGGACTCAGTGCAGGGCCGTGAAAGAGAAATAGGCATGGCTAAATGAATTTTGGGATCTGTTCTATTCAGCCAGACTCAAAAAGGATAACCCTTTTATCCATTTAGATACCAAATGCAAGGTGAAACTCAACTCAACTTGTCATCTAGGTGACATTAAATATACTGCTTCCTTTGATAGGTAAATATTAACCAGAGCTTCTAACAACTAATTAGATTTTGTTGATGTTGATGTGTTTGTGAAGGTGTTCTTTTAGTTTTAAATAGTTCCAACAGACTTTCTATTTCCATCTTTTTTTCCTCTTTCTTCCTTGTTTGCTTATGTTGATTTTCCTTTCCTTTTCTTTTTTTGGGGTAAATATACTGAAACTATATGTCCTTGACTGTTGACTACTGACTACTATTCAGCCATTATGTATTGACATTCCTATTTAAGACAGCACACATACATATTTCAAGAGTGTGTTGAGAACTTGGTAACCCCCATTCATGATTGCAGTCATGCAGTCCTCAATTATGACTGAGTGACATCTTATGTAATAATTAATATTCATGTTTCTCTATCTGTAATACATACTTTGATGGTTGCTGATTATATGGAGCCCATTCTGGCTCAGTGGGTTTAATACCTGACTAAAAGCCATTGATTTAGATGGAACGAGAAACATTTTGTTGCTATTTGTAATAATTCACATGCTGTATAGATGCTTGTTTTCTTAGAATACTGTTTGTGGACATTTCCAAAGCCACCGTTGGCTCCTGGCTCTCTATATTGACTTTGTACTGCCTCTCCCCCAATAAACAATCCTCCCATCTGATAGCATGCCAGGTTCTGTTTGAAACAATCAGTGCTCGTGCCCCTCTCAAGCATGCCAGGCCAATCAAAAGGCAGAGGAAGACAAACAGAGCTGTGCAGCTGTCCTCCGGACAAAATAAAGCACTTCCGGGGCCATCGAGAAAGATCGGGGCACTGAGTGCAGCCTAAATGGACCATTGTACTCTCCCAGAAAAACCTTTGGGATCACACAGCACCCAATTGTGGATTGAGTGACACCCACACCTACAAATCACACTACCTTCACCCAACCCAGCCATGTTTCTTCATTCATTTTTTTCCCTCCCTCTTCTGGTCAGTGGGATTTGTTTGTATTCTTCTGGGAGTAAGAAAAAAAAAGTGCTACAAATGGATGTAATGGCTTCGGTATCCCCACCCACCCTTTTTCCAGTCAGCAACAGACTGTGAGCGAGGCAGACTCTGCATGTCTAGCCGCCAAAACACTCAACATGCCACAGCAGTCTGACTGAGTGCTGAAAGCGGGTCTGCATTTAATATTTAGTGCACCAATTCATTAACATTCTATTCGAGCCTACAATAGACACTGGAGAGGCTCTGACCCTGCAGTTCCCCCAATCAAGGTCAGTAACTAAGAAAATAAAATCAGAATTGCAACCTGGCACACAATTGGATCCTCCAGCCCTGCCATATTTCCTCTTAAGAAAATAAAATTACACCCCCTATCCCACTCCCACCCAACATGATAAACGCATTCACTGTGTTCTCAAGAGGGGCTCTTTGGAATGAAAAGACTGTGCTTTAAAAGTAAAAATTTTTTATTTTGATCTTACAATACGAAAGGTAAATTAATCTTCAGGAAAAGCACTTTGCAAAGTACGTCTGTCATCACAGTGAATTTCACAAAGAACAGATTTGTTGAAGTTTTAGATTTAGGCTCCACCATGACTATGTATACACACACACATACATATACCCACATATAGTGTTTGTGAAGGAACTCACAAAGGCTCTATGGGTTTTGTAGTTCACCCCAGGACCAATGCCAACTATGCAAAAGGTCACTGTTTCTATTTACATCCCTGCACATATGGACACACACACACATATAGAGTCAAGAGAATAAATCTAGCTGACCAGTCGATTATGTGATTGGGTGCTGTGACAAAGGGTGAGCATGTTGCTAACACGTTCCCTGTCAGGAGAGGGGCTATATGTGGGTAGACACAAAGCCTCATTAAAATACATACAGAGCCGGTGCTGCTCCAGTGGGTGGGAAAGATGCTCCATCAAGATGTCGTTACGACAAGGCTATCTCCACCCACTGGCATGTATCTCCCTCGCACTGTCCTCCCCCATGCCTGGACAGCACAATGGCAGGCTCCTTTATAGCCAGTGTGGTCCATTCCCTCTATTCCCTGTGAGGTCAGGGACTAATCCTCGGGGAGTTCTCACATTGTGTTTTAGCGAACTGGGGTCAAACAGTTTGAAATGAGGGGGTTTAGTTAAACATCTATAAGGTAGGCCCAGTGTGTTGGGGTGCGCTTGATTTAAGTGCAAAGCTGTTGTGTTCAGCTGTCCTGATTATACAGCGTATTGGGCTGCATGTTCCACAAGTCCTATATGTGTCACTGTGAACAAAAAAATCCCACGGCATATGTCGCCTTAAATAATGCACACTGACCCGATGTTCACCTCAACATATTTCCACCTACACACGCAATGCATCTTCCACAAGGAGAGTGTAAATCTGTTTCAGAATAGTTCCTGTGTTTGTCGTCTTCTTTGCCACTGAGAGGCGCTGTGCTGAGCAAAAAAAAAGGGGGAGGAAAAAAATTAAAGAATAAAAGTTGAAAGTGTAGCTGTGTTGTCAGCAGTGCCGTTCAGGCCAAATGCCCTGTTAGTGAGGCTGACATTCAAAGAGAGTTGGGATTCCGACAACAATCTCGCAACCTCCTGCTGTGAGAAGACATTTTGCGGGTTCTTTGATACAGCTCTTGTGATCCTTGCTGGTGTGACTTTGAGAAAGCACGTACACACACAGCACACAGCCCAGGCCATCAACACCATTATATACTATGTGAACACAGAGCTTTTTGTATATTCCAGAATTTTCCATTATTATTCTCCTGAAATCCCTCTCTTTCAGCTAGGCTTTAAAAATGTGTATTTGTATGAGACTTGGCTTATTTAGTACAAGTTGTCACCATTTTCACACACATCTCTTGTGTCCATTTCTGAAATAACTCAAAACAAAAATTACATAATGTAAGTATAATACAGTATATACTGTACTATATACGGTATAATACAGTATATACATTGTAAGTATTCCCAGAGAAAATCATGAATAGCACCCTGTTACTATAACCAAATAGAAACAATTAAAATATGACAGTGTCCTCATATTACCCATTAACAGCAATGCTGTCTCTGCAGGCAATAAGCAGTAATGCAGGTTAGTGAATATACAATCCACTTTCAAGACTAAAGGCAAACAGGCTCCACTAATTACTGAGGCACTATGCAGTCATTTCTCTGAGCAAGGGTTACTGAATGGTTGCCTATTACTTCACTCTGCCTGCACCAAATGCTTAAGATAATGACCAGTTACTAATTGGTGCTTATACCTTATATCAGTTTGTGCAGAATATAATTGCAGCTATTATGGTGCTAAATAATCATTGGAATTAGCATCTTTCAACAAAAAAATGTGCTAAATAGAAGTACGGAGCATTTTCCTGGAAGAGGTCTCAGTGTCGATGCACCACCGGTTGATTCATCATTAACTAGAGGGTTCAGGGCAGAGGGAATGCCTTTCCTATCATATTGTGGCGTCAGTGTATCTTCTGCACCAGCTAATGGAGGCACTGATGTAGCACACTCACATCTGTGTGCAGTCTTGCGCATTTGTGTGTGAGTGTGACTTCTTCGCTAGCATATCAGGCATGTTTATGTGAATTATGTGTGTGTGCGTGGGCGCACAAAGCTCTTTGCGCGAGCGCGTGCTCGCCATGAAGTGCACAGTCGAAGGGAACGAGGTCCATATTCTATGCAGATCACGCTCCCCATGCTTCAGCAGCTCCTCCTTTGTGTTGGCCCTTCCGTCAGCTGTTGACTTCCTAAGTGTCTCAGACAGCCGTGTTTCTGTCTGCGCCTCTGTCCACTGCCTTGTCCCGCTCACATTTCTGAAGTCCGCTGACTGCTAATGGCCGTGTCCAGACAAAGAGCCCACTCTGTGGCCACTCTGTGGGGCCAGGCTGGGGGCCAGAGACAACTAGGAGGGGGGTCCAGGGAGGAGGAGATGCAGGGAGGGCTTAGTTTGGGAAAAGGGAGGGCTGAAGCTGAGAAGAGCACCCGGTACTGCCTGCCTCTCTACACTCATGTCACGCTTGTGTGACAACCACTCTTCTGTGCTTGTTTGAACTGTCCTTCCCAATTAGCACTAATAAGTCACTCTGTAAGGATGAGCAAGCATAGTGTGCCCAGTCACCCCCAGTTCAAATAGGCATAAACAGATTTGTACACTAAACACAAACACACACATTCTCTTTTCCCCCCTAAGCTTAGCAGCCCATGAAAATCCCAGGAGCACAATCCCACTAATAGACAGAGAAAGCCCAAAACACATCTCATTCCTAGCAAACAAGTGCCAGTAAAGAGGGAAATTAATGACAAGTTGTTTGAAGGGTTTGCCTAAGAATAATTTTACTCTGGCTTCTCACTACCACTGAAGAATTGATTAGATCCCTGCTCAGTCAAATTGCCTGAATCAATAAAGAGCAGAGCAGATATGCTCCAGTGCAATTTATTCACAGCATCACTCTAACATAAGAGTTACAGAGAGAGAGAGAGAGCATCTCTGACAGGTGACAGTGTGAAGGCCCTGCTGAAACTAAAAGCTAGTGTCACTAGCAGAAAGGCAGGTGTGTCCCAGTTCATGTCAGTGCACCGCTGATACTTCATTACATTAGCTCAAATGCCTTCCAGCCACTACCCAGGCATTCTCTACTCAACTACCACCTTAAATCATCCAACTAATAAACATTCTGTTTATAAAATATGAAACAGTGAGAAAATAATTACTGTTATTTAGTTTCATGACACAGTGTTCAGTTGTAAGAACAGACATATGGCGTGGGGAAGAAAGCTAAAGAGCTCTGAAATACTGACTTCACTTGTGTTTTCTCAAAGTAGAGCGTGGAGGACTTAGTCAAGCTCGGCTGTGCTCTGCTGTTTATTGTTGCCTGCTTGTTTATTGTCATGCAGAAAGCAGAGGAGGTATTAAAGGCAGATTTCGCCCTTATTTTAAAATGTGGTGCTGAAGATTAGAGGGCTTGCCAAACACTGTGGAAACACTTAATTGATTTTCTTTGGACTGTTTACCTCTACTGTAGCCCTCCTAGAGCCCAGCACCCGCTTGCATGCATGCACACACAAACACACACACACGTAAAGTACAACCCTGGCCCCATTGACGCCAACACAGGCCTGCCAAGAGCCTCATTTGTATTCACAGCAGTGGCATTTGCCAGCCTGAGCGTTGCCGTGGTGATGCTGCCCACACAAGTGATGATAAATGGTGCTTTCAGCTTCTCTGCCTTCCATAGAGCAGAGCAGGGAGCTGAGGAGTTGCTGGCTAGGACCCAGCTACAGCCACGGCTAGCAAGGCCTCATCCCTAACGACGGGCAACCAACGCATGACTACACAAGCCCATGGCTGCTTGAAGACTTTGGGTGCAGGGGAGTGGTGGGTAAGAGGGGTTTGCTGCTGTATGGGATGTGTGTGAGGATATGGAGAAAAGAGATTTAGGTTTTGGTGTGTGTGTGTGTGTGTGTGTGTGTGTGTGTGTGAGAGAGAGCTGGGGTGGGGTGGGGGGCATGTTGGGAAGAAGTGTGTGCTTGAACTTGTTATTGTTGGCTGAAAAAGTGATGTCAGCTTCAGTGTTTCTCGAGTGTGTTTTGTTCCCTGTATTTTCCTGTTACATGATAATCTGATCACAAATTACTGACTTACTGAATTTATGACTTAAAATCTCAGAATTTTACTTTTGTATTTATTACTTCTCTTTATGTGAAATGCAGCAACTAACCTGGAAGTTCTTTTTTTTTTTTACTTGTGGTAATAAAAGTTATTATAGTAATAAGCCATCAAAAAGTTTATATTTAAAACCTAAAATTGTTTTATTATAAAAATATGATTCATTTACACATAGCAGTAAAATTTACAATATTTTATAAAACATACATTTTATTTGAAATAACAATGTGTGTAATTATTAATAAACTGTCACAATTAAAGTTTTTTTAATTACTTTAAATCATGTTTTTATTAATACTGAATATTCAGAAACACTCATGACAATTTATTTTAAAGCCCTCTTTTAAAATTAAAGGGTAATTTGTAACTATATGCATTCATTTATATAAGTTCTGTTTTAAAAATAGCAAAGCAAAAATAACCAATTATATTGTGAATAATTGTTTTATAAAGTAATAGCACAATGTAACAAAGTACTGTCAAAGCCATCGAAGGCTGGTTCAGTCTTTCTCCTGTTTCTTTTGCTGCAGGTGTCACAGTGAGGAACGATCAGTGAAGACAAACAGAGGGTTAAGGTATCCAGCTACACTTGCCTTCCCCAGAGCCCACACATGCAGATGTGCAAGCAAAGAAGATGAGGAGGCTGGACTGAAATCTCCCTGATCCTAGTTAAATAGAGAAAGACGGTGTTATTCCCACATTATGGTGCACCGATACGTAGCGCATTAAGGGCCTGGCTGATGTGAAATCATAACGTCTTATTAGAAATATTACGACAATGCAAATGGACAGACTATTTAATGCAGATATCTAGTTTTAGTATAATAAAATGTATGCAAACAGTATTTGATTAAAGTGCATTTTGTATGCCTTTGTGTGTTTTCTTTCTAGCGATTTGCCATTTAATAAAAATAAAAAAATACAAGCACAAGTGAAAGTGCAGTACAGACAAGGGTTTATTCATCTTGGAAGCAGGAGTTTGAAAAATAAATATTTAATGCATTGGGAAAATACTAGATGAAGTACATGTTCACATAGTGTCAACGTCCCATCTTGAATCTTTTTATATTTAGTGATTTTATTTTACTTTTTTTTCTCTTAAGGCTTCACAGTTGACTCTTTTTTCAGCATCAAAGGTGAATACAAGCAAACGCAATATTTTTGCAGTCTTCTTACACAATCCTGGTACAATATTCATAGCATGACAGAGTTGCTCTCTTCGTCTCTTTTCTTCTTTTAAAGTCTTTTAAATTCAAAATTGAATACGTGAATATATGAAATTACTGTAATTTTTGCACAGACAACGAGTACAGTCATCCTTAGTCCAACCTGGGACTCACGACTCCTTCAAAAGATGGCCTGACCCTTCCAAAATCAAGCCTGATTACCCATCTCTAGGACACGAAGAAGCACCCAACTTCAAAAGGAGCAGAGACAATCATGGGTGGCGTGGCACAGAGGAGGGGCTGTTCAGAAACCTCAGTCCTGTGCTGTGGTGGTTCGGGCCAGACTGAACGATCTCAGGCAGGGGGCCGGGGCTATTAAAAGATAAATGTATTTGTCTGTTCCATTATTCATGATTTGAGGAGGTGGGGAGGGAGCAGGGAGCCAGAGGCTTAGCACAGCAGTGGATCCCTCCTCGGCCTCGTCAGGGCCAAGGACCCTGCTGCCCCCGGTGCACCCACACCCTGATGTAAGGGGAGTACGGGTGACAGCTGTGAGGTGAGAGAGGGAGATAGAAAGCTAATGCAACAGTATTTATTCCCTCACACTTACATATGCAGTGTCATAATTTCATGTAATTGCAAATACATCTGTTTATATCACAAATTTGTACTATTCACATAAAGTAAGACATGATATAAAATTAATATATTAATCAATTTGCTTCTGCAAACAAAATGTTTTGGACACAGACGTTCATTTCATGTGCGCACACACGTATCAGAAACTTGCGAGGAGCGGTGGTCTGTGTTGGTGAATCGCCTCTCAGCCGCTGATTAAGTAAAGGGTTTGGGCAAATATTTTGGAGACATATTGGACTTCTATACCGGAGTGAATGGCAAATGAGCTTTTGTCCAAATCGTCTCTGATCTGCAAGAAAAGCAGATTAGGATGACCTCAGTGTCACTCATTTGGAGACGAGTCACTGTTGAGAAAAGCCAAACACACTGGAGAGAATGTCAAACAGGAGCAACAGCTAAGCCTTGTCTATTTGCTGCCTTTTCTTACATGCAATTATTCCTCTTTTCCTCTTACACAAGCAGACAAACATGTTAGAATTATATACTTTTCATTTTTACTTTATACTTTATTATTCTCAATGTAGGTAATTTAGACTTTTCCTTAATACATTTGAAATTATATTACATTATTTTATTTTTTCTGTATCATAATATATTATATTTTGAAGCGATTAAGGGATAAAAACAATGATTACATTGTGTTCAACAAAAACATTTATCTTCCATGCTTCATGATGGGAGAAACTACCTGTTCATGTTTTAATCAAATGCTTTCCAAATTGTTTCATAATTACCCATAATTGAACACACACTGTGATATTCTGCTGTTTCATGCCAGTATCTATTAACTGCAGTTGTTGAAATCATGCTGGCATTGTGTTTGTCTCAACAATGACAATAACTCAACTCTGGTATTCATTTTCAGACATACTTCCACCAATTATTTTTTGGACACGATAACAAATGAAAAAAATCTAAGTTTTAATTGTATTTACAAAGAGTGTTTTATAAGTGTAACTGTCTCTGATTTTTGTTTAATTTAAATTGTGGTTATTTAATTTAAAACATTTAAAAAAGAAACAGACCAATGAAGTTTTAATGTCCATTAAAAACATTTTTGCTTTTACATCCGCACAAGTGGTCCCCATTGCTTATATTTACAAATTTGAGATACATTATACTGGCATAAAATGCACACCAATGTTTGGGAGAAAAGAGAAGCTCTATGACAGAGTGGAGGGTGGTCTGAACACATCAATACTTATGACTCCATGCTGGGATCATTTGTTTCCAGACAAGAGGCCACAAGGGTGGGAAAAAAAAGAGTATAAGACAGCCAGGAGATGTGGTGGTGCGGGGTGGGAGTTGGTGATGAAATGTGTGTGTGTGTGTGTGTGTGTGCACTTGGACAGATAAGTGTGTTTTATCTGTTTCTGTGTGCTTGTTTATGTGGATCACTATTCTTGCTTTGCCACTTTACACATTCTGGCTTGAATTAGACACAAGAGACAAAAGGCTTCATATTTGTGCTTGCATGTCAAGGATTACTTGTTCCATTGAATGTGTCCCTCCATTATCTGCTTATCACTCTCTGTGCTCTTTAATCTCTTTCTTGTCTGTGCTCAATGGCTTCCTCTCACTGTCTCCCCATCACAAATGTAGCCTTTCTCCTCTTCTATTTTTTAACACTTACAAAACTGAAAAGGCCTGGCCTGGTCTAGGCCACCTGGAAGCACCAGTGAAGCTTTCTCCCAGGCCTGGCTCCCTGCCACTAGCCAGCTGTAGCATTGTGAGTGGCCCATCTCAGTTAATTCCATGCATTGCAATTGTTGCTGGGCACTGTTTACAGCCACCTCCTACTCCGCCTGGGTAGCCTCTCCGATTGTCCCGGGGCCTCCCTTGTTTAATACTGTTTTGCAAGTTATTAAGCCCTGGAAGTCCATTAATCACAGTTCACGGGCTGTGTAAGCCCACACAAGGCAGACAGAGGTGGGGGATGGGGAGGCACACTCGCTGTCCTCAATGGGCTTAGACGGTGGTCCATTCAGATCCCTAACGAGATCATTACCACTAACTAAATACAAACCTGACCCCACGACCCGCTGGGAAATTACGTAGGAGCTCCCTGGTGTAAGACATTAATATACACCCCCCCATCACCATCTCCACCCCACCCGTTTTCCTGCAACAGTGCATAAACGCCCACCCCAAAGTCTCCCAATGCAACCCAACCCTGCTCCCCCCTCTCTTGTCCATTCTCACTTTCTTGCCAATGGACAGAAAACTAAACCTGTCATCAAAAGGGGCCTAATCACTGCTGTGATTGTGGTAAACCAAGCCTGACAGACATTTCACTGGGGCCTCAATGGCCACATCAGTGCCACCTCCCTAGCCAGCCCCCCCTTCTTTCTCTCTCTTTCTCTCAGTCCCTCGCTCTCTCTTTTTACCAGGCCTCTGGCCAATGAGCAACAAACACCCGGGGGCTTTTCAGATTACTTGACACACTGTGTCCACTTTTGGGAGGGAGACCACCTGGTAAGCTCATTTTAATACAAAACCAGTTCAGTCTCCTCTCCCTTTTTTCCCTACTCCTCTAATTCCGCCTCTCAAGCCAAGCTACCACCATGAATTCTGTCTAATCCAGTGACCCCCACAGAACATTCCTGGTTTTACACTCCTCGGAAGAGGCTGGATTTGGGCGGATTACATGCTTCCAGTTCTGTTTGGAGGCACCTGTGACTGGAAGTGGAAGAAACAACTAACCAACAATGACAATGAAACATAGAGGAGAGACAGAGAGATATTCCCACTTGCTCATCAACTTTTTAGATCTGATTTTCACTTTTTAAATTATGAGTTGTCACCTTCCTACTCTGTACCTGCAACATTTCCACTATAGAAGGCAGGATGGAAACGAGCAGCCACAGCATGGTAACTGTTTGGCCCAGGCTTGGGGTTGGGTGGGGTTAAGAGGGATGATAGAGTAGGAGTGAAGGATGTGGGTGGAAAGTGAGGTTGGTTGGGGGTTTGCTCTGACTTTCACTTTAGCCCCTCAGCTTATGTTAAGATGTTGTCACTTTCACCATCTCAAGTGTTGCCACTTCAGATGCCGAAGCTTAACGTTCGCAATGGGCTCTAGGGGGGTTTGAGGGAAGGAGAGAGGGCAAGAGGGAGGAAGTCTGGGAAGATTTCCATTTTAAACAAGCCCAACTTTGTCACACTGTCACCTGGCTATCATGGCACCCACTTTTCAGTGTTTCCCAACTTCCTGTCTCCTCTTTGCTCCTTTCGTGTCCCCTTCTCTTTAGCTGCCTCTCTTCATCATTCTCTCTTTAAGGCAGTGTTTCCTCCCTGAATTCCTCTGCCAGCTTGATGAATTGTATCTCATAGCCTTTTGAGTTTTGCGGGTAAGGCTCTTAATTGTTTCACTTTTTTTTTTTCTTCAAGATATCATGGCGAATGCGGAAGCTGTGCGTGCAGTTGTAGATGTGCATATTTTAAATTAGGTGTAATATCCCCCACTTTAATCCATGATAAGATCTCAATTGTTCCATGATGTGAAATGGAGATGCAGCGACAACCATGGCTGAATTAAATCGAAATCTTAATTTACCTGAATATTATCCTTCAGTGAAATATAATCACTGGCTGAATAACTGGGCACGCAAGCAATTTCTTAATTGACTCTTAATGACTGTCATAGAACATATGCTTTGTAGTAGATTCAGAGATTAGAGACAGTTCAGTAAGCTTAGGAAAAAAAATAGTCATATGACACATGACCACATACAAACACACACATAAGCACACTCATATTTTCAAATTATCCACTCTGGAAAACACAACTATAAATACAAAATTACACCCAAAATCTCACAGCATAGGCTGGTTGTAGAGTGTCTACCTGGCGCTGCATTGATTGTTCCTCAACACTGACCAATTGTAAGCTCATAATGATGATCTCTGGCATGACAAGTGATTTTAACCTGCCTGAAGGCCGCCCCCGCACAGAGTCACAGATCACCTGCCCCATGTAAACAAAAACATTAGGAGAGCGTTCCACATTTAAGAGCATGCTAATTACAGTAATTCCCATCTGAAGTACTTTCTGCTGCAATTTGCTCAGATCACCAAACCTCCAATCCCTCTCATGTAAACAAATAAACTCTCACGCAACAAAGAGATAAAGCAAATAATAAAATAGACACTGGCGCTATCGGAACTCGCTGGGGGCACTGTGTTTGAAGTAGGCTTCAAATAGTATCATACTACTCTACAGTGTTGAGTCCTAGTGTTGTGCACATCCCCAGTGAGGAATAATTACAAGGGTTGTTGTTGATGCGCTCAGAAAAACAAATCATTTACTATGTAATGGCAGAATAGAGATAAATGCAATCCCAATGTAGGAAAATAAAATTAATTTTGCTGAAAATTTCAAAAGCAAAAAAGTATTTCTATATCATACACTTTGACTTGACCAGTACATATTGAACACTCCAATTAGGTCATAATCCAATTTCTGGCTTGATGTGTGAAATGAAAAATGGGGGTCAGCTGATTGATCTAAACCCAACAGGTGTCAAACAATTCACTATTCTATCCAGTTCCTTCTTAATAGCTACTACCTAATTGCCAGTTCCTGCTCTGCATCCCTCTGTTCTTCTCTGGCCTTAACCTCTCACCTATGCCAATAGGCACCAGGCCTGATCCAAGGCAAAAGATAGGGGAGTGAATGTCACTACAGCCCTCTCCAGCACTCCAGGTGAGAGTGTTTCTCCAGAGGTGGAGGAAATGAAGCAAAAATGATGGAGTGTTTGTTTTCTGACATTTTGTCTCTCTGTGGCCTCATCAGGGTTGAGCTTCGCAGACGTCAAGTGTTAATTTAGAGCTCCTGCCGAGCATGAGCCTGTCAACGGCGAGGCTTGGAGGAGAGAGGTGAGCTCTTGCAGAAAATGACCCTTCTGGTCTGATTGTCTTCTGGCCCACAGACTGGCACTGAGAAGAAAAACAAAGACATGGGGAGAGAGAGGTGACTGAGTGCTAATGCACCTCGGAGCAATTAGAGAGGCTTACCTGACTGCGTGAGCAATGCACACAAACACACCCACACACACACACAAAAAGGTACACGCAGTAAAGCACTCCCACCCCCCACCCCACCCTTTAAAAAAGGACAACACTCAGGTAAATACATACACACCAGCTGATGTCAGCACATACACCTACAAAATGAAAACTGACTCTTTTAGAAACAGCTTAACCAAACACACACACACACAGACACGTACTTTCACCATGGCCCATTCCCAGTGGATGGCTTCCCACCACCTTTAGCCCAGTGATTAATTGGCCTAAGCTTACGATAGTCTAACCCTTTATTCTGTGAAACTTAAACAAAAAAGACAGGCCTCTCTAAAGATTACAGCAACACATTAACCAAAGAGTGAACCATGAAATTGCTTTTTCCCCTCCTGCAGTGTTGAGGCTCTACAGTGGTCACTGCCAGTCACGGTGCACAGGCGTTAGTGTTACATCACATTTTGATACACAACAAAATGTGAGTGAGTTTAGCTGCCAAGTGCAGGTAAATACGCTGACCAACATAGAGCATTAGGGAAATAGACACAGGTATGGCGGTGAGAGGAAATAGCGTCTGAGCAGATAATAGAAAATGCTGTCTTATTCGTCAAAAAGTCAAGTTTCTTTCCAAGAGAGTCCAGAACATCAAATTCCTTGTGATAAAGAGGTTTTATAGGGCTGTCATAGTGGAAGGAAAGGTTAATTCTGTAATTATTTCAGTGTGAAAAATAAATAATGTACCCTTTGCCGTTTCCATCATTTCCTAATTCGCTTGGAAATTCATTTTCTTTTCTCTTTTTTTCACTCCACCTAGCCCAATTCAATCACTTGAGTTCATCTGTCTGTGTTATGCAAATCAGAGCGTCTGAGAATGAACCCATTTGAATACCTGGTTCAACTTGTGAGCGGAGAGGCTGATAGAAAAGATGAATTCTTCCGTTTCAATGTGCGTCCCTTTTTCACCCAGTCGCGCAGTATCAAGGCTACCTTTTTATATGGTGCTCTCATTTATTTTAGCCCATTGCACAATGCTGCTCTGGCAGTCAAATTTATGAATAAGGAGAGGGAGTCACTCTCTCTCTCTCTCTCTCTCTTTCTCTCTCTTTCTCTCTCAGGCTCCACAGAGAGGCGAGGTCTGTATCTAAGATCATGGATGTTGGCTGTGAAGGCCAGAGAAGATGATTTTGACAAAGTGAGAAGAGGGTTCATTTGGAGCTGAGGATTGCCCAAATGTTCATCATATCTACATATTTTATGGCTTCTTAGTAAAAAAAAGGGAAGAAAGTATTTTTCTTAACTGATTTGTTTACCAATATATGATGATAGATATCCTGGTTACATGACATCCGTGTTTTGGGGGCATGTAAACATAACACTATTATTCCAGCTTATCCTGGCAGCAAGGGGCACAGCGGGAGGCTAGTAGACAAGCCCAGAGGAGCCCCCCTAAGGCTTGATGCATTGTGTCAAGGCCTCGTCTACTTCACGCACATTAAGGATCACATGCCACAATTTCACAGTACAGCAGGGGGACCAGCCCCCATCCCAGTCCCTGATTGGCCAGTGATGGATGGTGTTGACAGTTACAAGCCGAGTACCAAGTGGAGCAACACAAAGGTCAAGGTTGTGGCTGCCAGTGTGGCCTAGTTAACAATGGAAGGTCTCCATGGTAGGAAAATGCTGTTTATACTAAACACTAACAATGCAGTGTGTTATAAGGGCTTTAATCATTTGAAGCCATGGATTTAGCTTAATAGGCAGAGGTGCTAACCACAGTATTTAGCATTTAGGCATTAAACTGAAAGCGTCAGTAATTATCATGAAAATCGCAATATAAAAAGCCAGACTGCTAGAAATGGGCATTAGCATCTGGAAACCACCTTATTCCTCTGCCACACAGCAGTGGTCGTTGTATTCTGTGACACATCACTCTGAGAAGTGCAGAATAAAACAGTTATTCCCACTGCAGTGTCCTGTAGGAGTGAATTTTTTCAACATAGCACTTCAGGTTGAAGACATTTCTCCTGTCATTTTCCTCCAGTACTTCAGTGTAATTCTTTTTTTCTCTACCCTCCATTTCATCCCTGGCGACTGCAGTATGTGGCAGACTGAATTGTGTGTTATTACCCAGCAGGAGACAATATCATTACCACATATTTGCTGTCAAGGGTCTGCAAAGAATGGTGCTGTCTTGGGCCTCAGTGATCTAACAACCTCACACAGGGCTCCAGAATTACCCACTCCTGACTGGGGGAAGTCAAACACTACCAGTTAGAGAGGGGAGTGAACAAAAGAGAGGTACACGCTCTCTCCCCTCTCCTTTCTCTCTCCCTCTCTCTCTTGAAGATAGAAGGGGACACACCTCCTCTGCACCAAACGGAGGATGCTGTTCTCCCGTGCCTTGATAGAAACGTACATTTGGTTCAAGTGCCAAATGATATGAGACTGCAAGGTAGATGTGAACAGGCTGTATGCATGACAGTCTGTGATTTTAGATAAAGAGACAAATTGTAATCTCTGTGGTGTAGTATTAGTGTTGGATGAGTGGCTCATAATTACCGCCACTTGCACAAGTTTTTGCTTGATGCTACTTTGGAATTCTGCACACTGCATGCATGATGTCAAACTGTGTTCAGTCAGTCAATAATGGAGGTGCATGTGTATACAAAAAAAGTCAAGTTTCATTTCTGTTTTCCTCTTAACATATCACATTGTGACAGGGGTTTCAGCATTTGAAACGGTTCGTGCAGATATGTCACATGACGTCTGAGAAAATAACTTCAGAATGGACAAACAATTCCTTTCTTAAAAACTACTATTCTGACTTTGTAACAATGTCTTTCTCATAAGACAAATAGAATTGCTATCATTTCTGCTGACAGCTTACACCAAACAGTTGTATGCATACTGAGTGACAAAGCCATCTATTTTCTTTCCGGAAAAACAGGCAATACACACTCTGGCAATTGAACCACAAATGAGGAGTGAAATTTTCAAACTTCCTCTCCCATCCACCATCATTTATACAAGCCATAGAAATATTTGATTGTTCTTGCATATCTCCTCATGCTTAAGGAGGCAGCCAATCAATATGCAGGCATGTAAACAAAGTCTGGGACTCTATATGAGCCTGTCATTTAAGAATCCAAGCAAATCAAGCTTGCGAACAATTGGGAGGGAGAGGAAAAGAAACTCTGTGAGAGCTTGTTCCTCCAGTGCTTTGAAGGTGTAAACAGAGACCGTTGTTTAAGGTAAGATGTGGCTGTGCATCCTTGATACACCTCTGCACTGAGACAAGGCAAGAGTCCTTGATTTTTAACAACAATAGCTCTTGAGGGAGACACATTTATATACAAGAATTAAGGAGCTATAGAGGTAAATTCTGAACATGTAGCTCCATGGGGTCTAAAAAAGAGGTGGATTCTTTTAAACCTGTAAACCGTTTTTTACAACAAAATGTTGTGCAACATTCATGCTAGTAGCTATAAAGAATATATATTAAATTGTACACTGCTACAATGTACTATAGGCAAGGTGGAATTTCTCAATAATTAAATTCCATTGAATATAGTGCCTTTATATAAAAAAGTAGAATAGAGAAGTATGGATACCCATAAAGATAAGAATCAAAGCATATGAGGTCAATCTACAAGTTGAATGGTAAATAACTTGTAATTTTATTGAAGAAAGAGAAGAATTTTCAAGTGTAGCACAGTTACATGTATTTAAAGGTGGAATGCGTAGGAATTTTCTTACAGTTGAGAATTTAATTAATGCAGCGTTACTGCATTCACCATTCTGCTAGTGATACCCAAGATCACGCATCAGTCAGATACGGTATCCAACATGATATTAAATTTGAACAGTTACACCTTACAAACAGGGAGCACTCAAAGGCATCAGCTGATAGGACAATACGATAACGTTTTGAAATTGTTGCCACTAAATTAACCTGATTCTAATAGGATCTGAGATAGATAACGTAGAAAATTATGGTTTTCTTTTTAAGGCAGTATACAAAATGGAAGCGCTACAAATTGATTTCTATTTCCTCCCTAGATGCCCTCCCCCCATCAACACATATTCACAATTTGAGATGAGGCGATATGGCATTAATATTCCCTATCTTATCTTGTCACATCCTGAAATTGTTGGAGAGGATATGATTAGCTGAACAATAGCATGAGAAATGCACTTTATGAAAGCTATCCAGGTTTTTATGACAAAGCGAGTGGAGAGGTGGATAATGGGCCAAGAAGCAGACACAGACACATTTGACAATTAAGTCAAATGCCCTCGTTTCTGGATCTTGATTTGTCACAGTCGGGATTTAGAAGAGCCCAGGATTTGGTGATGCATGCCCACCGGTGTTGGCCATTCGCACATGATTAGCATTTTATTATTGTTTATAGGCTGTTTAGGAAGCAGGAAGACAGCCCCGAGCCAATGGTGCAAGGAAGGCTCCAAAGCACTGTGTTTTGGACTGGTTAAATGCACCATTAAGCCTTTTAAAATGAGCTCCACCCGTCAGAGACTAAAAACAAACGTGGCTGTCTGGCTATCAATGGGCACCACTTAGAGGAAACAATGCCCTGTTGAGGCCCACCAGTTTCCTCATCAATGAACATCAAAGATGAATGAGCCCTGGCTGACAGCTTTGTTTTTGACTCTGATACCCACAAAGCCATGCTCAATATCATCCTGGTCCTGCTCCTCTGGGCTGCCTTAACAGGTGCGACCGCTCTTCTCAATGCACCATTTGACAAGACCACGGATGGGCAGGGGTGGTGGGGGACTTTGGTTCACATCCGCCTTAATCCATCCTACTATAAAAACACTTTGAAAAACAAACGTTTGTTTGGCCAAAGTCAAAGCCTTGGAGCCTGGGGCTCATCCATCTGTCTGCCCAGGCTTTCGCCCTTTTATTCCTGCCCATTTTTGTCAGAGCTACCCTTCCCTGCTCATTTGGACAAGACATTAAACAAGACCCGAGAGGATCTGATTCACCGCCATTTCCCACAAGAGGAATACATACAGTTACGACAGCCAATTGTTTGGATTATGATAACAGTGCCTGAAGAAGAAGAAAGAGTGGAAAAGGAGGGGTAAAAAGTCAGACAATCTCACAGCCCAAAACATTCTGTAAAGAGAAAACAACTGCTGGCATCAAAAGACGCAGACCGCGGATCAAACCTGATTATCATTCAAGTTACTCTTTAGATGGGGAGCATTTTAAGCCGGTTAATTTCTCAGCTACTCTCTTTCTGCTGTGAGAACTGTGCGTTTCTCTGCCAGTGATAGGCTCCCACTACTCCATAGAGAGATTAGAGCTCCTCCACTCAGGGATATAGAAAGGCCTTCTACCTGGCAGAGAGAGAGAGAGCCAGTGTTGAGCATTTTAATCTAGAGTAACAAAGATAAGATGCAATGGCAGATCAATATGTGCTCTATGGTGGCAGCTCCCTGAGAACTTGTCTCTCTGCACTGAAAAGCCTTTACCCTGCGTGCCCCATGGCTTCATTTCTCCACCAACCAGCTATCTGTAGTGACTGTCTCTCAGTGACATCTCACACCGGGGCATGTTTAACCCCAGTCACCACGCAAAACAGATGGTGAATATCTAAATAGGATCGCCTGTGAAATTTGCCATGATAAATCTTTCCAGGAATCACCCAGTTTGAATATTTGATATTACATCTCTCCTTGGCTACCTCAGGGGGCGAGGCAGGTATGATAAGCGATATTCAGAGGAGTGATTGGATAAAAGGAAGCTAAATTCTTTTTTGATTGTGAGAGATGCATGGCAGTGGTATTTGCACTCTGCCATGTCTATGTGACTGAAGTAAAGTGTATAGGTAGCATTCAGAATGTCATTTTTACTTAATTTGATCTCCTTTGCATCACTGCATCATTCCATCATTCCAGCATCATCAGACGCACTGTCAGTGTAGAGGGATCATAAAAAAGATAAAATGAAAATTCTTCTGTGCTTTTGAGATTCTTCACACTGAAATGTGTGACACCTTGAACTCCTTTAATTTTCTGCTGGATAAACTGTTTCCACGGCATACCATTATATTTTAAAGAGACGCAAAATTCTCATTCACACACACTCATACAGACATCACTAACATACACAAGTGGGTTATGACTCCTCTCTTTCATGTCGTGTTTATCCCCGTCCGTCACATTACAGCACCTTGCGCCCGACGATGCTTTTGCCATGACTGTCCTAAACAGAAACAGATTATTAAAGGAGAAAATGCAAAGGATTGTCATGTTTGTTTGTTTTCATCCTGGGCAGCGGTTCAGATACAGCAAAGGCTCGGAGCCAAACTCAGTCCTGCTAATTCACTGCAAAACACTGCAAAAAAAAAAGAAAAAAGGAAAGGGTGAACTAAATCTGCATTTGTGAGCACAAAATATGTACTGTAAAAGACAACTGCAGTGCTTCGGGTAAAGGGTGGATGCTGCAAATTGTTTGTGTGTGTATGTGTGTGTGAAAGGGTTCACATGTTTGTGTGAGTGTTTGCATGAGTGTGTGCTGTGTGACAGCAGACCTTGCTGAGGAGGACTAGCAATCACTCCATTCAGCATCTGCTGCCACACAGCTCATATTGTCATTCCCCAGTTTAAAAAAACCTTGAGCGGCTTCAAAGATCTTTTCAAAGCCTTAATCCTAATAGGTCGCAGTTTGTTCTGTCACATCAAAAGGGGGGAGAGAGGAGGTAGGGGGAATAATGCATCAGGGCTGGCAGAGATTCTTAAGGGCGAAAAGATTGGCAGAGGATTTGCAATGCGGGGAGGACTGAAATCTGAAATATCGGACACAGAATGCCTGCTGTAATAGATATGAAATAGGTCTTCTCAACAGCATGAAAGGCTGACATTTCCAGAAAGTTTGTCATGAGAAGCCCCTTTTATTCCCCTTCATCTATCTTCGTTTGTACTGCCACCTTGTCCATAGTGGAAATTCGCAAGTGTCACTCTAACAAGTTATAGAATAGGATTGCACATTTTAGGGTTTTTTTTTTTTACCCACCTCTTTCTTTTTTTTATTGAATGTTTAGAATTTCCAGTGAGAGACCAACTGAGTCAGAGTCATTTTACAAAACTGACTCTCAAGTTAAAAAGACCACAATCAGCACTGGTTTCCTGACCCTGTGCTATAGCCAGCTGAATGAAATGTCAGCGTTAAAAATGTTTGACCATTTCCACTTCATTTTCTATGCATGTATATAATTATGTATTATAAATATATTTTGATCTATTTGCAAGATAGCATGTATTGCCTTCAGTGTGAAATGCTTGTGTGGCATAGATAGTAAGGTTCATATCAAGTCTGCCAAAGGATATAGTGGGTGTGAGACGTGCTAGACCATAAGTGTCACTTATGTGTTTACTTCTCACCTCCCCGACACTTTATCAGCTGTGAATGTCTCTCTCATGCATTTCACCTGATCGACTCAGCAGACAAAGAGATCTGGCCCATGTTTCAACAGTGCACAAGTGTCCAGCTAATTAGCCGCTCATGGGAAACCAAGCATTGATTTTCTGTCAGCGATGTTGCCCCCCGAAAAGAAACAGAGCTGTTTGTCTTTTTCTAATGATGCACAGTGTTCCATTGATAGCAGCGATAAAACAAGCCAGAGGTTGTAGCATAAGCAAACCTGGACACACCATACCCATGGGAACCCATATATAATGCTACCATTTAATTGTATGTTGGGGGGAGGGGTTGGGAAATAGGTAGGCAGTGAATAGTGGGAAGTAAACAAAGTTTGACTGGGATGGAAATGGACTGAGTTGTCTGAAAAAAACCCATATCTTTTCAGCTCTGTAAAGGCGTGAAATCCCTCTTGTGCTTGTTATTTCACACTCCTGTGGCTCTAACCAGGGCCAGCGGTGGCACGGTAAACAAACAAACACGTGAATTCACGCAAACAACAGACACACACAAAAACACACAATGTATTTTAGAGAAGGGATTTTGGCAGAGAACTTACTAATGACTTCTTATTTTCAGGATCCTTACTTACACCGAATATGAATCACACAACATTTTTGCAAGTTATTGCAATACAGTATACTGGATCTCTAGCATAAAAAGAAATGTAATGTATATTTGTAGAATTTTAAAATAACCAAGGATGCGATCTATCTTCCATACATTTTCACTGAGGTGGAAAATGTGGCTTTACTGAACATACAGAGAACTGTAACGGGTAAATAATGGTTTCAGTATCGCACTGGACAGCGTGCCAGCCACCTGCTGATCCAACCACAAACAGGTACAGCCAGCCCGGGTGACACAGGGCTGTAGACATGGGCATTCAATCTGCCAGCAAACTAATCAGTGAAAGGGATGAACTCCAAGCTTATCAGAAGGGGTCACAGATGTAGGTGGAGGAGGCAGCAGTGGGAGAGCAGAGATGTTTTGCACAGCCACAGCAGGGTGGCACAGACCCTAGAATGGGAAAATTCACAAATCTCAATGTAGAAGGTTGGAAGAGCACAACCCTCAAGGAGGTGAAGGAAGCTTTGCTGCCTACCACCCACACATTACCTGAACATGTCAGAGTCTGATGCTAACCCCTTCAGCTTAACTATGATATATGAATGCTGGGATCACCTGCCTTGCAATGGATATCTGGCAGACACAGTATTATTGGTAATAGGCATTTGTGGGTCTAAATACAGTATCATGATAAAGAGCAGTGATACTATGACAGTAAAGTGTTAGAGTCTGATAAAGAAAACTCACCAGAATTGTTAGGAGAGCGTGCTTAATTATTTCTTTGTCTCTCAAGCACTAGCCTATTAAAAGCAACAATTCATTTCCCTAGATAAATGTCTGCCTTTGAAATGCAAGGCACCAAAGGGTTTTTAAATTTAAGAAGTTTGTCTTGAAATGTAAGAATATTTTTTTGCCTCTGCACAGCGACGTGCCGCTGAATGGAGGCATTATTTCAGCTCCTTAACTGATCACTGCTGGAAACCGTTCTGTATCAGCATTTAAAGGTACAAGAAAGTAACTCAGGAGGTAATTTCAATCTTAACAGAATCCAATTAAAAGCACAGACCTTTCAATTAAATGTGCCCCTGGCTTGTCGCTACAGTGTCACAGCACAAGTGAAATTAGAATCAGATTATGGGGAGAACCTGAAGAAGTATTTTTCAGTGCAATAAGGATCACGCATTCCAGATAGAGACCCCTGTCATGCATACTGCAGGGAAAAAAATAGTTTTTCTGTGCCAACATTAGTCATTTAATTCTCCTTCCTTATTAATTTCACAGTAGATTACCTGAGAAGATAAAAATGCTGTCAGCAAAGAGTTTTAATTAAGTATGGGGTATGTTGCTATGAGTGCCTTATGTGAAACTGCTGCCTTATAATGCTCTTGTTTTAATTACTTCAGAGTGCCCCCTCATTAACCTGTATGGAGATGTGCTCCAAACTACAGCGTGCATTACAGACACTAGACTCAGAAATAGCTTATATCCATACACAGAGGTTCATATTTGCATTGTTAAAATAAGTCGTAAATAATTCAATAATTCAATGCACGAACACAAGATTATTCTTCATTTTCTTCTTTAGAAAATGTAGATTTTTTTTCCAGAATTTCAAAATAAAAGAAATCGACGATACATTCAGGATTTGGTGATTTGAACTTAGTAATTGTGAGACAATCTTGGTTTTTAAGGGCACTATGACGACCCCTGGTGGGATCCACAATCTCAAATCACAGGCTTTTGTTTGTGCCATATTTGTAGAAGCTGCTGTTAACAAATAGCATTTATGATTTCAATATAATACATCTAAATTATCACATAGCATTGGACCTAAAATATATTTAATTTATGAAATTTGATTAATTAATCTTTGTCCTCTACACAAGCTTTCCCAAGTCCATAAATAGTATAATACAAAAAATGCTGTACAAAAAAATAAAAATAAAATCCAGAAGGTGTTCACAATAAATACATAATAAACACAAATTGGGTGTTCTCTTTTCATTCATCTGTAGCTCATCAAGTTACTGTGGATATTCTCACTGCTAGAAAATCCACAGCCCTGTGGACATGTCCTTTCTGATCCTTTTTATCCTGAAGTTTCTGAATGGTCAGATCTACATTTCCAAAAATCCTCAGAGAGCAGGCTTCTATTCACAAAATGGGGATGGATACCTGTGTGACTGTCCACCCCAACACCTTAATGTGGTTTAACAGGATACATTAGCTTTTAATGGCACTTAATTGTACAAAAAGGAAATCCATAACCACATAAGGAGAAAAGTCAAGTATTTCCAAGCTCTTTATAAGAACAATTTAGAGCATACAAGTGCTTTTCAAACCTTGGATTGGAATCAGTCCGACAGCCTGGCCTTCAGAAGGGTGCTCTGCATTTGTAAGGCTACAGTGCCACCATTTGGTCAGGATAAGGCCTTCATGTCACTGCCAGGACCTGGCAATTGTCAATTCTAGGCCTGTATGAAAAAGAATAAATTATGTTGGTTTATATTCTGGAAATCCCATTTTGAAATAAATGATCTCGTTCAAAAAAGAATGTCACAGTTGGCACTGTAATTGTCTCACTCTGCACTGAACTATCTTTGAGAAAGCAGTGCAGGGCTCTGCAGCAGACTATAAAGTTGAAATGTCTTAGCCTACGACAAGTCATTTATAAAATGAGCTGGACCCAAAATACTTCCAGGTGCAGTATTAGAGAGGGAAGAAAACATCCAGTCCCATTATTATTGTTGACAGATTATCGTAGGTCCATGCCATCTTAGATAATGAGCAATAACCTGCACTTCAAGAACAGGGGAGGTTTGCCAAGAAGGAATGGTGATTACAATCAATTAGGACTGATGACAAAGCACCAACAATAACCCGGTCTGTATGTGTGTGTGTGTGTGTGTGTGTGTGTGTAAGCTTGTGTTTTATTCACGCATCCTTCCGAACTACCCTGTTTTGTGTAATCAACATCTGTTGTGACAGGCATCCTCCTCCTTTCTCAGAGTGGCCCACTTCAGATAATGAGTGTCATACCAAACTACAGGGCAAAGGCTGATTTTACTCCTCTTTTTACTCCTCCTCTTTGCTCTGCGCTCTCACTACCCTCTGTTCCTTCTCCGATCATTCAAGGCATCCTTTGTGGAGAACCTTGAAAACAGACAAACATTTGCTCTACATTGTCATTGCTCAACATGTGGGAGTGGTAGATGAAGTAGAACAGATTCTTTGTTGAGAGTAGGATCCTTCACAGGCGGCTGGTAAACACAGACATTCTTGTCAATGCCTTTATTTTACTTTCAGAGAATAGTTATTGAAATGAAATATACTGCTTTAAGAACATGTTCTTACTTTCACTTTGGTAACAGTTTCTTCCTCTGATACCAGTGAACTTCGTATCTAGCTTTTTTCTTCATTGACACCCCTGTTATTAGCAAGCTGTGCATTGAGCATACACATTTTTTATTCATGAAAACAAAATTCACTCAATAGTATGTGCTGGTATTTTTCAATGACTCCTGTATTCATATCAGAGGTTTAGGCGCCATCTACTGGTAGTTTTGGTCATCCACGAACCAATGGTGATTTTCTGTGACTGCAATAAATAGCCAATATATCTATTTCTTATTATTAGTAGTAGTAGGTTATTTCACAAAATTCTTAAAGTCTGAAATAGTCTTACATTAATAGATAATGTAAGATTTAATATTGATGGACAAAGGCACAGATAGTAATGCTTTTCTTTGCAAGAGTAGAGTAGATTATCCAAATCTGAAAAGATTTCCCAACTTGAACTCAATTTTAATTCTACAGTCTAAGCTCTGTCTTCGGTGAATTGTGTCTAAGATGTGTAAATAAAATAATTTTCCCAGCTTAGCCTCAAAATTAATTGCCTCCAAAATAAGATAGATAAGTTCAGACAAGCGAAAGTGTGCGATTGCACGGAATGCCAGTTTATTTGGGTTGATTAATGGATGCATCCAATTTCTTCAAACTTAAGATTAATCTCATAAACACTTTTTTTTTCATTGTCAAGATGGAATTTACTGTCTGCACAACCAAGTAGAACAAATAATTTTGAAAATCCATTAATATCACGAGCATGTCGAACTGTGTTCAAGCATAACTCTTAAGTTTACTTTAACTGAAGGAGACCTCTTTGATTTAACAATTCTCTGGTATTTTTATATTCATCCACTAAAACCTCCAGTTTAAAGTGTCAAGTGGCAGCAGCTTGAATGAGCAGTGAAGTGCTTCTATTTTCTCTTTGTAAGTGTCACCGTACTGGTGTGTGAATATTAAGAAATAAAGGTCTCTTTAATCTGAAAGTTAGGTTTCCTGGTTCATTCATAGCTGCAATGTAACAATAGGAGCATAAGAATGAGGAGACAATATTTTGCTACAGGCTTTAACTACAGTGTTCTCAGCTCAACTACAGTAGAAAGTAAGTGAGATATAATGTAGGCATGAGCAATGGCATCCATCTATATAGCATGAGAAAAAACATGAACAGTCTCATATTACAGCATATGAAATACCAGGGCCCTAGAATTGCAACAACTTGCAACATAGTAAACAAACAAACAAACAAACAATGTGACAAACAAACAAGGATTATAATGGAGGCTATAATGTCATAAATGTTTGCACTTAAGTTTTGGTCTACATTAGTATTTGCAAAATGAACTAAGGGGAATGGATTTGCATATTTACCCATTTATGACGTAAAAGTACTGGGGAAAAAATTATCTGCAGACTAATCAATATTTAAAATAAATGAACAATAACACAAACAGTGATGAATTAGACACTACTGATAAATGTACAAGTCCAATGCACATTTGTTTGACCAACTCTCAGAGGTGGAAATTAAAAATATATATATTAATAGCAATTATTTAAAAAAGGGACAAAGATCTTTGTTAGTATAGAGACTTGTGGAACAAAAACAACTTCTGGTAAAGGTTAGGCTGGTAAATACCTTATTTTAACCACTCCACATACTGATTAATTATTAATAATACAGCATCATTTATTTTGTTTTTTGTTTTTTGTTTAATCTGTATGCTGCTGGTGGAGCATGTGAATTTCCCCATGGGGATGAATAAAGTATCTATCTATCTATCTTTCTATCTATCTATCTTAAGAATCTGCTTTCACAAAATATAACTAGTAACTGAAGCTGTAAAATAAATGTTGTGGAATAAAAATGTTACACTTTTGCAATTGTCTTTCTGTTGTCTTCTGTGTATTTATACTTGTTCTATGCTCTCAATTAGTTGTAGGAACAAATTAAGTGTGAAAATATTCAGTATTTAAAGGATAAAAAAAAAAATTATTAATCATTCCCACCACCTTCTCCTGTAGTGTGTGTGTCTATTTTAAGACACCAGAGGGCGCTTGGGGGCTATTACAAGTACCAACATCCAAAGATGTTGTGCCAAACAAAGTCGTATCAATAAAGCCCAATTTTAGACTGAACCTTGGTGCTAGATTTTAAGATAAAATATATAGATTTTAAACAGTACAGTGAACTCATGCTGGTCTTTTTTTTTTTATTTCTCTAGAGGTGTGAGACTGGAACTAGACGAGCAAGGTGAAATGGTTATAAACAAGGAGGCGTATTTTTATAACCTGACCACTCCTCTCTGTCAGGCTTTGCTTCCGTGTTTACACACCCACAAAAAAACAGGACACTAGCGGCCGTCGGATGACTGTTTACCAAGCAAGCATAGAGTGGTGGTGCGGAAAGTGACAGACACACTGGAGGCTTGGTGTATGGTGAAACACAGGTGATTTCAGCTTCCACGGTTGCATTTTACAGCGGAATGTTCACTCGAAGGGGTCATGGAGACGTCAAGAAATCTACACAGAAAGTTCTGGACCCAAAGAAGGATGTACTGACCCGGCTCAAACACCTCCGGTCACTGTTAGGTGAGTGAAATGTCAGCGGGCTTTTGATGCTGCATCGCCGAGGCTTAGCTAACGTTAACCGCGCTAGCTAGCTGGCATCAGCCAACAGCTAACGTCACACAAGGCATCAGGTTAGCTGGTTGTCACTGTGGTGACTAATGCAGGTTAGCTGACAGACAACAAACATTCACGCAATGGCCAAAATAAAACAACTGTTGCAATATGAACCGTTTCCCAGTCACCACCCATGTCAATTTTTTTTAACTATTACTAAGAGACAGGTCACACAGTACTAAGGCATGGATGGCTAATGTAAGCTAGGTCTCTTTGCGGCTAACTAGCCTGCTAATGCTAACTGATGCTGCCTTGTCAGGGCTGTCGTTCAGCCGCAGATGCCCACCACAGACAACGTTGTTATTTTGTATTGTGTCATCCTGAATGTTTTTTAAAAACTCAATAATTACAACTCCGTGGCTCAGCACTGTGTAGTACAAACATAACTCACCGTCTGCATGCTTTAAACTAATGTCAATAGGGCTTCCCTCCAGCTGTTTGCCTTTTTGAGCAACTATTACGTTATTCTACCTGACAGATGTTTGATTTGAAAATGATAAAAAATGCAATCGGCGAATTTCTTTGTTTCTTTCATTGAACAAGGAAGTTCACTATTTATGACAGTCATAAAACTTTGTAGCTGTTGTTCAAACCCTGTCTTTCATGTAATAATCAAAATAGATTAATTTGTTCTGCCCTGACTTGAGCTCCGCATCACAGTCTTATAATATACATAATGGGACCCATTTCCAATCCACTTTTCAAGATTTTATTGATTGATTGACTGGAATAATGCTACTAAGACTCCGTATTGTGGATTCATTTCTCCCTGTGAGTCTGAAAGCTAGATCTACTTTGCAAAACAATTATGAATAAAGCAGATGTCATGGAAGTTAGTTGATATCTATTCTGTTATTCTAAACCCTAGGCCACAGAACCTATAAAGACAATCTAAGCAATACATATAGGTATTTGGAAGTTGATAGCTTAACTATTTCTGTTAATACTAAGATGACCTTCATAGTATTTTTCACTGCAGTATAGTCTGCCGTAACACTTAACACTGTTATTTTCAGTGCATGACAGATAAAGCAGGGTTAATTGTTACTTTGGAAAAGTGTGGAAATGAAGAAGGCTGCCATGAGGGAATTAAGGGGTATTGAGAAAAGCTACAATGAATTAATTATACACTCGCTTGTATCCTTTTCATGTTTGCTGTTTATTGATTTCTTTTACAGTGACACAACTGTGACAGCTGCTTTGAGCTTTAGAAACTTGTGAGAGTTAATACTGTTAGATCTTTCTGCTATCATAGCACACCTTCAATGTCAAGACTAATGCAACCAAAGTGGAGGTCAACACCGAGCTGCATGTCCTCTGTGTTTTTCTTCCCCTCTTGTGCAGTTAAAGATAATGCTGGTCTGTTTGTCCAACAGCTGATAGTAGGGCCTACATGTTGATGTCCCTCACCCTCTCTGATTTCACCGTGCTTTCAGCTACGGAAGGATTTCCTCCTGGTGCTGTGGGTTCCTGTGTGGACAGGAAGAATTGATGAGAGATGGGGTGCTGTGAAGGACAGGACAGAACAAGACAGAGACTAGGGGGAAAATATAGCCATTTATTGCTCACCATGTTAAAATTTATTTGTAAATTATAATATCAATAATATTAGCAATAGACACTTTTATGTTAGATGAAAAGATAAAGGTTTAATTCCCTCACGATGATTGTAAAGCATCAGCTGTCTCCATTTATCTATGTAATGTTGAACATGACTAATAATCAGTTTGCTGAACTTTTAACTCTGGATGTATAAATAGCATAATGAAGTGATTTAACTTACTTATTTAACATACCCCAGACAGTTAGTAGTATTAAGCCACTGATGAATTTTAGGACATACATGACTTCTATTTCAATGTCTCTTGAATTTAGTTTGCAAACGTGCAATAGTTATTGGGATCTTATTAACCATGTCTTTAGTTCTCTAAATTAGTTGTCTTTAAGATTATATTAAATTTGATTTGGATTCTACATAAATTGTGTCTCATTACTTATATTTTGTTGTAATCCCAGGACCAGAAATTATTTAAGCCAGCTTGTTGAATCTCTCTCATAGTATCAGTGGTATTGTAGTTGAAGGGACAATCTGTGGTGTGGACTATTTTCAGAGTGGCCCTGTATTGGTTTTCTGCTCACTGAGCAGATCTGTGGGATAGAGTGTGAAAGCTGCTGCATGTTAATTTGCTGGTCATGCCTGGCTGAATTTGGCTGAGGTTGGTAATTACAGGAGCCCAGTAAACCACCTGATCTCCCACTGCTTGTCTCAGTGGAGGCACAGCCATTCCTCTGACTGTTTCAAAGTCATTCTCATGCTACTCACTTTGCTTTCACACACTACTTAATAATATATGCCAGTGTCAGTGTAGGAAATCCCTTACTGATTTCGCTGTCCACATAAGTATTTACTATCAGAAATACCCACGTAATCTCAGCAGAAGTACTTCTTTTTTCACTTGCTCCCTCCAAAGGGAGGCCAGAGTGCCAGGTCAGCTGTAGACCAGTCAGTGCTGCAGAAGATAGTGTTTCAATGTCTAACGCACATATGCTTTGCTATCATGAGGGCTTAAGCAAGAGCTCTCTGGTTGAATGACAAATAACTACATCACCTTATCAACTGAATAGAAAAATCACAAGTAGGTATTGTTATTTTTCCTTCTTTTCTTTGCCTGGTGCAATCAAACTCTTCTTGAACCTGTTGGTAAACTGCATGGGAATAACACTGAATGTGTGCCAGTGTGAGAACAGTCAGGTATATTTGTATGCAAGTGTAAATGTTATGTGAGTTTGCAGCCAAAGGTGATGCTTTTTTTTAAAGGAAGCTCTTGAAAAGAAATATAGTGTCATTACACCTTACTTTTCTCAATGTGCGGGCTCCAAGTTTTGCTGGGGTCGGGGTCAACCTGGAGCACTGCTGTTACAAGAGGAAATCACAAGCTGAAGCACCAGAGGAAACAATGAGGACAACACTGCAAGGGCTCTCAAGAAGATGCTCTGTGTGGCTGAAGTAAAGGCTGAGATAACTCGACTTCTGATTCTCCTCTTTAGTAAAACACTCAGGTTAGACTTGTGAATAACTTCAGCCTCTTGTTATCTTTTATCCCACATTATTATCAACACAGATTTTTCAAGTGTAGTTCAATGTAACTATCACAGTAAATTGTCATAAATGGGTTTATTAACGTTCTCGGCTCTAAAGCCATATTTCTTTTAAGACCATCACACACTGAAGTTGATTGAAGTTAAGTCTGTCTACCATGTGGATAAAAATCCACAGGCGTCTGTTCTCCAGTCGACTTCAACAGATTCTGTTTCACAGTAATACTATAACAATCATGTGACTTGCTGTGGTGAATACTCCCTTACCAAATCCACCATGGCTGGGAGGTGGATTTGAAGCACACCATAAGACTAGTGGAATCACAGTGGATTAGTGGAGCTTTTTGACACATTCCTTTGAGTCTAAGTAAAAATAAACTTGTACTCATATATTCAAACTGTGCCATTGGCCAAAATATAAGAAACTCTTGTTTAAAGGATAAACAAAGCTTTTCAAGCAGAATGATATTGTCTCTCTAAGTAGAGGGCAAACAAATCATTATTTAGGGCTTTGTCAGTAACTCTGTTAATAGCTATTGGAGCAAGATTGTCTGCTGTTGTTAGGAAACACTAAACAGCCATTAGCAGGTCTTTGTCTGGCGTTGCATATTATGATAACAGCTTGTGTCATAATGGTCCCTGTATTTAGCATCTTAGCTTTTATCTCCTTGCTCCTGTAGCATGGGATCTGCAGACCTGCATATGAATTGTGGGGTAATGTAAGGTCACTTGAATGTATTAGCAGAACATTAAATAACTTAATTCAGAGTGACTTTAGCAAATGCTGCAGTGTAAGTGATTTTATTAATTTACCCCAACCGTATTCATCATCCTGTCCACATCTGGGTTTGCATACAGTGCCTATAAAAAGTATCCCTCCATCCCACTTCTTCTTCTGGACGTTTGCAACTTTATTTTTTTACACTTTTAAATCATGTTCAGTTTAATTTGGCTTTTCCTCACTGATCAGCAGAAAAAATTTCTTACATGTCAAAGTGAAAACAGAAAAAATGATTGACGTGATTACATAAGTATTAACCCCCTTCAAGTCAGTGTTTAGTAGATGCTCCTTTGGCAGCAGTTACAGCATTGAGAGTATGTGGATGGGTCTCTGTCAGCTTTGTGCATCTGGACACTGTACTTTTCCTCTATTCTGTGCACGTTCTTCAGTCTGTCAGGTTGTATGGAGATCACGAGTGAATGAACAGCCCTTTTCAAGTCCAGCCACAAACTCTCAACTGGATTTAGTTTGGGTTTCTGGTTCAGTCACTCCAACTTAACACAGTTGCTATACTATTTGTGTGTAGTATAGACTTTATTGTCTTGGGGGTGGGTACAACGCAATTGTGGTAGCTGTGACTATATGCTTGGGATCATTGCATTTTTTGGAAAAGTAAATCTTCTTCCAAGTCACAGTTTTGTTGCAGACTGTATTCCTACAAGGCCTGCTACATAGAAGCAAACTATTTCTTCAAGCAGTTTGTTGATGCTCTGTACCTAGTGTCTCCATATAGCCAAAAGTTTTTTATGGAGAAGGATATTCCACTAAGTATAGCACTCCTGTACAACAGAAAGTGAACTGACTAATTATGTGGATCAGGTGGTGTCAGAATCTGCTTTCAGACTTGGAATCCTGAAGAAGTCTGGCTTGAAAAATCTCTTTTACATTAAGCAAATGGCCAATGCTCAGGAAATATTTTTGATGAATGCTAAGAAAGTAGTTCTTGGTCACAATAACTGAAAATATTGAGTAGATATTTCACTTTTTAGAAAGACGAATAAAAGCTCTCTATGAGAGAAGTCATGGAAATACTGATTTTAGTGGAACAAAGGAGAGGAGGTGAGAACGTCTGCTTTATATAAGAAGTTATTAGTCAAGAAATACATCAGTCAGAAATATTATCAGTCAGAAAGCAGTTGTGTACAGAGACTAGTATGTTGTGAAACAGCTGTACAAAGTCACTGGTTAACAACTTGAATTGGTTAAACATGAGGCGGGGGGAATTAACTCTGCTCTAACTCTGCTTTAGTTCTTCTCCACTCTTACACCTGCCTATAATATGTGTGGCTGTCTCTAAGCATGTGGCAGAGTCCAGATAAGCATTTGGCAGTATAAAGAAGTACTGTGCCACTGGGTCATTAGAATTGCAAACTAAGCAGAGATAAAGCAGTAGTGTTGTAATAGCGCTGGATCGCCACACCTCATAGTGTCTGGTAGGCTCTAACAACTACGGTGTGGATACTGTTCATACCATGTTAATGTTCAAATTATTAACAGGTCTCGTCTGTTAACAAATTTTGCAGGGGTGTCATTATGGGTTCTAGGTTAAGGGCTACTTTGGTATTTGTTTTGCAAAACTCCAGTAGGCCAGCTGAATCATGTATTACAGTCTCCATATGCCATCAAAGAGCAGGCTCTGTAATGGTCAATAACCTTTAAAACACAAGGCAAGCTTGCAGGACATAAATACTTTCATTTGTTTCAATGTCTTGTGTCTTTCATCTGTACTTTTGCTACTAACTGCTTTTAAAGCACTCACTCGTGTATATTTTTCTTTCTTTCTAGCAAAGATCGCTTTCTAGAAGTGGTCTAGAATTCATTTATTATAGATGTGTATAATCATATATTTGATCTTTTTATGTATTTTTCTGTTTTCTGTTTAGAGTATTACTGTCATGTGTTTCAAAGCTTTTTAAAAACCCAAATTTCAAATATGAAGTAGATCACATGGTGTTGCATGAAAGGTTTTTTTCTTTTAGCTGCTGGCCTGCTGGGGGCGGGTAGAGACAGGACAACACCAGTGCTCTGTGGTGTATGATATCTCTGATTCTTACACAAGACATGAAAAACCAGTTTGTCTAGTTAGGCTGTTTACCTGTCCTGCTTTTACAGTAGCCAAACCTACCCCAAAGACCAGTGGTGTACTGTGGCAGCAGATATCAAGGTTTGATCTCAGTGTGGAATTACATTTTATGTTTCCATTCTGAATGCCCAAGCTCCTGCTCATCTCCTGTGGATTTCTAGATTTAAAGCCAAAGAAAAATAACCACTTAACTTTGGCTTACAGTATTAGCAGATTGCTATGCAGAGTTGTTAAGATCAAATTTAAAGAGGACAGCCCTAGTGGCTGGTATGGGTGATAAATTGATGTAGAAAAGACAATAAGACACCTACACACTTATTTTTGAATGCAACTTTGTCTTTTTTTAATGTGTTCTACTCTGTGAACCCCACTTGTGATGAAATGTGACCTGTGACCTGTGAAATGTGATCATTGGGACCTCACGATCTATTGCTATTCTTGTGAATGCAGTATCTCAGGATATCTTCTAATAATTAATGTCCACTCGAACTCAGTGATGAACTGATTGCATTTTTATGTCAATGTTTAAGGTCACTGTGACCTCCTGTCTGTCCCATTCTTGTCAACAAAATCGAGAATGCCTGGATGGAATTTCATTACATCTAGCACAAACGTACACACAAAGAAGTGATTAGAACATGAGTCTAGACCGGGGGTGTCCAATCCTGGTCCTCGAGGACCACTGTCCTGCCTGTTTTCCAACTATCCCTGCCCTACCCACTGCTGATTACATGGATCAGGTGTGTTCAGCCAGTCAGAAGCTGTAAGTACAGGGCTGGTCTAGACCAACATACATGTAAATTGCGACTTGACTAGTTGGCTGAGGGATACAACCGTGAGGCGGAAATTCAAATTTATTTTGTAGAGGGATTTTTTATCTGCCCTCTATTTGTGGAAAGACAATGTCCAGAAGAAAAAATAAATTAATAAAGATTTTAGGGCTACCTGAAGAGGCTAAATAAAAGTTGCCAGTTCTGCACCTCTTTAGTGCCAAGCTGCCAAGCTAAGCCACATTCTAATGTGTGAGCTCAGACTGTGATAAGGTCAGGCTTTGACAGTCCTACCATGACAGTTTCACACTGTGCTCTGTGTAGACCTATAGGTCCCAGTCTGTTACACAGCTAGATCTGGACTGCAAGCTGAGAGGCTTTCATGCAGTGTTTGGCACAGTAGCATCATAATGAAATGATATGCACCAGAAGTGATGTGATTGCAGGAAAGGCCCTTTTCATAATAATTACATTACTTGGATTTGACTTAATGTACGTTTAGTTTGTACTGAATCAGAAATTATGACAACACTTTGCTGTCGTAGTTATCATTAGCATCGTATTGTTTCCTCATAATAAAAGCATGTTGACATTTTAAAGGTTTAGTTATTACAGATTTGCATATAGGGCTGCGCGACTTGGGGAAAATATCTAATTGAGATTTTTTTGACAGATATTGCGATTTGATTTAACATTTAATTTTGTAATTCAGCTGAATATTCTCAATGGTGTGCAGCACACTCTAAATTAAAGGAGTACAACATGTCTTTAACTGTAGACCCCTCAACTATCGTATCCAATAGATGATTACTCTGTTTCTTGCTCCTAAAATGCAGTCAGTCCAAATTAACTGGAAATTAATCATTTATTAATGAATAATTCTAATCCAAGAAAATTAACTGAAAAGATATTAACTGATTACAACATGTATTTATTACAGTTTCCTTTTCAATACCCAGTAATTAAACAGACTCACTTTTCTCTAGCGCAAACTATTTCTAGTAAGGACAAATAAAATTACATTACCTCTCTGTAAACAAGCAGAATTGTATATCACCCATCCAGCATTTGGATTAAACCCCTCTTTGGTCACTGCATTAAAAGGCACCATGTCTTTAGCAAGGTAGTGTGTTATGGCATTAGTTATCCTCTGGTACTTTCGTGAGAGGTTTTCTTATGGAATAATGAGTCTGCTTGCTTGGTTAATATGGTGTAACAGCAGCGACTCTAAAATAGTGCTTTGCTGTTGCTTGCTACTAGGCTGAGTGTCACTGGCAGTACTTTCAGTCATCTTTCTAGCAATGTGCTCCTCATAGTTGCCTGTAATGTTTGTCTTTGATTTGATGTAATCTCTTGCAATTTGCCATTTTTGTTCCGTGTCTTTTTAATGGTGGGCATTTACGCATTTGGCTATGGCAGTGCTGATTGGGGAGAACGGATGTGTGCTCACTCAGTCAGTTAGTAAGACTGCCACACAAAGTAGGCAGTCATGCTTATGGTACAGACTCGCTGCATATTTTTCAAATCGCCTCCGATTTTGTAATTGCAACATTTCAAATCACAATTATGATTCAATTTCAATTAATCGTTCACCCCTACTTGCATACCATACATGTATGTGAATTTTAGCTGATGCAGTCAACTCAGAGAGCAGCATGCTTTGCTCCACTGCTTTAACCTGGCGGTATGTGAATAATTCACTGTGAATACATTGCTCAGAGAAGAGGATGCATGGCATGACCAAGCAAGTTGGTTGTTTTCTCCTTTATGGAGCTAGATGGGGGCTTTAAGTTTTGTCAGTTTGAAAGACAAAATATAGTTCTCTATTGCGCCAGAACGTTGCCAAAAGTCTGGACCTGAAAACCTACAATCTGTACTTGAAAAAGTAAGATCTGTACCTGAAGAAAAGAGTTTAAACTGCAGGAAAGATGAAACAGAAAAATTAAGATCTGAAACTGTAAAAAATGAAATCTGAATCTGAAAACTTTTTCAAGAAGTGTTTATTAAAGAGGCCCTGTGATAGACCGGCGTCCTGTCCAGGGTGTACCTCGCCTCTCGCCCGATGACAGCTGGGATAGGTTCCAGCACTCCCGCGACCCTTATGAGGACAGGCGGTTAGGAAAATGGATGGATGTTTATTAAAGAAGTTTATTAAAGAAGAATTAAAGAAGAAAAAAAGTTTATTCCAAAAATTATTCATACATATACTTGCATTTAAATTGAAAAACATTTCATACAATTATTTGTAGTTTGATTTTCTTTGGTTATTTTTTTAAATTTCACAGCCAGTACAGTCACTTTCAGTTTCAAAGTTTTGATGTTCATTTCCAATTAATTGGAAATTAAAATTTTGTCTTGCAAACTGACAAAACTTAGGGCCTCCATCTAGCTCCATACTCCTTTACCCCCGTAGACGATGAGTTATTTGTCAATGCTGATGAAGAACACTAAGGCAATTGGCTCCAATCAACCCACTGATAAGGAATATCAATTTGGTCCACTGACTGCTGAATTATGATGGAGATCTCCAGTATAGGGCGGCACGGTGGTGTAGTGGTTAGCACTGTCGCCTCACAGCTAGAAGGACCAGGGTTCGATCCCCGGGTCGGCCGGGTGCCTTTCTGTGTGGAGTTTGCATGTTCTCCCCGTGTCTGCGTGGGTTCTCTCCGGGTACTCCGGCTTCCTCCCACCATCCAAAAGACATGTGAGTGTGCACGGTTGTTTGTCTCTAAGTGTCGGCGATGGATTGGCGACCTGTCCAGGGTGTACCCTGCCTCTCGCCCGATGACAACTGGGATAGGCTCCAGTACCCGTTAAGAAAATGAATGGATGGATCTCCAGTATAGCACAGCATGGAGCAGCATGGAGTACTATTAGAAGTTTGTTATCAAGGCCTGCAGTTAGCAACTTTGTAAATGGTGTCATGTTACAGACTCTCTGTCCTCAGCTGGCTGGAACAGATTTATGATTAACCTCCTTTAGGGTAAAATATTAACCTCCTCATCTAGCTATCGGTCACATTGCGCCATGTGCATTTGATCTGGTTTAGTTTTTCTGCAGTTTTTCTAAAATGTGACAGCAGACAACACATAAAATACAATGTACTTACCTTTAAAAAGCACAATTTTGTTGTTGCTTGTATTTGAATTCTTTTTAGTTGAGGTGTCATCACTTACTTTTAAACAAACAATGATTGAACCCATTTTGACAGGCATCCCTCCAGGCATCCCTCTGCTGGATCTCTCAAAGACTCCTCTGTGTCTGATGAGAGCATACTGCCAAAGAAACATACCAGTCTTTTCTCTCTCATCTTCTCCTTTCTGGCAAGAATATAGTGCACCTGCAGTGTTAGCTAATGCAAATGTATGACTGATCAATGGCCTGATTAGTCTCCTTTGTGAGTATGACATGGCATATTAATGATTCTGCTTCAGGTGGTTTAAACAGCATACATTGTAAGGTGCTGAGAGGATTAACGGTGGTTTGACAACCTTTGATCATTACATATGAGCTCTTATTATTGCATGTGTTGTGTGTTGATAAAGTTTGAACAAGGAGCTATAAGCAGAGTAACCTGGCATTTGGTTTTGATTGTGTAAGTATATCATGGGTTTTAACTGACTGGTTAACCTTCACCCGTTTGGCCAATGGGGCCAGTGTGCTGCTGTGTGCATTGTCTTAGTAGTTGCTGGACAAAGCATAACGTCATTCCATTAGAATATCAAGCAGCAGAAAGAGACACTAATTATTCAGTGAAGCTTAAAATTTTGCTTCTTCAACTCTGAGATGGATTGCGTCCTTCTTTCTATTGTTACACAACAACTCCACAGAATGTATCAAAGGCATGCCATAGGGTTATAAAATATTGTGTGGGGTTCCCCACTTCAGTCTTTCTTTTCACTCCTTTGCCTCAGGCCTCACAGTAATAACAGCCAAAATATCAAAATAACACATTTATTGAGCCAGAAATCAGAAAGCCTTATTATTAAGTATAGTCTTTGCAGTGACGTTTGAGTGAGACATTTTTCTGTTTTTGTGGAAATTACAGTGAACCGATAATATCCGCTGCAATAGGACATTTTGTTTTGATGCTGTGTTTTTATGCCCTCCAAAATATTACGTTATGGTCCTCAGCTCTGGCTGCACCTTATTATTTTCCAGCTGGTCCTCTGACATGAGGGTGGAACATCTGCCTTTCGCTGACAGTTCACAGGAAACATATCACAATGGAGAATAGTGTCATCCAACCCAAACCAGCCATGGCTGGTCTGCTTGGCATGTGTTTATTAATTTCACTATAGAAGATTGTAGGTCTCTGCATCATTAAATTGTCACTGTCAGTAGTATCTAGAACATTGTTCATACAATTTTTAGTCAGTTAACGATAATGTTGACTTAATGACCCCCTTGCAGGATAGTCAGTTTTCTGTAATTTAGGCAGCTGATAGGCATTAGCTAAGCTCCACTCACTTTGAAGTAGAATTTCTTAGATAGCATTTGGGGCAACATTTGACCATTGTTCATTTTGTTACTGATCTTGCCAGGTTTTCTTACCACCTCTCTACCCCTTCTCTTTTATATTTTAATAGTTCTTCAGTATTCTCATTGCTACAAGAAGAGCTATTGTGTGAATTAGATCACTAAGTGTTGGCTTCTTCATTCAGCTGCACTCAGCTCTATTAAGACACAAGGCTTCCTCCCACCATAATAGCCCTGTGTGATCCCAGCTCTCTACAGCTGCTTTTCATCCAACAGTGTTTTCCTGTCTGACATGAACTCGCACAGAGGGAGAGGTGACAGTTGTAGGACACAGTTATCGTGTTGGGCTCAGGGGGATACAGTATCATTGTCTACATTCCCAGGTCCTTTCAGACCATATGCTGTTACACGAGAAGCCAGTGAAACCCACCAGGTGAAGGGTCTTGCTGAATATCACTTCTGACAATGCTGACAGCCATTGTACAGCTTCACCCTTCCTGCCAAGTATCTCCTTTACAAAAAGTAAGACCTAAACTACAGAGCATGAAAAAAGAGAACTACTTAGCTATAAATTATAACTGATATAGTAATGACACTGACAAACAATTTATATTGATTTTTTTATTCAAAAGTGAAGTATGAGGTTTTCTATATCTACCTATGTTCTATATCTGTTATCTAGTATAATAATATATAATACATACACGTACAGATCATCAAACGAATATACACAAAAATAACCAGCGTAAATGCTAAATTATTTTTAAAGGATGATTTCATTTATTAGCTGTGATTAACTACATTTTCACCACCCAGGCCTGATTACTAACAGACCAGTTGAATCAAGAAATCACTTAAATAGAAGCTGTCTGAAAAAGTGAAGCACGCTAAAAGATCATGCCATAATCTATAGGCATTCAAGAACAGATGAAAAGCAAAGTCATTGGTGTGTATCAGTCTGGAAAGGGTTACAAAGCCGTTTCTAAGGCTTTGGGACTCCAGCAAACCACAGTGAGAGCTGGTATCCACAAATGGAGAAAATGTGAAGCAGTGGTGAACCTTCCCAGGGGTGACTGGCCTACAAAAATTACTCCAAGAGCACAACAACTCATATAGAAGGTCCTAAAAGAACCCAGAACAACATCTAAAGAACTGCAGGCGTCAACTGCCTCAGTCAAGGTCCGTGTTCATGATTCAACAATAAGAGAGAGACTGGTCAAAAATGGCATTGAAAAACAACACAAAGTCTTGTCTCACTTTTCCCAAAAAAGATCTTGATTATCTTCAAAACTTTTGGACTTTTTTGGTGACCTGATAAGACGAAAGTTCAACTTTTTGGAAGGTTTGTGTCCTGTTACATCTGGCGTAAAACTAACACAGCATTTCATAAAAAGAACATCATACTTACAGTGATGGTCTATGGCTGCACTGCTTTGTAGCTTCAGGACCTGGACAACTTACCATAATTGATGGAACCCTTAATTCTGCGGTCTACCAGAAAATCCTGACGGATAATGATGATAAATGTATATAAGATCGCATATATATAGTTAGATAGTTAATTATACATAAATGTATAATATGTGCAAATATGTCTGTAATACAGAATTGTTTGTCGTTGAACTTAAACAAATAAATACGTTTTTGCTTGCTGTCAGAAGACCTGTAATCTTCTTTTTATACATTATTTTTCTCCCCTTAAGTCCTCTCACACCATCCGTCATGCTCCAGTGACTGTTAGGGGTATTTGAGCAGATGGAAAGCACTGAGTTTGAAGGCTGAGGAGCAAAAGGATGACAGGCTCTTATGGCTCTGTGACATGCAGCATGGCATACCTGTCAACTTCTCGCACTTCACACATTATTCAAATATGATTTAATTTTCATTTTATATTTTATACTGAATGCCCCAATTTTTATTTTTTAATTAGACATGTTGAAATCTTGATTTGTATTAGGTGCTGTATTATTGTTTTTTAGACACTTAAATTATCTGTTTAAAGAGGGCCACAGTGTTTTTTCATTGGTTATCTAAGGGATTTAGGTGAATGCAAAAGTGTTGGCTAAGTCAAGTGTAATTTGGCTCAATCTGAAGCACACAGTGATACTCATGATAATGTTAATGTTCATATTTTGTCAGTAACAACATGTTTTTGTGGGAAAGTGATATAAATGGTGGATTCCTAAAAACAAAAAACATCCAAAAACAAAATGTATTTATACCTTTAAAGTGGCATTCATAGTTGCAACATTTCATAGTAAAGTAGTAGTTTTAGTCCTTGAGGGGTGTTTGTCCTGGCAAAAGCTGTCCATTCTCTGCTATTGACTGCATACCTCTTCCCGTAAAATGGCCTGTGGGATATTTAGCTAAAAGCATTTTGGTATGGCAGTGCTGTTTGTCATTCCAGCTACCTGTTCTTAAAACAAGAAAGCTAGGCTGGCTGATGTTGCCAGCTCAACAGTAGGAAAAAAAATAGTTTCTTTAAGTAAACACCATATACAGTAATAGTGTATGCATTGCATATTTTAAGACAAAAAACAGTCAGATAACATATTTGCCACAACTCTAGATTGAACTTTGTCTACACTGATAGTCACTGGAGTTTGCAGCTGCTGCCAGAAAGGGTCATTCATGTGTGCACTATTCCATTGCTGTGAGACTGAGTCACTGCATGAACAATCTTTATTCCTATCATTAAAGTCCACAGTATGTGTGTGTGTGCACTCGTGCATATCAGTGTTTGTGCTTAAATGTGAATTTAGCAGATATGATTAGCATAATTCCACGAGCAAGGAGCATTTAATGTGTTGCCTTCTTTGAGAGGTGAAGTTCAGGTATTAGAGGTCTCCTTTGGGTGCAAGACACAGATACAAAAAAATGTACATCTACACAATGTAGAAATACAGTTGTTACACTTTATTAGGTTTAGAATTGGTCTCCAGCTGTCAGCTTTGGGATTGCTTTCAAAAGTACTGTACAATGATTACTTTTAGGCACATCTTCTAGTTTTGTCAAAGACCTCTTAACCTTTAAAGCGACAGTCAGCCTCCTAAGGTCTCCAAATGATGCTTCTATAGTTCTTCAAATGGCGAGACTAGAAGCAGTCATGTTGTTGACTTTATCTTCCCATTATGTGTCTTCATTATCTTTGCTTTAACGTCAGGGCAAAGATAAGTTGTCTGAGTTTTTGTCTCACAAAAGCAATACCAGCACTCCCCATGAGCCTGACTGCTTCTGGGAGACTTCCAGTTTGCCATGTGGTACAGAGAGTATCGCAGCAGAAGGTGAACCTTAATTGCTGTTATTGTGCCAGGACTCCTCCTGGCCTAGTTTTGATTATTCAGAGCAGACCTATCTAATTACCATGGTTGTATAAGGATGGCAAATAATTGGTGTCTATTACATGAATTTGGGATTTTGTCAGTACCAACCTGTATGTGACTGTACACGTGGACCACACATTTCCATCATTAACTTCTGCTGCTATAACCATCAGCATACCATCTCCATCATCAGAAGACCACACAAGATAAACCCCAAACTCAACCAAGTTGGAGGGAGAAACAAACATCCTAAATTGTGACCAAAAACCTTTTGAGGAAAATGTGAATTGCTTTGTTGCAAGTATGGATAACCCTCTGAATGTAACACACTTGTCTTCTCAACAGTAATAAACTTTGTGGAGCAGTGTAAAGAGAGGAATATCCTTAATATAAGAGCTGAACAGAACTATATTTGTAAGATAAGGACACACCTCTTTCCACCTAAAATCTAATCATTTATAAATTACTACCTCATCAACAGAAAAAGGGTTTCTAAAACATAGAAATCCCTGCATTAATACAGACATGAAATGATCAGTTTGCAAGTCAAAGTTGTTTCTCAACACCTCCATCATCCTCTATCATCTTTCCACTAATGATTACAGGTAAAGGTTGGGGAAGTTATGCAGGGTTAGGAAGTGAAGCAATTTTCCTCTATTTAAAAGAGATGTAATGTGTAAGAGGGAAGAAGGAAGAAAGTTATGTGCAATAGTGAAGTTAAACATTGAATTAAAGAGGCATTGAGGTGTCTAAAAATAGGTTTTATGGCAGTTTTGTTCAACTTTGTGTACACTGACAATCCATGACATGTGGACACATTAAATCAACACCTAATAGATCCTAGTAAGACTGAAGGATACTGACCAAATCAAACAGACGATTATCAATTACGTGACACACATTTTTGTTTGACAATGTTTCCCTTTGTTCACAGATATCATTGACAAGAGTGAACTGAAGGGGTTCTTCGAGAGCAACTCTTCTCAGATTTATTTTATCTTCTATGAAAATTTCATTACACTGGAATGCAACTTAAAACAAAAAGGTGCGTATACGCTTTTTTGAAAATTGTTGACTTGTTGAACATCACCCTTGATTGTGGTTCAATAATTAACCATCTCCCTGTTCTCTGTGGTATGCCTTGGGGCAAGTGTTTATTTCCTGTGGCTGCAGATACACAGAGTGATAATATAAGCCCATACAAAATCTACTTCTATACTTCTTAGTAATGCTGCCATGGGTATAGCAATCATTGCCATTGTGTCGTTGCCCAAATTGCTCATAGTATTATTAATATTAGATTATTAATGAAGCTAAAGCAGTTTAGCTCTACAGTATGTGTTTAAAACCTGAAGTATTTTCCTTGTGTTTCAGGGAACAAGTCTCAAAGGGAGGAGCTGGACTCTATCCTCTTTATTTTTGAAGTAAGTTAGTTGTCTTTTTCTGTGCTGTCTCCATATCTGATTTCAACTGAGCCTCAGACTGTTGACTGCTAAAGTCTGGGGTTGAACCACAGTTTCCATGGTGCCATATTGCAACTCTAGCTACTTCCTGAATTTGCCTCAAATAGCAAAAGGAAATCAGTTGGATACTGTGCAGATGAAAAAAAAGCATTAGCTCAATCATTTTCCAACCTTTAGCAGGTCGTGGGAGAGTTTCCAGTTCATTGGTTGTTTTTAAAACCCAGGTGTGTATGCAAATCAGAGGAGGCATGTCTGCTCCAGTTTCCAATACAAACAGTCAGCTCTCCAGTTACATTTGCTTAGGGCAGGGCTGCTGGCTGTTGATGGCAGCAAATCAAAAGGAGTGGGGGGGCTTCTGTTTGTCCCTCTTTGTACAGTATGCCTTGTCCTAGTTTTTCTGATAACCTGGGAGAAGTGTGCGAGTGTTCTTCCATTATGCCCAAAACGGTACAGAAAATGATCCATAACTTTACCATCTTCTTAAAGTTTTCTTTCTGTAGATTTCCCTACAGTTTTCTTCACTCCTCACCACGAATTCCACCCTCACTCTGCACACATTCAGTCATCTGACCTGTAAATAAAGCCTGGATTCATGCCTCCTACATATTTATACGGTCATCTTTTCAAAAAGAACTAATATTGAAAGCAGCTTAACCCTCATTTGTCCCCTTTTAGCTCCTGCCTGTGATGACTTGTGCTTTTACCCGTGCCCTGAGATAAGCTTGCTTGGAGTGGTGTGTACAGGACTGATACAGTGTTGCTTTGATCTTGAGCTCTGCTACACTATGTAGACTTTCTCTTTTACTGCATATTAATTTAGGGATGTTTGATCTTACACCATCACATGTATGTGATCATGAATATAATATCAGCAGATACATTTGGACTTTCTGCTATGTAACACGTTATCCCAGATATTATATTATGGGACACGGGGAAAATGTGTAAAAAATGAACTTGTGTGATATTTTGAGGCCAGCGGGTTGTGCAGCCTAATAATTTTTTGTCTGCATCATGCACAGTCAATTAGAGTCTAAGTTGAATTGATATTTCTAGTATTTTTAGCCCAAATTCTCCTTTTGGGAAAATGCTTATTATAAATGTGTATCATTTGCTTTAGAAACAGAAGTCAACCAAACAAAACATTAGCCCTAGCAGCCTTTGTCTAACGAGCATCAGAGCCAGTGTCTAGGGTGGCTATGAATGGATGGAGGCTGGGACAAAAGCCATTTTACAGCACCGTGCTTTGTGACACACTGTAATGCTGTATGACCGATTAGGCAGAACAACACAGCTCGACATTGCTGCCTCTCTTATTCTGTGTAAGAATTTCCCTGGAAAGCCACAGTCATGCCCTCCTCTCTCTAGGCAGGGGGTTAATATGGTTTCCCATGCTTCTGCATCACCTGAGTCTCTTATCGCATTCAGATGTGATTCACATACATAGTACACGTCTCCACTGTGTTTGCTCTGAGCTGGCTATGTGGGGATTACTTTGCTGTCATGATGAGGTATGTGACCCCTTTTTCTTGGGCTGCTGTGTTTGAGTGTGATTCCACCATGCAGAGCCTGTTTGAGTAATGGGTATCTAGAGGGGGTAATCTTTTCTCCCTCCCCCTAAACTCTGCACCCCACCCCCACCTCCACCGGCAGCCTTCGCCATTGCCTTGCAGGGTTTCTTTGTGTCTGCTGCCACAGAGGCATCCACCATGGCAGCTTGTGATGCTGCACCAGAACTGACAGGTGAGAGACCTGATCTCTTTGAGAATGCAACAACACTGCTGAAGATGCAGGATAGAAAAGTCTCATCTCACCCAATACCTTCTTTCCACTACCTTTTGTCTGTCATATTGCTACATTTTAGCCTTAGATGTTCTCAATTGAACACCAGAATTAGGCATCTGATTTCTTAGGACCTTTAATACCTCACTGGTTTAGTCCCCAAATTCGGGCCCAAGTGCCAAAATATTATGTAATATTTAGTATTCACACCCTTTACTATAACACACCAAAATCATTACTGGTCCTGCTAATTGGCTTTAGAAGTCACATAACAAGTTCAGTGGAGGTCTAATAACGGTGTGACAATTCCTGTTAACAACTAACCTGTGAAGGAACAGTCAGTGAAATCAGAAACAAGGTCATTTAGAAGAATGTTGCCTTGAGCTCAGATTATGAAGGCAATCATAGAAATTGGAATATTGGACTGCTGTAAGTCTTTGTGAATGAGCGTCGGTGTGAGGCCTATAGTAAGTTTTAAGTAGCTGCAGGGGTTCATGGCTGAGGTAAGAGATGCATACAGCTATTGCCTGGGTACCCAGCCAGTGGATAAGCTGGTCTTCTTGCTGTGGAGATGCTTCCATGCAAATTATTCTTGAAGGTTTGTGAAGGTATAGTGTGAAAGTCTGGCAGAAAAAAATCTGCCATGTGCTACAGAGCTGCAGCTTGAAGTGGTCAGTATGGATATGAGTCTAATGAAGAACATGCATCAGACAGCTGTTTGCTCATGGTCCATCATGCAGATTGACAGAGCTTGAGCGGCTTTGCAAAGAGAGTAGTTGAAAAAGTAGTGTCCAGATGTACAGCACAGATACAGACATATTGTGTATTTAGGTTTATAATGGTTAGTGTTCCCATGTTATGTTTTGGCAGGACACTTGGTAGATGTGTGAGACTATGTCTTCAGCTGGATAATGTCTTCTTATGCAGCCGTTGCTATATCGTACTGTAGTCAGAATGCATTCCCTCTTATTTCCTTTATACCTTTGTGTCAGCTGTTTTTGCTGTGCACCCAAATTAAGAGAAAACATTAGCATGTAGTGAAAATGGTACCGAAAAGCAGACAAACACTACTTATACAGCAAATAAAATGACTTTCTTTTTTAGGAGACTGTTTTTGCTGCCTCATAACCAAACTGAACTTCTTGGTAAGGATATTTAATTCCCAGGCCTCGAGTGAGTCCAGTTTGTTTACGCTCCCATATGACTGTGGATGACTTCTTACTGTCTAAAAACAGTTCGATCCTGGTGCCGCTGAGGTTGTGGGACGGGTTAAAGGACAGCTCTGGGACCAACATAACTCACAGGGAAGTCTGTGCATATCCACTTTCTCTCCAGGATATGACCCCACCATGACCTGTTATCTGTCATCCGGACCTGACTCAGCATTCTGAATTCCCCTTGCCATCATCTCTGTGAACCCCTCCACACCCCAAATCTACAGAATTTACTTTCTGTGTTTCCTTATTTCGATAAATCTTACTTTTAAAATCTAGATTAACGTGTTTTTGACGGATGACTGTGGATTTAACCCAGCTCATGAGCAATGGAAACACTGCTGTGTTATATGTATGTCAGAACCTTTTTTATAAAAGGGCAGACCAAAACAAGAGGAATGAGGCTTGTTATTATTGACCTGCCTTAACTCATGACAAACAGATGATTGATTGTGATGCATGTTCATTTAAATGACACGCAGAAACGCACAGTTTGATAGTGGTGGTGTGCGTATATAAATATGCAATTAACAACACAGTGTCACTCAGGATCATAAACAGCCAACAACAGTACATTCTTTTTTATACACATCTTGGGTTAAACCACTGAAACTCCTCTACATGTTGGCTAATGTGTTTGAGAAATTGCTGGACTTCAGTTGTCCATTTTACAGATAACTATTTTTGTCATATGCAAGGACACTGATTTTGTAGAGGCATATTTTTATAAATGAATGATATGTAGTTTAGCATGATTCCTTTGTCCAAAACCATTCATGCCTAAACATGAACACAATTTCAAGATGGTCCTAGAGGAAACCTGCTGTACAGAGCAAAGAGGAACCTGAAACTGGCTGGGCTAACTGCCACTGAGAAACCTGAGGAGTTTGATTGCAATCTGCTGCTGCCACCCACTGGCTGCAGAGGAGAATGAAACCATCTATCTGTCACAGTGCTCATAGTTGTGTGTATTTTGTTAAATAATTCTATAATAAAGCTGAAAAAGTGCTTTAGGCTTTATATTATATTTTGAGCTTACTTTATGTCACATATGCCTTACTAGCTTAAATGCCTTTACCAGCCAGTAATGAGGTCAGGCTAAGAAATTTGGTCAGCATGTAAATAAACAGTCAAAGCATTTCAGATGATTGACACACTAGCCTTTCTCTGATTATTGCATATACACGTTTTTTTCTTTGGTTGTTAGTAGGATAGTGCTTTGTGTCTTTGTTTCTCAAAAGATTTCATTGTCTCCAGATGGTACAATAATATAAAAGTTATATCAAAACTGTAAATTATATGTATCTTGCAAAATATCTTCTGAGACTGCTGTGTGCCTGTTGCTGCTATCTAAAAGCCCTTGTAGACCACCTCTGGGAGAAGTGTATTCTGTGTCATGTTCCGCCCCTGTGGCTGGAAACCTAAGTGTGGATCATGTAAATGTGTTAAGGCTGCAACTGTACCACAGTAATGCCCCTATCTTTATGCTGGAGTATGGCTGCAGATTAGAGTAACTCCACCAGCTTCCAGTCTGGCAAACTCTGCATTCGCCTCATATCAGCCAGTAAATTCCTCATTGTTGCGGCTGCCATTCCAGCTCCACAGGGAGTCTCGGAGCTAGCTTCTCCATCTCATTCCCACTCTCCCTTCCTTGTGTTCTGTAAGGAGAGAGAAAGATGGCGTTATTGTGTCTGCACACACACACACACACACACACACACACACGCTCATGGAAAGGCTTAAGCAGGCTACCCTGCTGCATTACCGCCTAGCATAATGTGTCTGCTGCCCCAAGGAGACAGAGTGAAGGAGGCCAGTACAGAGATGTGTTAATCCCATGTGGGATCAATAGCAAGGTGCAGCCACACGCCTGTACACACATATCAACACGTCTGTGGATCAGCTAGAAGTTGAGCAGCCTAGATCATTATGTGTATGTCTTTCAGTATCTCCACTGTCACTGATACCGACAGGGATTTAGTCTCAGAGGACAAGAGGGGACAGTTAAAGATGCAGGATGACAAGGGAAGAAGCAAGTTGTTGACAAACTGAGACTCAAAACATGAGCTGACTCCTGGACCACCACAGCTCTCAGCATTATACTGGCTAATTATATTATATAATTATATATTATATAATATACAATTATTTTTTGACCAAAACAGTAGAAACAAGCCAACTTTGAAAAGTACCAATGGTTTTTACATTTTTACAGCCTACTTAACGTGAATTCTTTTGTTCATACTGTCAGTGCTGCATCTGTGGTAGGAGAGGACTTACTGTTTGTAGCTCTATCATGCACATTTTTGGTCATGCTCTCTATTCTTCACTTGCCTGTGTTCTCACTCTCCAGGGCAGATGAGCTTTTTATCATTCCGACCAGAGTTGGTTGTCTGGTTGAGTAGGTCACAGCTGCATACGTAAAGCAGTAAAGGACAGACTTGACCTCTACATTGCAATCATGAAGTCTCATTTGGGTCACTGATTGGGATTTGATGAGAAATGAGCCATTTGGGCATCAGTTTCTCACAGTGCACTGACTATTAACTGGCCTTGTGTGCACGTGCACACACACATCTGCTATCCCCCAGCCTCTCTTTTTCATCTCTCCAGAGGGACCTAGTTAACCTGCCTCTGCATTCAAGAATAATGATAGGCTGCTGAAAGGTTAGGGCGCTCTAATTGAGTTGTAAAGCGGCTGTTGGCGAGGTGATGACATTTCTCAGTGCTGTCCTGTGGTACAGGGAACTAAACCAAGTTGAGATGAAGAGCAAGGATACTGCATTTCATTGTCTGTCTGTTAAATAATCAAATATTTTTGGCTCTAAAAGAAAATGCATTTATTAGTGTCCATCCTGCAGCTGGTCACTACTCGTTTTCTTTCTGCAATTTGCCAAAAAGCAAAAAAAAAGCCAAAACTTTGTTACATAAGTAATGTAATATAACCTTTTCTATTTCTCTCATCAGAAAATTCTACAACTTCTGCCTGAGAAAATCTACAACCGATGGCAGTTTCACAGTATAGGTATGTATTGTTAACTTTTCCTTAATCAACTGAAATGTTTGGTCTTACCTTGATAACATTTGTCTCTCTGTTACAGCTGATGGGTAGTTTTATGCTTCTCTAACCTTTTAGGCATACTGTAGAAAAATAATGTAAACACAACCATGCCTAAACCTTCCATAATGAAGAGAAAATGATTAGTCTAAAAGGGAATGTAAATGTGAAATGCAAGTTAACCTAATTTCAAATGCAAATCAGAAATTGAATAATACTGTCATGATTTCAGTCCCACACAAAAAAGAAAACCCTCGCAAGAAGCAATAGCCTCAATTATAACTGGTTTGTGAGCCACAGACAGCTACAGTGCTGTGAAAAAGTATTGGCCCCCTTCCTGATTTCTAAAATCAGTAATTAGCCAATACTTTTTCACAGCACTGTATATAACTATTACATTACAATTACAAGCTTTAGGTGTTTCTTTGAGCTTTTAATTCCACATATGGTCTCCTCTGGGGTTGGATGCCCTGCCTAAATTCACAGCTTTGTCAGTCATTGAACAACAAATCATCACAGGTTTAAAGCCACTTCTTGGCCTTTTCCTGAACTTGCATAGAATTCTCTTTTCCGCTCATCAGTTCATGTGTCAGTGGTCAAGATGCTGTGCTGTCACTTACATACTTCTGTTTTGAAGAATGTGTCGTGGTGGCTAGATAGTTTCTCACTATACCTGAGTTTTAATTGAATTCCTAGGATTGCTTTTTCTTTCACAGATTTTCTTTTTATCACATTCTACGTCCAGTAGCATTGCTGATGGCATTTGAGTTCCTGCTCACAAATTCCATGTGCTGAGTAGAGGAGCTCAGGAATGACTTTTAGTGGTTTTGTCCTTTTTTGCTTAGGGTTGAAATACCACATTTGACACAGACCATTAAAAGCTAAAATGCTGAAGAAAATCCTTACAACAGGAACAACAACAGCACCAGACAAACACGCTTAAAAACTCACACACTCACATGCAAACACGTGAGCATTGTTTTCCTTTTAAAATAACACAGCAGGCGCTTTATGGCTACTGCTCCCTTATGTCTGTCAGGGTTGGCTTGACTTACTTTAACATAAACACAATTTTAACCCTAGTCCTAAAATTAAAATCATTATTACGACCAACTAAAATTTCTTCACATCCTGCAAATGTCCTCATTATGTCTGTAGACTGTCAAGTGTATGTCCTAACTCACACCCACAGACCTCTTCCGCCCAAGGTTTTAAGCAATCAGAGCAGTGTCTCATTTGATTACAGCAGAACCAGATTGCCTTCATGAATGCCTGTTGCTGCCATCTGATGTTAATTTTCATCAGGAAAATGTGAAGTCTTGTCATTCCCCCCTCTAGTTTGTCAGGATCACCCATCAAGGTCAATTTGCCTCAGCGAAGATGACAAGCAGGTCCCTCCCTGTCAGCTTTGTCTATTTGTGGTGTCTCTGGTTGTTGTGCAATAGATTTCTGCTAAATATCTGGATTGCAGAAGTCTTTTGCAATCCAAATAATAATACTGACAGTTGCGCCTGTTTGTTTTCTTCCAGGTTCTATTCTGAAGAAGCTTCTACACACTGGAAATTCATTTAAGGTAAGTGCTGTTATATTAAAAACTCATCATCTTCCAGTGACATAATGCACTATGTTGCTAATGTGAATGATGCATGCAAAGTCTGGCTACACAGTAGGTTGCATTCAGTTTTAAATAAGGATTCCACCTATTTCTGTGTTAGCTGGGTTGTCAAAATGAGCTCATTTTGTGTATCCATTAATGTGACCCAATATTCTCTTTCCTAGATCCGCTGTGAGGGAATCCGTCTTTTCCTGCTGTGGCTTCAGGCCCTGAGGGACAACTGTGCTGAGGAGCAGTTCCTCATTTTTGCCTGTCTGGTGCCCGGATTCCCTGCTGTGCCCTCCACTAGAGGACCCTGCACCCTTGACACCATAATTTACAACCCCTTCTCCAACCCCCCTGATGGTAACGCAGAGCAGACACAGGGGCATGCATGATCCTACATGTGTATATTAATGATGACATAGTTTCTTTTTAGTGCAGAACTCTTGTTTTCCAACATCTAACACAGGTTTTTTTTTTCCTGCTGATTTGAGCAGCAAAGGTGGTCCCTGAGGAGATTACCCCGCTGGTTCCAGCTGTCATTGGAGAGAAAGTAGCAGATGACCAGACCTGTTACATCCTTGAAACCCTGCTCAAGTACATGGTCATACAGGTATTAACTTAACCACCCTGACAAAAGATTACACAGATAATTGCCAGATGATGGAGTGGCCATGATGCATTTTTCACAACTGAATCTCAAATTTGAACTGGGTTAGCAAGACATGGACAAAGTGGCACAAGTAACTGCAGTGGAGAGGCTAATGTCTGTTTGTCTGGTTTGTAGTTAGGGTGTGCATGACCCTGATTTTTTTTTCACCTTTTTGATATTCAGCTTTTATTTTTAGAGGTTTTATTCTCATGTTGTCTCTAGATTTAGATCAGTTGGTAGAATTAAAATAGGTAATCTAAAGTGTACCTAACTCAAAGCCGTTTTCCTTCTGCATACTGTTCCCTAAAGGAACCTTTTATGTTGCTAACAAAATACTGTCACTGTCTGAGTGATGCTGGAACCATCTCTCTCTCTGTAGCCTGACCTTGTCTGTCTTTGTGCTTTCTGTCTACCAGGCATCCAGTACAGAATGGAAGCACAAAGAGAACCAGGACACAGGCTTCAGGTTTCTCTTCAGCCTGTTTAAGAAGTACTACCTTCCACATCTGTTCCCCTCCTTCACTAAGCTCACAAACCTCTATAAGCCTTTGTTAGGTAAGCTGGCATAGAGTGTGTAAATGTATATATACTTTATAAATAAAATAATCTGAACAAACACAAGCATACTTATATTCTCCTATGTTTTCTGGTTCATTCTGGAGGCTTCCAGGCTTTCTGCAGTCATTCATTCAGATTCTCAAGCACACAGCACTTGAGGTCACACAGAAAAAAAATAAAATTGAAAAACCTCACTTTTGTAGTTGATGTCTGATCTCTCTTGCTTTTCTCCTCGTGTCACCATCCTCAACTCTTTATTCACTGTTTTACTTGATCAGACCTCCCCCACCACAGACCAAAACCCTTGTATGTGCCAGTGACACGGAACAATGAGAGCACCTTCTGCACCAGGGACCAGTACCTGGCACCCCGTGTGGCCTTCATCACCTGGCTGGTCACCTTCTTCCTGGAGAAGAAGTATGTCAACAGTGCTGCAGCGGCGCAGAGCGCCAAAAACGGCACCGAGGTCATTCCCAAACTTATCCAGGTGAGCACTGAAGTATCCCTCTGTTGATTTCTTACATTGTCATTTAGAAGGGAGGATTATAGAGATTCATACAGATTATTATGTTTATATTTGTAGCAAATCCCCTGAGCACTTGTATATGTGTTAAGACACCTTGGCACAAAGGACAACATTTATGAGAAAATATTTGTCCACCCCATTTATATCAGTGGATGTACTCTATGTGTGTGATGCAATACAGTTTAATAGCAGCACAAACTGCAGTCTTGAAAATAATATCATAATAATAATGGCATAATAATAATAATAATAATAATAATAATAATATCAGCACCTCTGTAACACAGTTTGAACAAAAACTGAGCACTATAATCTTGATAAAGTTAGGGTTTAATGCAGGACTGTTGTATTAGATTGCATTAGTTTTGTTGTAAAGTGGCAGCTAAAGATATATACAAATACAGCACTGTACTTTTCTTGTTTTGGAGTATTCTACATTTATGTAACAGAGTGATAGTAATCAAGGGAAGAATGTTACAATATTACACGGAGGTGAGAAACATTTTACAGTAATATCCAATTCAGCAGCTCATTCCCTACAAAATGATCATAGAACACAACTTATCAACTAAGGAATTTCTAGTGATTGAGACTCTAGTGACCAATTATTTCACTATGAGTTGGCAGCTCTGTAGTACACTAAGGGACTCTCAATTCTCGCTGTGTCTCTGTGGTGCCCAGACTGTCACTGCAGGCAGTAGCAGCCAGGAGAAGGAGAAGACATCAGATGGGGATATAAACGGACCATCCGGAGAGCCTGAGAAGAGCCACTCCAACAGCAGCACACTGTCAGATCGTCGAGCCAGCGATTCCAGTTTGTGTAGCATTGAGGAGGAGCACCGCTATGTTTATGACATGGTGCAGAACATCCTGCTGTCCACCAGAGACAATGTGAATTTTGTCAATGAGGTCTTCCACCAGGTACTGCGGGTGACCAAGGAATATGTCTTTATATGATGTAAAAAGTAATTACATTGTAGTTATGTTGTAGTATGTTGCCCTCTGCTGGTCATTTGTTAAAATTACTCTTTAAAACAATTCACTGAAACACTGAAGTAGATTAAAAGTTAATCTTTTTCCTCTTCTTCTTTTTCTTTTTCTTACTAAGGCTTTTCTGTTGCCATCCTGTGAGGCATCCGCAACCAGGAAGGTGATCAAAGTGTACAGGAAGTGGATCCTGCAGGAGAGGCCAAGCTTCATGAAAGAGCCTGACAGAACCAACCAGGAAGAAGAAGTGGATGGCAGCTCTGAACAGATGCTCAGCATGGAGACAAACAGCATGCATACACCGGTAAAAACTTTGATGCAGACAGCCAATACATTTTTTCCCATCCACAATTTCTCTATTTTTTATCATAATATTGTGACTGGTTATTACTTGGTTTAAGCAGGTTGTCTGCGTGCTCCAAAAAAGATGTCACTGTTTTTTCATGTGAATAGAACTTGAAAATCAACAGTGAGAGAGGGATCAGAGAGCTCAGGTAACGGTAGTGTATATACTGTAAGTGATACTTATTACACAAATTTACAAAATATATGCTCGTCGTCTGCAAGCACAATAAAAGCTCAGAGAGTAGAAAAACAATAAGAGCTATTTATGAAGCAGCCAGCAGTTCCCATCTGCCGTCGGTATGTGTTAAACAAGCAAACTATTTGGCTGAGTGCTTACTGCTATAAACTTTAACAACTTGATTTGCCACATAGTAGGCTATCTTAAAACCTAGGAGGTTCTGGTGGACTATCTGCCTGGGACAGCAGCACCTACAGTCAAAAACCACCCTCTCTCCCTTTACTAGGACTAGGTTACCTGCCACCATTGAATCACATCAGCAGTAAGAGGAGCTTACTGCCTGACGTTGAGTGATTTCTATGTTCATTCTTTTTAAACTTTAACCAGTGATTAATGTCAGGATATGCTGTAGATATGAACGAATGAATTTACACTCTTTTTGTTAGTTACACTATGCTAAAGCTAAGTTAGTGTAATCTAACAATCCTGCATTATGAAGGTGATAATGCTCAGTTTGTGTTCAAACATTCAGAGAGGTGTTGATTGTATGTTTAGTAGGAGCTGGGGCTGTAGTTTGTGCTGCTGTTGAACTCTACTGCATTAAACAGAGAAGAGTTTCTGTTATTTATCCCATTCTCATTGATATACTAAAGGGGGTGGACAATATATAGCTGGCTAATTTACCATTTTTAGCATCGGGTTCTAGTTATTATATCAGGGTGGTTGTTATGTGCTATATAGCTAACACTAAATATGGAAACAGAAACTGGTAAACTTGGGAGGTGTTTTATAATATTTCCCTTAAGGCAGGCAAGGCACCGTGTGTAACCGTTAACTGCTATGCCTTAAAAAAGAGAAAGATAAGATATAATTGTGAGTTAAAAGTAATCAAGAAATCTGCTGAGTACCAGTTATAAAAAGATTTCTTCAGTTTCTAAAGTAAAAAAAACAGTTTTTGTGTATTCCTTATATTTAAACTTTCATTGTCATATATCAATCAGAAGGTTTGCATTTGGTAGTGACGCATTTATTGACCAAACACATACAACAAAAACCCACCCAATGGCTAAAAGTAGCAGGCTGTCATAATGAAAATTGCTGATAAAACCAAAAGCTTGTATCCAGATATGAGATCAGAGAGCAACTAGATATTAGTATGTATTTGTAATGTAACACGTGAAAAAGGTACTTCATTTGGAACCATGGTTTAAGTTTGGGCAAGTTCTTGGACACTGAAATTGAACCATGGCTGAGGCCCATCACTAGGAATAACAGGCAGGTAAGAAAGTAACAGTGGTCAATTGAGATTTTCAATGTCAAAGTGTGACAGACTAAAAATAATAGTGTAGTTTCAAAATAGCCAAGATATACAGTTGGAAGACTATCATTTGTTTTCTCAACAAACATGAGATCTTTTCTGACATGGATATTTCCTTAGTGTCTACTGAATAATTAACAGACCTTCCCTGCCCTTTACAAGGTGTTAGAGAGTCATGGTCACAGACGGTCGTCCAGCTGGGGTAGGACCTACTCATTCAGTAGCGCCATCAATCGGGGCTTTCTCACCGAAGAGCAGAACAGGGACATCAAAGCTGGTGTTCAGCCCACACTACAGGTCTGTCTCTTTGTTCAGAGATGTGTTTTTATCCACAGATCTTAGCCTTTAGTGAAAATTAGTACTGAACAGTTAATTATGTATGTACTTTCTGATACTGTATACTTTGTAGGTCTTCCTGACCAACTCATCCAATGTGTTCCTGTTGGAGCCATGCTACGATGTACCTAAGCTCCTAGAAAACCAGGTTGAGGTTTGCAAGGGTGTTCTTAGCATCTACCGGCACATGATTATGGAACACACAATGAATACACAAACATGGTCAGTGACACATTCAATTTTACATGGACATTGTTTTTAATTCAAATCATTCCAAAAGTTATTTGATTTGATTTTACTGTCTGTGTCTGTGTACAGGGAGCAGATGCTGCAGGTTCTGTTAAGGATCACTGAGGCAGTGATGAAGAGGCCACAGGAAACCCAAAGAAAAGACAGCTTTGCAGAAAGTTTAGCATCTATAATCTTTAGGGTATGTCTGCATTATATCAGTGCAGTAATACACTGTTGAATGCATGTAACACTGTGGCACAATTGTAGCTCTGAAAATTACTGTACATTTACTTTATATGTGCGTCTTGTGTGGATATTTGCTGACAAAAAGGCAAGAAAATACAAGATCAAACTAGATGTGACAGTGTGACATTCATGTTGTCACATCTAATCAGAGACTGAAACTTCTTCTTGCAACCCTGTCTGTCAATGCTAATTTATCTCACTTTGTCTCATCTTGCCTTCAGACCATTATCGTGGCATGGGTGCGAGCCAACCTGTGTGTATTTATCTCCCGGGAGCTATGGGACGAGCTGCTGGCAGTGCTGTCCTCTCTCACCTACTGGGAGGAGCTGGTAACAGAGTGGGCCAGCATCATGGACTCATTGACGGCTGTGCTGGCACGCTCCGTTTATGGCCTGGACATGGCCAACCTGCCCCTGGACAAACTCAGCGAACAGAAGGAGAAAAGGCAGAGAGGACGTGGTGAGGGGGATAAATGGGAAAATCTGGGAATTGGGACTTCTGAAAAGATGATTCTTAGAGAATTGCATTTTCTGAAATAATTACACGTGATAAAGTGGTATAAATACCTATTATTAGATCTGTTATTATTATTATTATACTATAGATCTATTATTATTATGCTATATATTATAATTATTTTAGTAACAGAGCTTCTGTACAATCAATGATGGCCAGACCATCTAGTCCAGAGGTCCCCAACCACCGGGCCGCGGACCGGTACTGGTCCGTGGGTCATTTGGTACCGGGCCGCACAGAAAGAGAAACATTATTTTATTTACGTTTTATTGATAATCACAGTCTTTTATTTTGAAAAACCGGATTCTCTGCCGTCAGCTCGTCTTGACGCGCTCCGTTTGTTTACATGCCTGGTACATTATGCTGGAAGAGGATCAATTGCTGGAGATTGCAAATGACGGTGGCCTTAAAAGTATGTTTGAGACGATCTCTGTGTAACCCACCAGCGTTTAAATCGCCACAAAAGAGATCAGCTTTTCAATCGATCACCGATTGCTCGCCGCCTTGCTCTTTTTGTGATCTTTGGAAGATCAGAATTTATATACAAGCATATTAATATTTATACACAAAGTTTCACCACTTTAATGCCCAGTCCCAATCTGGCTGTCTGCCAGATTGTCAAAAAATTTAAATCTTACTCATTGGTGCTTCAGTGTGCATCTGACAGTGAGCTCTTGTTAGTTAAGATATAATCCACACTGTAAGTTTTAGGCAGTGGATAATCAGACTTTAATCTTGACAGCCACTGCAGCAGTAAGTGGGCTGGCATCTTCAAAGGACATGTTTTGTAAGGCTTCAAATAGCGTCATGGCATCTAAACTTTATGTTGCTTAAAGCCACAGAGAACTGTCTGACGTGACACTAGAGGTTGATGCTTCCAATCCAAATATAAAACTGATTATTAATAAAAATCGTACAGTGGCATCTCACTACTCAACAGATGTTGCTCTTTGTATGTCAGGTGTGATCCAGGACTCACAGAAAGCGGCAGCAGTGGCACGCTCTTTCTCACTGAGCTGGAGGAATCAGGGGGAGCAGGGCAGTCCAGGAGTTCAGGAGCCCATGAGGATTCGCTCTGCGACTACATCAGGAGCACCTGGTGTAGAGAAGGCCCGAAACAATGTCCGACAGAAGGCCTCTGGTAAGTACTTGTAATACTAATGATAACAGCATTGTATTGCCTGTACATTACTAATCCATCAAAGCGAGTAAAAATAAAATACAAAGTTTGTTGTTTGTTTGGCTTTGTGTGGGCTAACTCAATACTGATAAGGTTCTGAACCTAAACCTCGGACTATAGGGTTTATCAAATGTATTTACTGTGTGTGAAAGCCTTCAGACATGTGTACAGTAGCCCAGGTGCTGCTGAAAGGCCCAACACTAAAGACAAAGAGGCCAGCAGATGGCATTCATTGTTCCCCTCACATGTCACTAACCAATGTCAACATGTTTCCATGTCAGCTCAATTGCAGACATTCAACACCATTCCCCTGACAACTTGTCAAAGGCCAGCTTTGGACACTCATTGTTATTACCTCAAGTTATACACAGCAAACACCCCTTATCTGATGCGAATGTGGCAGCCTAATTATAAGTTGAGCTGGAACGCACCACAGTAGTAACTAGCTGCTGTGCCTGTCTTGTTTGTCTTAATTTTGTCTAGACAGAATCTTAATGTGGAGGATAAAAGACAGAGATGATCCCTTTTCTTTTCCTGGCCTCCTGCCTCCGCAATTACCATCATTATACTGAAATGACAAACTTGTTGAGCTTGGAGCAGATGTATTTGTGCCTGAAGGATGAGGTCGTGTGTGTGCGTGTGTGTGTGTGTTTTGACATGTCTATTATGTGTCTCATGTACATGTTTATGCACCTATTCTGTTAGTCTGTTAATTTGTATGTGCATGCAAGCAAGGATGGACATTAAACGCTGCTGCTTTAAATTCCCTTCCTTTTCTTTGGCCTAATTGGATTTCTCCCACATTGATTTTCAAAGCCCCAACAGCCCTCCTCCCTACTCCTCAAGAGAAGGTCCACACATCAATTGCATGGCAGTTTTTTGATAGTTTCATTAAGGGTATAATTAATGCTCATTAATATGCATAAATGAGACGCAGAGGTGGGCTGTAGCAGAGAGCTCTCTGAACTGAAAAGCGTAATTAAAGTGTGCTGAAAGCAGAGAACAGAACAGTCTTCTTTGATTGCTCTCTTTGAGATTAATCCTGAAGTGCTATCCAGACACAATGGCAATGCCTCAGCATTGGCAACTGTCAAAACTTGGCTGTACTTACTCATGCAAATACAGACTAATATTGTTCAGAGATCTCGTCTTGATAATGGAGAAAAAAGGTGAATGTTTCATTATGGTACTCATTAAACTCATACTACCACAGAGACCCAGTTGAACCACTTCAATTCTGTCACTGTTGGGATGGTTATTGGATATATATTTACTAAGTAGTTGCATCAAAATATAATATAAATTGGATTAAATTGAGATAAATGTAGTCGTTATGGTCCGTTCATGGTATTTTAAGCACAATGCCTCTGGTGGAATAATAATAAAAGGAAGTGATAAGTTACACCAGTGAAATGACGAATCAAGGGCTCTGATGTTATTATTTTTAATTTGATTAATTGAAGTTCCTACCAGCATATTCTGTAAAACCACTTTAGCACTTTTTGTGAGTAAAAAAATTCCATAATTTATGGGCATTTTTTAAAATTAATTATTAATTATTTTACTCACACGTAGCTGAAAATCAATATACAGCATTTACAATTGCACATATTTGCAATAAGCTAATTTCAGCTAATATATCAGCCTGCTTGATTTATTTGTCTAGCTCTAGAAACAAAATGAACTTGAAAGACAGAACCAGTCTAAATTAGAGCTAGCTGGACCAACAGAGAAGCCAATGGTAGTTTATTTATTTATTGCTGGTATACTGGCATTTGCTTAAATCCTGACCAGTAAACAAGAAACTACAGTGCAAATATAGCAAAAGCATGTATGTTTCAAGTCATTTAGGAACAGTGTCTTCATATAAAGTGTCCCATCGCACATTACAGTGGTAAGAAAGTATATTGTTTTAGATTTTGTTATACTGTCACAATAATATAAATATGTGCAATTTCAGTGACTTCAGTTCTTGTTTCAGTATGATTTTCTTTTGGTGTTGATCTTTTGAGCCACTATTCTCCCTGAAATGTCTCTCTCACATACAGCTATAAACAGACATTCTATTAGACTAACTCTGGCACTGAAGTGTTTTATTTTCTCTGCACTGCTGATTGATGACTGATGTATTGATAAAAGCACTTTTTTTAGAAATGTATACTTTGCAGACATTGAATACTGTCTCTTTCCCTTTACTTCTTTTCTGTTTCCACTGTCTCTTTCTCTTTTCTTTTTTCTTTTCTTTCGCTCTCCCTGATGGAAGCTAAGCGAAGCCAGTCCATCAGCAACTGTGTTCATCTATACGAGGCTTTGCCCACTACTAAAAGCGTTCCTATGCTGCTCCACACTGTGAGCTCTTTCTTGCCTGGTATCTCTTCTGGTAACTCTGCTTGCTCTCACAGACTCTCAGGTAAAGTGTATGCTGAGAGCTGCATGCGTTTTTGTGTGTTTGTGAACTCTGTCTTGACTCTGCCATCCGTCTGTCATATAATACAAGGGATCTGGAAGTATTACCAATTTATATTTATATATAACATGATTTTAAATTATATTGTGCTTAATTATTGAAACTTATCAGAGGCAGCCCTGCTACTTTCTGCAGGATGTGGAAATGCAGTCTATAACAAGTGTGTGTCTGCATCACCACTTCATGTGTGCATGTCCTAATTTCTCTGCAGCTTCCACCTGAATGTGTCAAAACTTTATCTAACAAGACATGTTTCTGTGTGTTTCAGGATTTCAGGATTTGTTTTGTGTCGTTCGGTCTTGTTGCTCTTTCTAACTATGTCTTCTTGTTCTGTCAGATGTGGAGGAGTGTCAGCTGTCAGAATGTGGAGGAGAGGAGGAACTGGGAGGCGGGGATAGCCCTCTGCCACGTAGCAGCAGCACCTCAGACATCACCCAACAACTTTCTGACACTTTACCAGGTACATACAAACACAAAATAAATTTTTGATGCCCACATGTTGGACATCTGACCTGACATAGATTACCCATACACCTCACATCAAGCTGATATGCAGGGAAGTCATAAAGTAAAAGGCACAAAAGGTAATTGATCAGTTGAGTTGCCATGTTATTAATTATATCGTTGGCAGGTGAATGTTATTAGTGTGTATATTGTGTGACAATCTTTTAATGGATAAATGTTGCAGTGAGGTTACATATTCCTGCGTTATCCCTGCATTAGAGTACAGAGATTCTATGTAAAAATACTGTTGCATAGATAAAATATAGAAAATATGGGGGAATCTGACATTTACAGTGTATTCTCGTATGGATTTTGATATATTCTTATTTCTATTATCTGTTACATTCGTTTTTTGATGGGGCTTATTGATGCAGAGAAAAATAAGAGCACACACATTAAACTTGAATAATTCTCATCCTCTCTCCCTGGCTGTGTGTTGAAAAGAAATTCTTGCCAATACAATTACACTCAAGGATATAAAGACAGTAGTTAAACACTGAAAGCTTTTTAAGATAACTTAATTTTGCTGTCTCTGCTTATTTCTTACATCCTGTGTTGCACTACAGCCCAGGAGAGAGATCACTCCCCTGCTTCCTGTGGCTCTGATACCAGGATATCTGAGGGAAAGAGAGACAGCAATGAGCCACCAGTGGTAAGAAGAATCATCTTGCACAATAGTAGCATACCAAGTTAATATAATAGGTACAAGTATCTCATCTCTGATGTATTTTTTTTTGTGTTCCTAGATTCTCATTCGGCAGAGCAGCAGTCCAGCGGAGACGGAGTGCAATACAGAGGGACACACAAACTACACAAGGCCTAAGATCAGAGAGAAAAGTTAGACGCTATATATAACATATAAGTTGTGTTCAGAGTAATAGCAATGAGTTTAAAAAAGTAAATAAAGCTCAAAATCCTTATAACAACTTTTATTTCCATACAGGCAAATGCATTGGGAACACTGCACATTCTATTCCAAATCAAAACATGAAGAAAAATGTGATCCCTGTAATGCGATAAATAGGCCTGACACCATAGTATGAGGAAGATCCCCAAATGATGATGCTTGCGCCACCATCACTTCACTGTCTTCACAGTGTACTGTACTCAGTGTTCAGAATAGATCCTAAAAGAACAATCTTGCTTTCATCAGTCCACAAAATGTTTCACAGTTTCTCTTTAGGCTGGTCAGTGTGTTCTTTGGCAAATTGTAACTTTTTCAGCACATGTCAGTTTTTCTACAATGGGACTTTGCTGGGGCTTCTTGCCAATAGCTTGGTTTAACATAAGCATCTTCTAATTGAAACAGTACTCACAGGTACTGGCTGAGTCTTTGCCATTTTGGCTGTTCTTCGATCCATGTGAACCTTTCAGGTTTTGGTTGCCATTTTAAAGCATTTGAGATCATTTTAGCTAAGCAACCTATCATCTTCTACACTTCTTTATATATTTTCCCCTCTCCAATCAACTTTTTTTAATCAAAGTTTAGTCAGAAGTTCTTCTGAACAATGTCTGATACAACCAATTTTACTCACTATAACCAGCATGTACAACATTTGCTGCCTTTCTTTCTTAAATAAGGGCAGTAATTGACACCTGTTTTTTACAGAATAAATGACCTCACTAATTGAACTCCACACTGCTATTATTTTAAACAGTATGAAAAGGACATATTTCAATTAATTATTCAATTACACAGAATCAGCAGCATGAATTTCATCACTTTTTGTTTTCTATTACTCTACTGCACCTACCAGTAAATTATTTGCCATGTAAAAACATAATTTCTGCCAAAAACTGTGATTGATCAGGTTATTGTCAGACTATTATTTTAAACACTACTGTATATAGATTGATCTGTACTCATACTTTTCTGCATTAAATTTCATAAACCTTTTATGTTCTTTATCCACTTTATTTGCCCACCCTACTTAGGTGAGAGTATAAGCAGTGAGATGTCCAATGGCTACCTCAATGAAGCTGATATTACCTGGCAGACGTTTGATGAGGAGGCTGACACTCAGTCCACACAGTCGGCCCACATGGATGTGACGACCGAGCCCCAGAACCAGGGGAGTCTGCTGCTCAGCCACAATGAAGCTCTAGCAGGTATTTCAAGTGCTAAGAATGTTTGTTCTATATTTATGACAGATATTAATAGATTTTTATCTCTGTGGTAACTATAATCTGCTGGACTTGTCTTCATTATTAAAACTGCTGAATTGCAAAGAACAATCCTATGTAAACAGTAAGCATAAAGGGAAAATTAGTTGGAAGAGTTCAGCAGTTCTCCAGGTTCATCTGAGGTGTGTCCTGTCCATATGGGCTTTTGATTCCGGCAATAACATTGCCCTTGATGTATTAGTCATAGGCGGGTACAGTGACCCTGTCAGGAAACTCGAGCTGCTTGTCAGTATCTCTTTGGCTAAGTCAGTCAATCTTTTAAAGCTGCTGACAGCTTGTGTGTTGAATTGGGATTTTTGTGAAGTGACCTGTGGTTTGCAGTTTGATTTTAACTGAATTGTAATCTTTGTTATTGATAGTTAAATACTGTATATTATTATAAGAAAATAATCAAAATATTTCCTCCAGGTCTTAATTTACCTGCTTCCTCCCCATCCACCATTATTGATAAAGAGATTATTATTGCCCCTATTTCCTTGCCACTCTTGTATGTGAACTTCTTTGTGTTGCCCTACATTGTGATCATCGTGAAATTGTCACTCTTCCTTTGTCCCTGTGCTCCCTTCCTCAAGCCCAGTTTTATTCCTTATCCCTTGTTGTTTTTAGGTCCTGAGTGTGCCCTCCCTTCTCACTCAGCACATCTGTCCTACCACAACCACTACCCCCTGAACCCCCCTGCCTCACCAGCCCTGCTGGTGCACACAGAGTGCCCACGGGACTGCCCCCTGGACGACACCATGCATCAGTCTGTCTTACACATGCCACACCACTTGGGTACTGCTACTTAGCTGCTACTCATCAAGTAGAAAATAGGGTTCTCATTTACCATTGACTCTCAATGTTTGATATTATTCTATATTTTTCAGCCTTACCTTCATTTCCATTTTATTGTTTTCATTCTCCCATTTGACATATCGTCATTCATGATCATTTTAATGTTGTACTGAAAAAGCCTAAAAAACCACCTCAGGTCTGCTACACACACTTTACATTTCATCTTTTCCAGGACTTTATTCCCTCTTCTTCCGCTACCCACTAGGTGGCACTGTCCTCTCATATTTCAACTTCAGTTTATTTGGGTGATGCATGAGGCTTGTGCCTGTTTCCCAAAAGTACCTCAGTGCTTTGATGGGTTTTACTGGACAGAGATCTTGGTGCTTGGATGCATTTGGGATAATGCACAGTGACTACGGATTTGGTCAACAATTGCTCAAAGAGTGATGTGATTGCCTTGAAGGCTTATTGATATTTTGAAAAAAAAATGCCTCAAAATATAAAATGCTTACAGAAAAAATGTTCTGCATTTGTTGACTGAATCCCACATCCTCAGTAAAATTGAACTGGGTTTACCTATTAGGTCCAGCAGCTGCACATGTTACTAAACATTTTATTTTCTCCCCCATCCACCTCAAATTCTCTCTCTGACCATGCAGACAGCAGTGAGTGTCTGGCTGATGATGTCAGCATCATTGCTGGTGGAACCCTGACTGGCTGGCATGCTGATTCAGCTTTTGTCCTTTGGAGGAGGATATTGGGTATCCTGGGAGATATCAACAGCATCTGCTGTCCCAAAATCCATGCCAAGGTCTTCTCCTATCTCTATGAGCTCTGGCACAAGCTTGCCAAGGTAAGGTGGTTAGGTGACAAACATTGACATACTGTATAAAGTGCTGTGAAAAAGTTTTTTCTTCCTGCTTTTTTTAATTTGTTTGCATATTTGTACACTTAAATGACTCAGATCATCAAACAAAAATGAATAAAATAAGGGATAAAAGCTGTCCAAACCTGCCTGGCCCTATGTGAAAAAGTTATTGCCCCCCACCCCCCTCACTAAATCATGAATGAACAGTGATTATCCTATTTTTTTTTTTTTTTTTTTTTTTTTTTTGGAAAGCTAAGCTCAATTTCACATGCCACACCCAGGCCTGAATACTGCCGGACCTGTTGAATCAAGACATCACTTAAATAGAAGGTGTCTGACAAAGTGAAGCACTCTAAAAGATTTCAAAATCTAAAGAAATTCAACAACAGATGAGAAACAAAGTAATTGACAAATATCAGTCTGGAAAGGGTTACAAAACCATTTCTAAGACTTTGAGAGTCCAGCGAACCACAGTGAGAGATCCACAGATGGAGAAAACTTGGAAGCTATTACTTTTTCACACAAGGCCAGGCAGGTTTGGACTGCTTTTTTTAAAATAATGAAATCATCATTTAAAACTGCATTTTGTATTTACTCAGGTTATCTTTCTGTCATATTAAAATTAGTTTGATGATCTGACTCATTTAAGTGACAAATATGCAGAAAAATAAATAACCAGGAAGGGGGTAAATACTTTTTCACAGCACAGTAAAGTACTTAATGTTTTGATAATCTAATTATCATTAAATAGTGCCTGTTTAGTTAGCATATCTGATTAAAAGTATGTAACACTTAAGAGCAGACACCCTCATATAAATTTTATCTTGTTCTTTCTCCATTCCATGGATGCTTAAAGCTATTAGATATGATGGTTGTGTTCACTGACTGAGGTTAACGTGTGTTTACAGATCCGGGACAACCTCGGGATCAGTGTGGACAACCAGTCTTCTCCTCCCCAGCCTGCCTTTATCCCTCCTCTTCGAATGCTTGCCTCTTGGCTCTTCAGGGTATTAACAACACAGAGGGACAGCAGGCAACATTTAAGAAATAACACATTTATGAAACACATTTATAAAATATTTTGAGATCTAACCTGAGCAAAAAGAAGAAAACACTCAGGGACATGAGGCTTATGTTAACAGTGAGTTAAACATATTAATGTTAGCAGGTATACAATATGCATAATATTGTAATCCAGAGCATTGTAGTAATTTCACTTGTTCCAAGTTAATTGATATGCTAACATTAGCTGTTACACACAATTAAATTAGCAGTATCCACTTGTATTGTTGTAGCACAACCATAAAACAATAATGTTGCATAAAGTCAAACTCAAAATGTGTAATTTGCCTCATTGATGGAGAATGGCAGCACATTGAATTCACACTGGTTGCAACTAATTCAAGCAGTGACATTTATCAACAACATTAATCAACTTCTCCTGCAGCATGAAAGATTGTAAACATGTCAAACTGTTTGACTTGTGATAATAATGCTGACTTCAGCGTCTGTCTTCACTCCACAGGCCACCATGCTGCCAACGGAGTACAAGGCTGGCAAGTTGCAAGCCTACAAGCTGATCTGTGAGATGATGACCAGGCACCAGGATCTGCTCCCCAACAGAGATTTCTTGGTGCACCTGTACCACATCATGCACAAGGGCTTCACCAGCAATGACCAGGTATGGCCAGTAGGTGGCACTACAGTTATACTGGTTCTTTTTCTATGCAGCACTAGATGGCATACAAGTCAAACTCATCTCAAGCTTGTGCACTGATCCTGTCTAAACCATGGAATACAATTGCTTCTGTTTTTCCATCTACTTTTTCCTCTGTGGTCCATAATTTTGCTATGACTTACTGATTCACTTACTTATTCACCTGTCAGTTTTTAGTGTAATTCAGGCAGATGTCTGACTTATCGAGTATGTGTTCCTAATAATATGTCGGTACCAATCAGATATATTTAGGATCAGTTTGAGGACAGGAGGCCACATAAGAACAGTGCAATTAATCACTGCTGAAGTTCTGTATCAAAAACTGTTTATCACCCATCTATGATGAAGAATGCTACTGTGTTTTGGCACCTTCCGCCTCTTGTAGCCACACCCTTTCCTCATATTTAATCTGGCCTTCCTCCATTCCTTCCAGACGAAGCTGTGTGGAGATGAATGGGGTCCCCTAAAACAAAGCATGAGCAGGAACAAAAGTGTATGTGAATGTGGGGAGTTTTGGATGCAAGGGTGTGTGTATGTATATGTCCTCCTGGCTGAGTTTCTATTGCGCCTTGGCAGTGCGACAAGCTTATTAGAATGTTTTCCATGTCGTTAAATAATGTTTTGAGCCCCTGCCGCGTATACGTGATTAATTAAGGATTGACGTCTGTCGCACTCCGTTAGACTGACAAGTCGGCCAAGGGCCCAGAGTAGGCTGGCCTGCCTGCCTGTGTATGCGAGAGTGTGTGAAGGAGCGGGCGGGGGAGCCTGGGGAACGTAGTGTAGAGTAGAGCAATGAGGGGGGCACACTGAGGGACGAGGCAACATTCTCCAGCTTTTGTTGTGGCTCTGGATAATACATCAGGGGGCCAGAGCCAGGCTGGCCACTGAAGCATGCTCAAATTGGCCAGAGAAAAGAGTCCTCACGCCACACAATAGGGGACAGCCGCACGCCTGCTTAACATAAGAAAGTGGCTCTTACTCCCCCCTCCTCCTTCCTCTCTGCCTTCACTCCAACCCCCTTTACACCTTAAAAAAAGGAAAAAACATATCATTTTCAAATCCACCATACATGTTTTGTATTGTCTGTTTCATACACTTTTTAAAAATTACCATACATGAGCTAGCAAGTAGCCATCATCAACCATTTGGCTCCTTCTTGATTTTATTAATTTTTTTCTTTTGCATATTTGTCACACTTAAATGATTCAGATCATCAAACAGATTTTAATATTACTCAAGGATAACCTGTGTAAACACAAAATGCAGCTTTTAAATGATTATTTCATTTGGTAAGGGAAAAAACCTGCCTGGCCCGACGTGAAAATGTAATTGCCCCCTAAACCCAATAATTGGTTGTGCCAGCCTTGGTGGCAACAACTGCAATCAAGCATTTGTCATAACTGGCAATGAGTCTTTCACAGCACTGTGGAGGAATTTTGGTCCACTCTACTTTGCAGAATTGTTTTAATTCACCCACATTGGAGGGTTTTAGAGCATGAATGGCCTGTTTAAGGTCATACCACAGAATCTCAATTGGATTTAAGTCTGGACTTTGGCTATACCACTACAAATCCTCGTTTTTTTCTTTTTTTTCTTTTTTGCCATTCAGAGGTGAACTTGCTTGTGTGTTTCGGATCATTGTCCTTCTGCATAGCCCAAGTGTGCTTGAGGTCACAAGCTGATGGCCAGACATTGTCCTTTAGGATTCTCTGGTGGAGCGCAGAATTCATGGTTCCATCAATTATGGCAAGTCGTCCAGGTCTTGAAGTTGCAAAGCAGCCCCAGACCATCACACTACCACCACCATGTTAGACCGTTAGTATGATGTCCTTTTTTATGAAATGCTGGTACTTTTACTAATTATTACTTTCTCACATATAGGGCCAGGCAGGTTTCAACACCTTTTTCTCTTAATAAATGAAATCTTCATTTAAAAACTGCATTTTGTATTTACTCAGGTTAACTTTGATGATCTGAATCATTTAAGTGTGACAAATACACAAAAAAAAATCAGGAAGGGTGTAAAAACCATTTCACAGCACTCTAATCTAATAAATGAATGTGCATAAACAGTTACAAATATTCTGTGTTTAGTGTTCGTTTTTATTTGGAGCTTGTACTGTATACTTGCTTCTTGAAATACTCTGATCTTATTGGGCAGCTTGTTTTTGTCAAGTGTTAATAAAACGGCCATGTTCTGTACATCACCACATCATAAAAATCAATAAAACTTAAAGGAGTGACAATGATTTTCCACCAGGTGACAGAGTGCCATGTTCAGGACTATCTCTGGTCTCACCTTCTAATATGTCTACTGTCAGAAGTGTAGTAGTTAACAGTGTATTTTGTGAAGTGCACAAAAGTATAGCTGTTTTTCACCTATTCAGTATGTAAACGTGAAAGAAAACATGTATCACACTTGTTATACACTACACCAGATAGTGTTGCAGGATTACGTGATCAGATCAGGTGCAAGTGGAGAAACTGCTCTTTTCCTGTGCTTTCAGAGCAACGTATCTTAGTCGCCTTTATCACTGAAAATGAGCAGTCTATTATAATATCTATACTAGTATAATAGTTGACCCCAAAGCTCCTGATTAAACTTCTCTCCTTATTGTCTTAAAAGCGTGCTGTATCCCTTCCACCTTCCCAGTGTGAGAAGGGGAAACCCTGCATATTAATAGTAATGATAGTTTTGAAATGCAATGGGAAATCTTTCTCATACAAAACCGTAAACGTCCATGGTTAATGGTAAATGAGACAAAAAAATTTCTGATGTTGTGCAGAGTGATGTAATGCTGGAGTGAACCCTGTCACCCCAGGGGCCAGCAGGTGGACAGCGTGTGCTTTCCTGGAGATGAGGCCAAATGAAAAGGCAGGAGGTGGGTCTATTCAGAGTTACGTTAATGCATCTTTTGTTGATGTAGGGGCCATTCCAGAGCCACATGCGGAGCTCAATTCCCATTTCTGTACACACCTCAAATCAGGTTCCCTCTACTTACACATACAATAGAAAACACTTTGCGCTCTACTTTTGTGGCTTCCTCTAAAATGCTCATTTCAGGCAATCAAGTAACAGTTTGTTGCATGTTAATTACCTGTGACTGCACTGCACATTATGCTTCGGAGGTCAATTACCAACAAAATGAGGGTAAAATGGGCCCTCAATCCTAAAGCTCTTCCCACCAATTTTCTGCATGCAGCACATTGTGTTGGTTTGACTTCCTGCTTATTACCTCTTATTCTATTCCCCTTTTATTCACCTGCATTCACTGTTTACCAAAGCTTCAGGTGATTAATGTCACAGATAGATGTGTGTGCGTGTGTGTGTGTGAGTGCGTGTGCGTGCGCGTGTGTGTGAGTGAGGGGAAAGAATTGTGTGCTTGTATGTTTGATAAAGTGCCCTTTGGTTCAGCTAGAAACAGGCTGATGTTTGAACTATCCGATTTACACAAGTTTATGGCCAAGAAGGCAGGTGTTTCCATGCTGGACCTTGCCTTTGTACACAAATATGCACGCGCATGTTTCTGATAAGAGAGAGAACAATCTACTTGCATTTCTGAAATGCTGAATTCTCATACCAATGTTTTTTTTTTTTCTTCAAAATAAGTATTCCTACTGTCAGTGTGTGTAAATAAGTCATCTTCTTTGGTCCTGCTTTACTATCTAAACATAGCATGGAAAACCTGTTAAAGGCTTTTTTTGCTCTTGTCTAGCATGGCATTATACTGTACATACTTGAGCAGTTTGTGCAGAGCTCTCTGCAGTACAGCATATGCACAATATGTGCATATGTACAGTGCACCCATCTGCCACTGAGCCGCCTGTACCTCAGCAGAACAATACCTTGTCTCTGGCTTTAATTACAGGATTGCATGTGTGTGTATATATACATGTGACTCATGAAAGTTGAGGGCTTTTGTTCTCCCTCTTATCCTCTATGAACAATCCATCTGCTATGTCTCTCTCCTCTGTGTTTCTTTCCCACTCTGTTTTTTTTTCCTGTCCTTTAGTGACATGTGTTGTTGAGTGCCTTACTCTCCTCAACACACATAATGCTTAGCCTACCTGTAGGAGGAAAAAGCTTTCTCCCTGCCATGTCTCTCACATGGTGGCCCATTTACAAAATATTTCTGTTACTACTCTCCCACACTCATACCAAATGCAAAAATCCCGCCTACAGCGGCTTCAGAAAGTATTCAGACCCCTTCGCTTCTTGCGCACTTGATTGTGTTGTAAATTTAATTTTAAACTGTCACTCTTAACAGCGCTTGAGAAGTTCTCTGCAGAGATGGAAGAACCTGGCGGAAGAACAGCCATCCCAGCAGTGCTCCATCAGTCAGGCTTGGTAGAGTTGCTAGATGGAAGTCACTTTCAGTAAAAGGCTTATCATGGCACACTTGGAGTTTTAAACAGCATTTAAAGGAATCTGAAAGCATTAGGAAAATTATTCTCTGGTCTAATAATACAGAAAATTAAGTGTCTGGCGACACCAGGCACTGCTCATCCCTTGGCTTGTGCCATCCTTCTACTGAGGCAAAGCAGTGGCATCATCATGCCATAGGAGTGCATCTCAGTGGTAGGAACATGGAAAACTGGTCAGAGATCCTTGAATACAACCTGCCACAAAGTGCACATGACCTGAGTCCAGGTTGATGGTTCATTTTTTAGTACAACAGTGACCCAAAGCAAACAGTCAAGACAAGGCTGGAGTGACTTCTGGTTTCTGACTGTCCTTGAATAAGCTCAGACTTTTGAGAAGAAATCTGTGAAGGGACACAGTGGTGGTTAGAGTTCTGCCCAAATAGTTAAATTTTTGCCTCATCCAATCTGATGGAGCATGAAAGGATCTGCCAGGAAGAATGGAATAAACTACCCAAAAGCCAAGTGTGAGACGCTTGTTGAAACATTGCCCAGAGGACTCAAAGCTGTAATTGCTACTAAAGGGGCTTCTACAAAGTACTGAAGTAACAGTCTGAATACTTTTGTAAGTGATAGATACTGAGTTTTGGTACTGCTGGTTGTTTATTCTGACATCAATTTAAGTCAGTTTTTGATGTGTGATAACAGAAAAATGAATGTAGGGATATTTTGCCTTTTTATTAACATTTATATCATGTGTCTATGTTCATGTTTGTCGTCAGGATGTTTTGAACACCATCATTTGCTCTTGCTCACCTCGATTCTTCTCCCTCGGCCTGCCGGGCTTCACCATGCTGATTGGTGATTTCATTACTTCTGCTGCCCGCGTTCTCAGCTCTGACTACTCTGAGGTAAAAACACACAACATTCAGATTCATTATGCGAGTCAAACTGGAATCTAAAAATGTTTTATAGATACTGAAGTTTTCAGGAAAGTTGCTAAGAATCCTTCAGAACTCTTTAAAGAAGATTTAAAGATGCAGAGTACTTGTTGCTGTGGAGGAGAGAATTAAAGAAACTTCAACAACATGCAAACTTCTCATGCCTACTGATCTCCACTAACTGTTAAATTCATTCTCTCACTCATGATTAGTAGCTCTGTACGTAACAATGTACTCCTGTAATAATTTTCTTGAATTTTGCAGCCTTCAGGTTCAAATTGTTTTGTGAATTCTAGTGATCATAAAATAATATCTGAGGAATAAGGCATATATTTGAAACTGCTGTCATTTGTTTGACTTGAGTGTAGTCTTCAACCACACTTCTAGTTTTATTGTACTTTAATGTAGGACTGAGCAACCATGTCTGAAACGAAAACCGCATATTATTTTTGCTAAATATGACCATTATTCCTCTGTGTTTGGGAGCTAGCTATACACATTTATTGCACACTTGACAGAAAACTGTCTACAATTTTGTACTGTAGTGTACCTAAAAAAATAAACCTAAAAAAACAAAAGCCTGCAGCTATATTTGGAAAACAAAGAGAAGTTCATTACAGTTGATTACTATAAATAGTAAATGTTACATTCATTGCATATGAGTGTCAATTTTGTGTTAAGGTGACTCTTAGTAGTGACTTTCTAAAAGTTGTGGTCTTTAAACAAAGAAGGCAAGATCTCATATGCCCAACAAATGAAAACAGGTGGTTGGTGCAAATCCTATGCAGAATCTTTTTTAATTTTGTACTGACGAACACTCACCTGAACACGAAGAACTGTGACCTATTTTGGAACAATTAGTAGAGGCTATTTTGACAGTCCAGTCAGACACAATGTCCTCGAGTTCATTAAACAATGCGATATGTCTTGGACACAAATGTGTTGTTTCTTACTGTTTGGGGTGCCAGATTTATTAGCCTGAAAACAGATCACAGCAGCTCATCAGGTGCAACAACATGTGCAATCTGCATTAGGGCTGCATCCATCGTGCATTTAATCAGTCATTTTGTTGTCCAACACCTACCAGCGTTCCAATGTTGAGCAGAATCATGAAAAAAGACTAAATTAATTCTGTTGGATCCCTTCAATCCTTTTTCCCCTGATAGCATGCTATTGGTTTTCCTGGAGGTGGGTTGTTTTCATGTAGCTTTAGGGAATTAGTGATAGCATGTTTTTGTCTCATTACTGCCAGGCTCCGAGGATGGAGGCTCAGACAATCCTGGGCTCCCTTGTGTGTTTCCCCAACCTTTACCTCCAGATTCCTGTACTACAACATGTGCCTGGCTCTGATGAAATTGTTGTAGGCAATGAGGATATTAAGGTAAATGACCAACATGCACTGTACTTGAACTGGAAAGTAATTACATTTAAAAACAAAAAGTTGTTTGGTTATCTGAAGTATTGAAATGTCAGTCATGCTTTAAGTGTTGTACATTTTTCTCCTAAAATGTGAACATGTTTTACAATTTGTCATTATATTATTACAAAGTTTATATAAAGTGAATAGATTATACTGTCATTTGAGAGCATTATGGGATTTTATTTTTTTTTGTCTTGTCATTCAGGATTATCTAGTCAACAAACTTCTGGAAACTGCAACAAAGGAACACTGTGAAGGGGCCAGGTATAATTAGCAATTTTGGCATACTTACTATTGATTATTTTTTTCTTAGTTTATATTGTCGTCATTTATTTTATTAGTTTGGTTGATACTGTGTTTTTACATACATTTGTGTATGCATAATAAAATTTGAGCTAATGGATACCATCTGTCTAATTCTTTTAAAGCCTGTTGTCCCAAAATATTACTTCTGTCCTTTAGTTTAATAGTAGAATAGTTTTTAAAATGCATTTATACTATTCAGATTGTTACATTTACATAAATTGGTACTCTGCTTCTGTCATTTAGGTGTATTGCTGTATGCAGTCTGGGTCTGTGGGTGTGCGAGGAGCTAATGCAAAAGAACATCCACCACCAGGTTAAAGATGCCATCAATGTTTTGGGAGTAACACTAAAGGTCAGTGATTCTCTGAGGAAACTCTGTATATGTTTACTCTGTGATACCTAATAACATGTACAAGATGATTTACAAAATACAACTTCACTTTTTTTTTAAACACATGCATTATGGGTAATGTTAACCATCAGAACTGCCAATATACCAGAATAAATCACAGATTGACTGGATTTTATCACAATCTTTTTTGTTTTACGCCCTGTAGGGTTTAGTTCTAACAAAAATGATAGTTGATTACATAAAAGGACTGCAGAACAATTTCAACATAGCGAGGAGAGAAAAAGTGTGAGAATAAAACATGTGCAGTGATGTGACTCATGGGTATATTTTGGAAGAGCCCTCTTTTCTCTCTGAGTGAAGAGATGCAGAGAACCAGTGGAGGCTGTTTTTTTCTGTTTTTTTTTTCCATGGAAAAGGGTTTGGGGCGGTGGCGTAATTTCCAGGCTGCTCGCTCTCAGTAGATGTGGGCCAATTTAAGCAGCTACATCTCCCAGCTTCCTGTTCTAGCAACCCCCCCACCCCCATCCCCTTCTCTAATGGAGCAGTAATCACTCCCCTGTACAACTTGACACACAGACTCAGCCAGCCCCAAAATAGCGGGTATATGCTGGGTGGGGGATCTAGGGGGAAGAGTGCCACTGAGAGTCTCTTTTCTAAAAGCAGGTGCTGAACTCTCAGGGCCCCTTTTTGTGTTTGGCCATTTCTGCACTCCCCACATTGTCTGCCCTTGTTACATGTTGAGAGGCATTCAGCTGGAAGAAATGGGAAATTCTATTTCTCCACAAAGAATTTCAAATCACTGAAGAAATCCACATTTGAAAGAAAATTGTCAACAGCTCAATTCTTTTCTCCAGTGAGTCTGGAGAAAATGAGCCATGGTTTGAAGTGGAAATGAAATTATGCTGATTATCTGAAGAGTAAGTGAAAAACTAAATTTAAGGGAAATTACTGTGAATTTTGCCACAATCAGTGTGCGCTCCTAAACTTTTCCAAACCCAACTTTATCCATCGATGTCCCTCTCTTTGTAGAATTTACTGTAAGTATTTAGGTGGAACAGATCCGACATAAAAAAACTCTTATGAAAGATAATTTAAATAACTCTGGGGATTGTTGTACATCAAGAACACACATTACAATCAAGACACAGTTTATATGCACATCTTAGTGTAAGTATCAGGTGTCTTTTGAAGCTGTTGTTAAATTTTCTTGTTTATTCTTGGTGTAGCCACAGAAAGCTGAATCATGTGTATCTTCACTAAGCTAGCTTTTCAGTGAATTCTTCTTTTGCAATTTTGAAAAACCAGACACAATATTCAAGCATTTAAGTACATTCTTCTGGTTCAGTTATGTATATGTAGAATAGAAAATTCTTTACTTAATATCTGCTTTTTTTCTATATTGTGGCTACTTGTTATACAAGGAGCCAAGTCCTCAACATTGTTAATCAGGTCTTTTCCTGTTCTCTTGTTTGTTTGTCCAGTTTGGGAACAAAGCGGTGGCTCAAGTAGCCTGTGACGTGTTTCAGCTGCTCATTTCTCACTGGGAACATCTCCAGAGGTTGGATCCCACTCTACCGAAGAAAATCATTGAGGTAAGATATGCACAGAGTACATACACACAGTAAAATTTCCACTAGTAATTAGTGGCTTTGGAGAGCTACTATAAATAACAGAAATTCCTGTTAAGTCACTTCCGCTTTTAAATGCCCATCTTACCATTACTCATGCATATGCATACCCTACATCCCATGGCATCACATCCATTTTAGCAGAAGGCTGATGAATAGGAGTGTGTCATCCAATTATCTTTCTCCTTGTTTTGTCCCAACACAGATCTTTGTGGCCACAATAGCCTTTTTGTTGCCAAGCGCAGAGCACTCAACAGTGGAAGCAGACAAAAAGGTACATGTTGGAAAGGAGGGAACATAAAATGGCCTTGATCTCTCATGTTGGAATGGTGCATTTGCAGAGGAATGTTTCGACTGAAGTGATTTGATTCCTCTTTACCTCTCTCCGTCTGTGCATTTTCCCTCTGCAGCTCTCTTTTATTACCTGCTGTTTCTCTGAAACAGACTTGTCCCCATTAATATTACATTTTTTAGTTTTGGGGTTGATTCACTAAACTGATAAAAGAACTTCTACTTTTTCCTTAACTCCTCAGTTAATGGTGTCACTGCTGCTTTGCCTGCTGGACTGGTGCATGGCTGTTCCGTTAAGTCTACTGCTGGAACCTATCAACATGCCTTCCATGGAGGACCACGGGTCCCTCAAGGCCCCATTGCTGGATTACATCTACCGGGTGGGTAGCCTCACTGGTAACTAAGAGTTTCAGTTACAAAGCACTTGAAGTAACCCACTTAACAACTGACCACTTTCCAGTATCTTCTGAAACACACACAGGCTTTGCCCATGGACACAGCACAGTCTCCCCCACCCTAATACATGGGCTTGCCACTTTAATTACACTCACCTTCACCATGACCTTATGACTATGCCTCATTTAACATTATAGTGGCACAACAACATATAAGCACCTGCCATACCCGCATGCAGTTAGCATTTATCATATGCAGGAACCCTTACAATTTACTTTTGCATAAGTGCTAATGTTTAAAACGGGTAAAATATTTTTCTTGTATTTGTTCCTCTAACGCTTTATTTTATGGTCTGACCCTGAGGATGAGGGCCAAGCTTCAGGCGCAAATGAATGAGGTATTATTCATTCCCTCCTGTCTGGGCAGATGCGGTCAACGGCAGATCTTTGTAAGGATGTCACCCCTGATAAGAAATGGTCCAATTATTCAAACAGGACCCTTTGTCCACTTGATATGCTCAGGCTATAAACGCTTGTCCTGGAGATTTGAATGGAATATGTCTTAATATGAGAGCGACTGCAGCTGCTATGAAAGCAAAGATAATTAGGCATGATTGGTTGTCTATCTGCACACAAAAGCCATGGCCCCTCTGGGTTTCACTGGAAACAATATTTTAAGCAAGGCGTCACAAGGTGTGACAATATTAATGCAATATCAAGTTCAATCTATACATTTCCACAGGCATGCCAGCTGCTAATTATTCACTATGCCAAGCAGAGAATAGCTTCCATAATAGAAAACACCTCCCTTTTATTCCATCAGTTACCAGAATGTGATGCTGACAAGGTAGCTGACTGTCTCATTTATTTTTCATTCTTCACCTTCCTTTAAGTAAGGTTTTATATTTCATAAAGCTTATAATCTGTTCTTTACCCTAGTTATCATATACTAGCAAATTATATTTACACAGCTAATGAAAAGTAGTCAAGCTCCCCATCATGAGATGAAGAGAAAGATTAGAAAAGTTGTTTGTGGCGACTGGCAGCATACAGATCGATCTGAAAAGCGACATTGCACTAGACCTTACTGGTTCACTGGAGTTCTGCTCAAGCTTCTCCATCTGCTCTCTCAGTCTCAGCAGCCAGCTGCACCATCCCTCTGTGCGAGTGTGTGAGGGAGATAGAGTGCGCAAGGAAAGGTACAGTTGTGTATGTGCGCACCTGTATGTCTCTGTTTGCGTTTTTATTATTTGATTTATGAGTGTATGTGGGCAAACTCATGCCATACAAATCCTAACAATATGAGCCTCTAACTACAGTATGCTTGTTTCACTGTGTGTTACCTTCCAGGAACTGTTGCTATTTGAAGTGCAGTCACTTAGTTGTCAAGCACAGCCATGGGTTTCCCCCCCCTCCCTCTCCCTCTCCACCTCTCCACAGATGAAGCTCTTTGGGGCTTTGGTGTAGCAGCTGTTTGGTTTAGGTCTTTTCAGCATCAAGCATCCAGTCCCTCCCCCATGCACCCAGAGGTCTGCGCTGTAGAATCATCCACATACAGTCTACATTGCCCTACACAATACTGTTTCAGATGGCAGGGCCAGCCAAGTGTGAGCGTATGTGTGTACTGAATAGGATTAGCTTTTGCATGGCTTTACACAAGTTGCTTCACTCTGAATAAGAGGCCCCATCATTTACATACATTAGGCATATGCTTTACCCCCTCATATCCAGCACCTTACCTCCACTCAGATTATACAGTATACAGGTGTGTGTGTGCTCGCATGTGTGTTTGGCTGAACGTGCAAGTTTGTAGTGGGAGCTGAGCACAAGGATAAAGTCTTAATTAAATCAAACAGTGTAAACCTGTCCAATGGCTGTAATCAACTGCCCCAGTGCGCCTTATCTAGGCCTGCTAACGGATGCTCTGCCATCTGTTATGTAGATCGATACACTCACACATCACAGGAGAAATGGATTAGTGGCAATAAAGACCCTCTTTTTTTTCTCCCTTATGATGTAAATGGAGCATACATTCCCCTTTCATATGCTCCTGGATCATGTCAATCTAGAACAGACCAGCAGATGTGTCACTATACATCATCTTGCCAGACACCATCATATTTAATAATATGGTGTCTTTACACATCAGAGTCAAAATCCAGTCATCAAAGTGCCTCCCACTATCACACTGTAGAATTAGTAGCCAGGTGTACTTCATCTAACCCATTTTCTCCTGTTCCTTAGGTGCTGCACTGCTGTGTGTCCGGCTCCAACTTGCACACCCAACAGAGCCACTACCTCCTCAGTCTGTCAGACTTGTCCAGTGACTATGACCTCATGTTGGGTCAGGTTAAGAACTTAGAGCCACCGCCCTCCCAGACTAATGCCTCCGACTTCAGCAATCTGCTCACCGTAGCTGAAGGTAGGGACACAACAGTGGGAGGAAAGAAGCCATTTTGATGCACCTACTGTGTGTATAGTATGTGTGCATAGTTCTATGTATGGCTACACATGGAGAAAAAAGATGGCAGGCAGTGGTCACATCAAAGCTCATCCCCAGATTACCGTCTCTGATCATGATTAACAGACTAGTTCACTTCAATTCAATTCAACTTTATTTTTTTAGCGCCAAATCACAACATAAGCATCTCAAGGCACTTTACAGTGTAAGGTTTAGGACCTTACACAAAATATATTCTTACACTTCAGCTCCATACTGTACTTCATAAAGACCACAGAGGCATATATTCTTCCACCCCAAAAATCTGAGATTACAGTGAAAAGCAAACTCTGAGTAGACCATCCATTTGGAACCTCTCCATTAAATGTCAATATCTTATTAAAAGTATGAAAAGGAAATCAACCATCACAGGGAATGGAATGTTCGCATTAGTGCTCAGCCCTAGAGAGAAGACCCATTATGGGGTTTAGATAAAAATGTGATTTTTTTTTTCTTCTTTTTTTGTGACCTTGTGATTCCATTAGGCAATGTATTCGTCTCTCTCCAGCATGTCCTCAACTTCTAAAAAGTCCTCTAAGTACAAATACACAGTGCATATGTCTACTGAAACAATGTAATAAATTTGAACAATAGCTTTTGCCTGGAAAATTTCACCACACCTCTGCTTTTTCAGCTACACCTGAACTGCACTGAGTCTTAGTAGAAATAACAAAACACTATCAAAAGGGCTAACCAAAGAGTGCCGGCCTAGTTATATTCATGCCCCCACCTCATATTGATCAAGTCACATCAAAGGGCCACTGCATCTCTAATGCAGCTTGGCCTGCTTTCTAAAGAGCTTTCTCCACTTTGATGGGGGATGATGGTATTGATAGCACTGTCACAATGCAAGAGTGCATCTTCTTGTTTTTCCCGCATCCCTGTAGAATAAAGCACGGCATGCCTTTCACTTGGGAGTAAAAACCTGTGCATTTACATAAATGCAATTCACCAAGGAGAGTCCTATTCAGCAGCCTATAAAGACGGTGGTTCTCATTAGCACTCGACCAGTATCAACGCTTGTTCATTGTAAGACAACTCAATGGGCTTTTCAAAGTTGTCTCTCATGATTAGATTTAGATGCTACCTACTTAGAGGTGTGCTGGCCAAGCTATTGTGAAACGAATAAAGTACCCCTATTAGTAATCATAAATGAGATTTGGCTTTGTGTAAAAAGAGCTAACAGAGATGGTAGCATGTCTACACACAAATGTGGGGCTTTTCAAATATGGTTAGCAAGGTCACTGGGCATATTATTAAAGATTTTATGGGTTATATTCTAAGCCCATCAGTAACTTTTACCATTAATCACATCTTTCTCATTATTTTCTTCAGATGTGGTCTCAGTATTTTTATCTTCCTGTCCTCATTCTTCCACCAGAAAAGCGCCGACGTAACATGGAGCTGATACCTCTGACAGCACGGATGGTCATGACACACCTGGTGAACCACCTGGGCCATCATCCGCTGAGCGGTGGCCCTGCTCTTCTTCACAGCTTAGTGAGCGAAAATCATGACAATCCATACGTGGAGTCATCCGAGCTGTCCTCTGAGGTTTTTAAAAGCCCAAACCTGCAGCTGTTTGTCTTTAATGATAGCACGCTGCTGTCCTACCTGCAGATCCCTGCAGAGACGCCCACAGTTGGACAGCCCCCTCACCCTTCCTCCCAAGTGAGAATCATTGTCAGGGACATCTCGGGCAAATACTCATGGGATGGCACAATCCTCTACTGCACCAGCCAGGAAGACTGTGCTGATGTGGGAGCTTTTACTGCCATGGATCGTCCACTTTCTACTACTACTGCAGACATTCACAGTAGAAACCAGGCATCCTCTCCAACAAAGAGGCCGTACAAAAATCATTGCTCAGTCTCAGACTCTCTCTCTGACTTTTGTGAGGAAGATGAGGTAGATGTTCTAGATAAGCTGTTGGAGGACCTTGGCCACAGCAGCCCAGAATGCCTGCCCCAGTCACAACTAAAGCTCAACCAACCAGCCACCTCACCCCATGGCATGACTCTAGAGCAAGAGAACGCCATCTTGGAGGCCATTCGCCATCAGACACAGCAGGAGGAGGAGCAAGTGAGGAGGTGGGACGCTGATGTAAGCTTTCGGGCCGCCTGCCAAAGGGAACCATCCCATCATGAACCAAAAGCTTCCTTCTACTTCTGCCGGCTGCTGCTTAATGACCTTGGCATGAACTCTTGGGATCGCAGGTATGCTACCAACTGAAATTGTCTATAATCTGCTTTGCACTTTACTATAGGAAATATGAGGAAAATGAAGGAAAGAGATAAAGGGGTTCTGTTGTTCTTTCCTTATTTTTTTATCATTCATCCAGCTAAATACATATTAAATATAGCAGTTAGAAAAAAAGCGTAATTTAAGAATAAACTCTGCATTGTGTTTTTGTACCTGACTTACGTCCTTTATCCTCAAAGTCACTCAGCTGCCGGCTCGTTACTCAAAGAGAGAAAGAGCAAAGTTAAAAGCACGCTGGAGTCTGCAGTGTCTTAATCTCCTCTCCACAGGGTAAAAGTGCCCAGCTGTTTTCACTAAGGACTACCTTGCAGAGCCACATCTTTGCAGTGCTTCCCCGTAAATTAAAAGCTTACACCTCTTAATGGTGATGGAGCAGCATGCACACAGCTAGGAGGAGATTTCTGTTTGAACCTGTGCCTTTTTTGCCTTTGTTAATCTTGAGTGCAAAACACTGCTAGCATGGTAGTTTCTTGAATGACACTTACAGAATTGAAAATATCTCTGATCACGTCTGTCTTTGCTTAACAGGAAAAGTTTCCATTTGTTGAAGAAAAATTCGAAGCTCTTAAGGGAACTGAAGAACCTGGATTCCAGGCAGTGGTAATAGTGTTTTTTTGGTTGTTTTGTTTTGTTTTGTTTTTTTAGTTGAATCAGAAAATGAATTATCATGTACATTGCAATTAACGCACATAATTACTTATATTTTAGTGTCCTCTATTAGTCATCTAACTGCCACTGCAACCCTTTTGTAAACCTGTCTATACATACAAGTGAAATTAACAGTGTTTATAACTCACACATTTGCTCAGTGTAGTGTCCCTCATTCCCCCGTGGCTTTCCAAATCTGTACCATCTCTTGGTGATCACAACCTTGGAAGTCCTCCACTACCTCCTCCACTGCTGTCCTGCTCTTACTTCTTCCCTTAGTCCAATCAATAACTACTCCACACATTGCTAATGACAAGAGCTTATTAAAGAATTGTTAAAGAATGCCCTCAGGATTGGACCTCATTCTCTCATATTCCAGACTTGGTTGCGCAATAAACAACCTGTGCACAAGCATGCAAAGTGCCCTAAATCTTAGCAACCTTAGCATGTACTGCCATGGCAACAGTAAAGTAGAGTGAGGGGATGAGGGGCTTTGCTGCCATTGTTTTTTAAAATTATGTTAGAGCTAGATAGATAGTGGGGAAAGAATAGCAGACAACTTTTTTTTACACATTCTGCTGTCCTGGCTTTATTCAACAGTTCAATTACACTTATATACACAATTTACTCTGATAAGAAAGATGTAGTTTTCTATGGCTTTTTGAGTATTTTCATCTAAGTGGCTGGAGTAATGAACAAATTTTGTTGTGTTGCTCTTCTTCTTTTTAATATTGGATACTGTATGTCTGGTTTTGTAGTCGAGAGACCCACAAGATTGCTGTGTTCTACATTGGAGAGGGCCAAGAAGACAAGTGCTCTGTTTTGTCTAACAGCGCAGGCAGTCAGGCCTATGAAGAGTTTGTGTCTGGACTGGGATGGGAGGTGCAGACAACCACATGTTCACATGAAAACATTCACTGTATCCAAAGATATAGGCTAAATATGTACAGAGAACACTCAAAGCACTAAACTGAACCTGTATCCTCCAGGTGGACCTGGCCACACATTGTGGTTTTATGGGTGGCCTCCAGAGGAATGGCAGCACAGGTCTAACAGCTCCTTACTATGCTACCTCCACTGTGGAAGCCATCTTCCATGTCTCCACACGCATGCCATCTGATTCTGATGACTGCCTCACCAAAAAGGTAATAAGTCCTGTTTATAATCAGTATTTGTTTTATTATAAATTAAATTCCTGTCTGGCTGTCACATTTGAATTATCTTAATATATATTGTATTTAATGCACAGCTCAAACCTGACTGTGTTAAGAAAAAGGAGAAATTAAGGAGAAGATGCTTTTCCCGTCTGATGCAGTGAAATGGCTACACAGTCCTTCATACCCAGAGCAGTATGTTGTTGTAGCCTTCAGCTCTGTGTTAAGCTGTGATCAGGAGGTGTGACTCCAGAGTGCGGGCATTGATTAGTGACCCTGGCCAGGCAGGCCTGAGGAGTAGAGAGTTGCAGGCGTGTGAGTGAGAGGGCATGTGCTGCTGCGGTAATGACTATGATTCTGCTAGCCCCTGCCCCCCTCCCTGTGTGGTGTGACCAGGGCCTGGATTCAGCCATTAGCTCTCCCTGCTAGGGCAGGCGCCGGCCGGATGCCGGCAGGATCCTTTTATCCAATTCCTGCTGCCGCCACAGGAGCGATCGATTGGGTTCTGCAGTGGGATTCTGAGTTCTACTGCACCAGTAGCAGTTAGCACAAAGAAATGAGCCGCAAGGCCCCTGCCCGTGCTGCCAATCTTCTCATACAGTACCCCGCTGAGAAGAAAATTCATCAGGCTCTCCTCATATCCAACCCTTCTCCAGTCCTCCACAGACCTCCCCCTCTTCGCTTCACAAATAACCCCCTACTCATTCCTAACCCATCCTGAACCTGTGGTCAGGGACCAAAGAAATTAGTTAGGACTGAGTAAAGATTTTGACTGTAGCTGGCCAGAGTGAGGCGCTGGAGGGGCGGCCATTCCTGGAGTGGAGTTTGCTGTCACTTCCATTCATTTCACCAGGAACTTCTGTAATTGCTCATGCTCACCTTGCACAGATCTCTCCACACTAGCCACGGGCCCGGCACAAATTGGCAGTCTGTCTCCGTGTGCAGATGCTTCAGAAAAAGATGAGGGGCGACAGAGAGAAAAGAAAGTGGTATGAAGAGTTGGAATGAGAAACAGGTTTGTCTCTGTCCAAGCACGATGTTTCCCTGTCAATTTAGAAATAACACTTTTAGTTCAACAGTCACCCACTTTACTGGCTGTGACCGTAGAGGCATACTGTGGGTGAGCGATTGATGGGGAGATTGCTTGGTTGAAGACAATGGAGGGGGAGGGGGGGCAGCTGAACCAAAAAGAAAAGAGGGAAAACCATGAATTCCTCAATCCAATTGTGGGTTTTAGGGTAGTGCAGGCTGCAGCAGTAGCAGCTGGCTTCAGTAATGTGGTTATAGAAGCGACCTGCAGGGTTGGGGTCAGGCCATGTAGACTGTGTGTGTGTGTGTGTGTGTGTGTGTGTGTGTGTGTGTGTGTGTGTGTGTGTGTGTGAGAATTAGAGGGAGATGGACAAGCGCCTTAACTATCACACTCACCCTGAGGCTCTGCAGCTTAACTGGACTGTTCTGTGGTCCTCTGGTCTGCTGTCTCCATGTGTGTGAAGCCCATTGGCTGGGTGGGAGGTCAAAGAGGGCTAATTGGAGAAGAGCCTTTGACTCGAATCACATTTCAATAAAGAAGTCTCAAACATTTGTATGTGATTAACAAGGGAGTAAATAGATTGCTGCCGAAGATGATTGACTAGAGCATAAGCATCCTCATTAAACTTGTGATTCAGCCCATCCAAATGCTAATATCTTAACCCATATTAACATCCCAGTGTTGATTGTCTGTCACAAATGCATATTCAACATTTTCTCTGAAATTGTCCCAGTGACTGACCTGGTTGGTACCTGCTGATCCTTGGACAGACAGGCTGAACTGGCAAGCTCCAGTAATCAGCATGCCGTGAATTTGTTTAAGATTACCGTATTAGCATAATTAAGGGCTTATAATAGAATGTGCTAATTGCATTTTTGGTGGCAAGGGCATGTTTCTTAATGGCTCATTAGGCCCACAGTACATTGGCAGATGTTTTCTCCTCAGTAGAGTCTCACTTTTCATTGTCCAGGACACCTCAAAGAGGGGTAAGGACAGCTTGATTCAACATCACTGGACTACCAGCTAATAACTGATCCACACTTATCAGAGAATATAATGTAGCTGTGTCTGTCTATTTCATTTTAGAAAGGGAAAAACTGTTTACCTGTTTCAAACTAGCATCGCTCAATTTCCTCTCATTTAAGTCCATGTTCTTCTTCTTGTCCTGCCCAGTTTTATGTGTGTTTGTAAATAGAGTGGAAATGGGAAGCAATTTAATCTCTGATGGAGAAAGTTAATTGTATTTGAATTATTTGGTTTTAAAATGCTCAATTTTGTGCATTTTGTGTTTGCAATTTGAATTTGTAATGAAAAAATGCTATAAAAAGAGTAAAACCAGAGCCCAGACCCCTATTTAAACCATGTTTTCAAACAAAGTTTGTGATTTAGCTGTAAGCAGTCACCTTACTCTTGCACCTGCTACATTTATTTTTTTAATATTTAGGAAACACCATTTTGCAACTTTTATAGCTTATAATGGAATAAATCATTAAATATAATTTTGCTTTATGCAGTGATAAAAGGTAGTCATCACTGCAAATGGCTCTTTATTTATGGAACCTTTGCTGACATGTCAGCAGTAAATAAAATTTTATTATTGTTCATCCCATCCATTCATTCTTGACTTCTGGAGCTGATGTGGGACTAAGGTGCCAACTAGAGAAACCCAGTGATATGCCCTAATCGGACGAAATTTGTATTCTTGTCATCATCACCATAGGGATGAAAATTACCTACACTCAACAGGCACTTGATTAGACTGATTTTGTTTGCTCGGCAGCTGCGTCACCTGGGAAATGACGAGGTGCACATAGTGTGGTCAGAGCACACCAGGGACTACCGACGTGGTATCATCCCAACTGACTTTGGAGATGTGCTGGTCATCATCTACCCGATGAAGAACCACATGTATTACATCCAGATCATGAAGAAACCACAGGTAAACAGCTGCAGTCAGTGACCATTATCAACAATACACAAACAACACATTTGAAGTGGGAAGTTAGTTTTATTGCATGTTCATAGATTTAGGTTAGGTTTTTTTTAATTAAGATGACAACATGTCTTATTTTTCCGGCGCAATAAGCAAGAAAACAGTCTCTGTTCATGAGTTACAGCAGTCCCATGTGCTTGCTTCCTGTTGAGGAGTTTTATAGGTTCTTTCTCCTGTTGTGGTTTCCGTCTGAAGGCTCCCACTCCAACAGTACATTATTACCCACACTGTGGGTATGTGCTCTCAGAGAGTTCTAGCCTTTCTTGTCCAGCTTTCATCTTGGATACTCCACAGTACTGCACTCGATGTGTGGTCTTTCAGAGGACAGTGAAATTTGAGATCGAGATGGCTCACTTCAGATGTTCAGCTACAGCCACAATATTTTCCATTATTCCTATTTAACATTATTCAGATGAAAGTATTATAGGCTTTTGGATTTCTGCATGTAAAGCATTAATTATCTTTGAAGTTATTTATCAGAGATGACTGAGAATGATATAATGCAAGAAACAGAAGTGTCTAAGGTTAGCTTGATTAAGAGAGTCCAAGCTCAGCTCCAAAGGACCAATGATCCCTGTGTAGGAATGATGGATGTGTTTTTCTTATGGTTCTGTGTTTTGTAATTAATTTGTTGTTCACCAGCCTATATTATCCATCCATCCATTTTCTTAACCACTTGCCCTTGTAAGGGTTCCAGGAGTGATGGAGCCTATCCCAGCTGTCATCTGGGGAGAGGCGGGGTACACCCTTGACAGGTCGCCAGTCTATTGCAGGGCCAACATATAGAGAAACAACCATGCACGCTCACATTCACACCTACGGACAATTTAGAGTCCAGCCTCTATTATATTATTTGTAATCATTTATCAGTCTTTCATACTTCTGCAATGTTTATTAACAGTTTATTTATCATAGTATCTTTTATTATTAGTGACTTTTCAAATTTAAGCCCCTTTCCAACACTTAAGCTTACTCAATTTATTACAACCTCGTCAGAGACAATTTAGACAGTTTCTGTTAATACAGCCAACACACCTTTGGTTAAAGGGCAAAAGCTGCCACTGTTCTACACCCCCCCCACCCCATGCAAGCCAGCAAATTTTTCACAACTTTAACTTCCACCTCCAAGAAACTATAAAGGAACGTACTTGGGTTTCTGATGTCATATGTTTGCTTAGTTTTTAGCCTGTGATTAAGTTAATTGTTCCATATCATTTCTGTTTATAATTCATTTATTGTTTAATTTGTCTGGTTATTATACTCCCTGAACTGCCCGTTTGAAGACAGCAGGACCTATTGGAGAGACTTTGACATTCACGTCAGCTTCCAGGTCAACGACCATTTAGCTTCAGTGATTAAGGGCCCCCTTCCAATATGCATGAACAGACGCGTGTAGCCACACACACACACACCCCGCTAAAATGATTATTGGCCCTAACCTAACATTGATTCACATTAGATATGTGTGGTTGCCATGAAAAGATAAAATCCAGTTTCAACTTGAACACTCGCCCTAAACATATGATGAAACGGTTAAAAAGAAGAACAAGACATTTTTAATAAACCATCTAACAATTTTTAAGAGCTTACCTTTAAATGACAGGACACTGACCACTTAACTAACTACTTAATTACACTTAACTAAACAAAATTTTCTTTATTGTTTATTCTTTTTTTTTTTTCCTCTCTTAACTTTCACAGGTTCCTTTCTTTGGGCCTCTGTTTAATGGCGCCATCATCACTGGGACACTGCTGCCAAGCTTGGTGCGGGCCACCTGTATCAATGCCAGCAGAGCTGTCAAGTCCCGGCTGACGCTCTACCAGAGCTTGTATCCTTTACTACTCGTGCCTTCTGTTTCATTTACTGTTCACTATCCCACACAGAGATGGCTCATCAGAGGAATGCAACGTTCTAAAAAAAAGATCACGTGTTGATTACCCATGCAGCTGAGACCATTAAAGTTATGAGTGTACATTAAGCAATGTTTTTATGATGATTGTGTTGGATGTATAATACCACTGAGCTTAAATTTCTAGCACCACCAGCAGCCCATTTGGGTAAATTCATTGAGACATGTGGCGTGCTTGTCATGTCAGCCAACGTACACAGCTGACTGCTGACACTGATCTTTATGGGCTGGTTGATTTACATACAGCTATTAGGTTGGGGCTGTTTCACAGCCTGGAGCAGTATGAGAGGTTGTGTGAGACTGTTTTGGGTAGGAGCACAGATAATGTGTCATCATCTATCACTACCGTTTTATGGAGCGCAAGGAGAGCCAAAATAAGACCACCATCAACAAATGCATACACACACAAGCACACAGATACACACACGTAGTCGCTATCATCCCTCCACCCATCCATCCAACAGTGTGCCATTAAGAGCCTGACTCCAGCTGTAGTTGTCAGTTGGTTTAAAGGGAGTGTAATCACCAATGGAAAGGAATTAGCATGTGAATGCTAGCAGCACAGAGTTAAAGGGTGAGAAGGGGGCAGAGTCGGGATGGCCCCTGGAGGGGGAAACCTGATCTCCCCCAGTGCCCTGCTCTTCCTCGGACAGCATATATACCACCGCCTCACCAAAACCACGCTGCCCCTCTGGCAGTTGCTATAGAAACCTCCCCCTAGGGATATTTCATTTTGGATGGAAAACTAGTATCTATTATTTTGTTTTGGGTTTTTTTGAAGTTATTTCATGGCCTTGTATCATAGTTACCTCAAAGGCTTTTGCGCTTTAATGTATAACACACCATGTTTCTTCATTCTAGTAGTAGCTGTGTATCAGTATGTGTCTGCCTGTATGTATTTCACAGTGCATCACATCCTCTGGCCCACCCCTATTTCAGGTCTTATCTGTGTGTCCCTGGGGGCATCCTGAGTGACAGATGTCTGTTACTCGACGCCAAGTGAATTAGCCCAGTGTGACTGTCATTGCCAGAGTGGGGCCAGCCACAGGCCTGCCTGCCTCTGTGAGCCTCAGGGGGTTGAGGGGGGTGGGTAGGACAGTACCAGGCCTTTGCTGGGCCACAAAAGCCTTACCTGGCATTCCTTAGCAGAGGAGCAGACAGCACAAAGGTATGATCTATGAGAGGAGATAAGCGCTGCCTCTGGAGTTCTGGCACTGATAGGTAGCCAGGCCTCATGCACTCCAAGAGAGGCGATGAATGAATGTGCCAGGCATAGCACACTGCCAGCACAAGTATCTGCAAGTCTCTCTGCTGTTTGTCTACCTAGCTAGAGGGGCTTGTGAGGGCAGAGGAAGTGTATAAACTAATGAGTCATCAGTGATAGTGATGATCATGTTGTTAGATTTTAAGAGAATTGGTATCACAGAATGATCTGAGTGGCAGGTGCATTCACTCCTTTTACTGTAGGCTTTCATCATGGAATTTACCGTTGTATTATAGCCTTTTGCACTTTCAGTCTCCAGTCATGATTCTTCCATCTTCTCAGGATATGTGGCTCTTTATCTTTCACAGGTTGGAACAATGACCCAGCCTTTTTTTGAGGATGTGTGTTTTTTGTGCAAGATGAAAATCCTCATCCTTAGTTTACCCCTTCACAATGCCTTAACAATCCGCAGTCTGCTCTCTGCCTGTGAGGCCACTCTCCAAGGTAATTAGTTGAATATTTCTTCAAAGAGAAGCTATGTGACCCCTGTGTGTCCAGATAAAAGGCCAGTATGGCGCTGCAACCCCCTCTCTCGCTCCGTCACAAGGCTCGAGAGGACTCCAGCAGTCTGCTGCAACGCTCACAGGATCTCTCAGGCTAATAGGATTTGATATTGAAAAATGACCACCAGCAACAAAATACACACACGGATAGGTTTCAGGAGTGTTTTTCTGATACATACTCCTGCTTGATATGTTTCTCCCCATCACATCCTGTGTGTCTTCCTTCTTCTCTTATTTGTGTGGGTTCATGAAATCTGTGGCCAAATCTCAGTGTCAATTAGAATTTGTGTCAGTTTCTTATGTCAAGGCCTCATAGACATCGTATCACAAGGCTCTCACAGCCAACTCATAATGTATCATCTATTATTTATATGTTTGATGGAAAATGCAGCTGGTCTGGCTTTGTGTGTTCTAAGTGTATTGTCTACAACTGGTCCACACTACACAGCTACACAACTTAAGTATTTTTAAAACCACTGTTGTTTTTATTGATTAATTGCCAGTGAAGTAGCCTAAGTGAAGTGTCATTTTGTGCCTCTGCCTTTGTGTTAATGGAACTTATCGCTGCACGCACAAAGTGTATGACATATTGGAAAGAGACAATGAGTTTGTTTGGGTCATCTGAACCCAGGCTGTCACTTGATAGCCTTGCTGTCTGCTGCCATTTACAGTGTGATGAAGATCCTTCGTATTGTCACTGTAGAATAATGTCTTCGTCCAGACGCTGGGATTCATTTCTCTCTTCAAGTAGCACTTGAGGTTTACGTGCCATCCATCGCTCTTTGTGATAGGGGTATTGTTAAGGGTAAAAACGGTCAGTGTCTGTGTGTTGGGGAGACGAAGTTTCTGATAGGTGAGACAATGCAGAACTGACCTTGATTCAGAGACGTAGCCTCCCTACTGGACATAATCAATAGCTTTTGCACACTGCCCTTAGTCCCCATCCTCTGCTCTGACACACACGTAAACACATACACACACACACACAGATCCATCTCCAGGCAGCGATCAATAACCATAATTTGTTTCTGCCCATCGCCAGTCATGCGAGCCAGGCTTTTAGATGATGTGTCTGTGTGTGTGTGTGTGTGTGTGCGTGTCTGTGTGCAGTAGCAGAAAGAAGCAAGGGAGGCTTGATCCTTTCAGTAGAACCCAGAAACCTGCTGAAGTCTGCCATGTCTCCCTCAGAGGCACATGTGAGCATATCTACAGTACTCTAGCACCGCTGAACGCCAAAACGAGATGTACATAATTTCAATGGATGTATACTGAAAACATTGTGTATGTGATATCGTGCACTGAGTTGTATGCTGTAGCTGCACCCTCCAGACAACATCATAATTATTACAGTCACTGCATTGACGATGACACATTCTCACACCCCCTCTGAGCGAGTTGTTGTCCCACTCTCACTGTGTCTTTGTCCAGTGGCAGCAAGTTCTTTTGTATACAGTAAGATTCTTCACCTAGAGGAGATGAAAGTGCGCCTGTATGCATGATAGGGTGTCATGAATAGGATCAGCCATGTTAGTGTTGTCTCACATGAATTATTTAGCATCGTTGATGGGTCTAATTTGCCAGCTGTTGTGCCATAACTGTCGGCAGTCTCATGGATAATACTCAGCAGTCTATATCACTGGAACATAGTGCTTGACTGGGCACAGTGAGATGCCAAGCCAGTCATTATGTGCTGGATTCATGCAATGGTCTGAGCTGATATGAGAGTAACTAGCCAACTTCCTGTTTATGGAAAACAGGGCTGGCAAACTAAAAGCCCTCATAAAAGTGCTTCTTGTATTTGTAGTTTAAAATTCCTAATAGCAGCTTTAAGATATCACCTTTTCTTTTCACACAGTGTATAATATGAGCTGTCTAGTGGTGTATCTGTATAACTGGGCACAGCACTGCAGTTGTAATACAATTACTGGGCCCATGCAAGTACAGTTAACTAACTTTCTCTCTGCTCTTGCATGGGCAGGTAGCTGGGGGTTGCTTTTAATGTTTGTTTGAGTGAAATGTCCCTGCTTGGAGTTGGCCATGGTGGTTTGGGCGGAGGCTGGCATTGGCTTTGATAGAGCGGTTGAGAGTTTACACAGTGTTTGGGGGGACTACAGCGAGAGGAGGGGTCTCTCCCCCACTGAATGTTTTAACCTAATCCCATTATCAGTGTAGCGCACTGCCTCCCATTTCTTCCCCCTCCTTATCCCCACCCCTCTCTCCAGCTGACCAGCTGTTCCTGCCGGGACTCACGACAATGTCCGATGTGTTCAGATCACTGAGTACCCCCCCTCCCCAACCACACACACACACACACACACACACACAAATAGAGAGACTGCAGTCCATGCACAACCAAAGCAATTGGCTAACCCATTGCTTCATCCTAAGAAGAGTTAGAGGGAGGAGGGTGTCAGTTATGGGATAGGGGGGTAGCTTTGGGGGTGTAGAGGGGGCAAGCACAGGCCTGTCAAACCAGGAACCCTGACTCAGGAGGCAGCCCAGCTCGGATGGCATATGGCGTCTAGCTTCATACAACATGCAAAAGTATTCTCCATCTTCACCTCCTCTCATCCACCCCCACCTCTCCCTGTCTCCCACCCCTGCTGCTAATGCAGAATGACTCATAGCATTACTCTTTTTTTTTGTCCTCCACCCCCTCCCCATTAGTTCCTCCTCCTCTTGCCACCCAGCCTGTAACAAAAGGCATCCACTGTATGGCACCCACACCCTGAAAGCCCTGGGGGCCCAGCCCAGCCCAGCCCAACCCACCCTGCACTTCTGAGGTCTGAGATTCATGGGGGCGGCCCCTTTTTAAACACAGGTAGAGCAGGCGTGGAACCAGACGGCCAACAGCAGGGACCCAGAGCCCCGCCTGGGGTAGCATACACACACTGCTGGTGTTGAACTGCGCCTGTTGGTATATTTGTATGTATACAGGGACTGCTTTTATTTTGTAATACTTCTGGTATTACAAAACTACTATGCTTTGTTTTTGTACAGGTGTATTTGGGCTTTTTGTCATGTTTGTGTTACAACCTTTCCAACAAATAAGGTTGTAAAAATTATTGGAAGTGCTTTCTTCCGGTGTGATTTAAGTGCAGCAGGACTGTTGATTTTTTTTTCCAAATTTTGATTTATTTTCCTACATTTGATTACCTATTACTAGTAAACCATTATATAATGTTGCGGAGCCCTCAGTTGCCAAACAACCCAACTTTATACACCACATAAAATAATAAGAAACCATGGAGTTTTAGCATAGCTTAGTGTAACCCAAAGAATGTCATGCTCTGTGTATTTTTAAACTTGAACCCCCCTCTCATGCCCCTCCTCTTCTTTCTCCGTCTGTTATGCATTCATGTCTGACATCTGTCTGTTAGTGAGCGGTAAATTGAAAGCCAACAGCACTGCCAGTTTTGTGTGGGATCGCATTCTCTGTCCCAACTCAAGCTAAGTGTATCAAGTAGAATTACGTAAACAACATCATTGCAATAGTGTGATGATTTTATGTATTTTTCACAGCAGCTTCGTTCATACTAATATTACGGCATATCAGTATTTATTTGAATTTGGATATTTTTAAATTCCACTACGTTGTGAAATGTATACGTATGCAGATTCTTGAAGAATTTTCACTAAAGTCAAAATAAACTCAAAAGCACACATCTGTGTTGTTTTATTATGTGTTTCCGCATAATATCAGTTAATATCCTCAAAATAAGTAGAAATATTTAATTTAAATGCTTATTGTGCTTGTTTCTAAACACCAGGCAAAAAAATTATTTGGAAGTGAAAAACTTTCACCATAGTCAGGCCATCTTTTTCTGATGAGATTTTTCAAAATAAAGTGCAAAAAGCTTCCAAAAAGCAAGCAGTTTTTACTTTGATATTTTTAACCTCAAATTGATAACTGATCTTCATCTAGTTGATTATCTTTGACTTTAATAACTATAAAATAATGAAATTCTTTACTGTGTCAAAATAATTTAGCAGTATTGTTGTACGGATGACGCTGAAGATAAATCTCCTGATCTTCATAATTTAAACCTCAGTAGAATAAAATCTCGCAGATTGAACAGGTGCAGATGGTGGCATAGTTTTCATGTAGCCCTTATAATGTGTAATCATCCCAAATGGCTACTAATAAGTGATGGAATGACTGACTGCGTTGGCTTACGTGTTAACAACACATTAACAAGATTGTCTATAAACAGTTTCTCATTAAATATAAACAAATAAAATTACCTGTAATCACTACTGTAATTTCCTAATACTGTAGGTCATTGGTGTCTGTTCATCAGCCAGAATACCCTGACCCCAGTGTCACCATTGGCCTAGCACTGACTGCACCACCATTGAGAAATATATGTTCATCATGATTGATGTGTGGTGGTGCTGCTCGAGTGTAAAAACCTGTCTGCTTCAAGTGATTAGCATCCAGCTAGCCATTCCATCTGTTCTCCCTAGCCCCGTTTAATTAATGGACTTTCTTTCTCAGACCCGTAGCCAGCCAGTGCAACACTAAAGCGAAAGCTGTTAGTCCTCTCAGGTAATCCAAATGGATGCGTGTTCTTGTCCACCCCCCCTCCTCGATGGATGCATTCTCATTGATTAGTTATGTTTTGTTTTTCCCTTTTTTGTCTCAAGGTTCTTGAAGGGAGGGTTAATGAGCTTTCCTGGCAAGCTGCAGCACTTGGAATCTGTGGATAAATGGGAATAATTATATATATATTTTTTTTTGGTTTTGTTTTGTTTTGTTTTTTTCTGATGGACTTGGCAGTGATGTGAAGCCTCGTGCCACCATGTGTGTTTGTATGTATGGGTGTGTACGTAAATGATCATGTGTGTTTGTTTGAATGGGTTTGAGGCGGGTTATATTGCATTTCATCCTGCTGGTCCATTATTCCTCTTTAGAAACAGGGAGTCTGAAACACTTGGTTCTGTCACTATTGATCTTCCAGCCATCTCAGCAAAACTCTTGCCCTTTCCTCCTTTCACCACCAAGTACTCTCTCCATTCCTTTATGTCCCCTCTTCCTTCCGTGTCTCGTTACACGGCACTGGACAGCCCTTTGTCCAGCTAAAGCTGCCCTCTTTTGTTTGTGCGGCCTTTTTTATCCGTGTGCTAATCGCCATGGTCGTGTGCCTGAGTTGGACCCCATATTTCACGCTCAGCTCTCTTTTGTTTGACACACCGCCCCTGATAAGAATCCCAATTCTAGGACCTCTCTGATATTGAAATCCAACAGCGGCGCAGAAAGAGCCTTCAATCATCCATTATCTGTGCTCCAGTGATTACCATTCAATCTCCCAGGGTCCAGGCTCCTCATCACCAGCCCCAGATCTGAGGCCATCCCCTCAAAGAACCTGCATCATTTAACGCCTGTGTCACATTCAAGCATATCCATAGATATTTCTGACTGTCTTGAGACAGCCCTGCATTTAATGCTGCTGGGAAATGTCAGTGAAATGTCACTGTCATTCTTTTCTGGAATCTCTTGGTCTCTGATTGTGGCCCTGGGTTTTGGGGGACTCTTGTGAGGACACATTGTGACATTATTGGGTTTCTTTGTCCCTAAATGGCCATTAAATTTTCAGTGCTTTTTTTTATTATCAGAAAGTAGGTTAGCTCTTTTTTTATTTAAGGTTGTGTTGCTTTTAATGTCACAGACTTAATTGGCTGTTTTAAGAAGGAATTAGTTGATTATTTATAAGTTGCACATTAATGCCTCTTTAAATGGTTCAAAGGCAGGGTCTGCTCCTCTACTGGCCTGTGGCCATTGTTCTCTTTTAGAGGATGTCCTTGTGCCTTGCAGCATTTGCATTTTTGCACTAAATGGAATTTTCTGCATTAACAGACAAGGCAAGGCAAACAAAGCAATAACAAAAACAAAACGTTTAAGTATTCATCGCTGTGCATTATCTGCCTCTTCTTACAGAAAGCAGCCTTTTGATGTGATAATACTGATTGTCTGTGTTTCATTGTCAAGTGGTGGTTGTAGCTGAAGAGAAGCACTGAGAAATATAGGCCTAATCTTCCTGTGTCTTCCCACTACAACAAGCTATATTGATATTGAGTTTGATGTCAAACACAGAAAGCATTGTTGGTTGTACAGACAGGCACAACACATTCTAGAGGGATCATCAAAACTTATGCATCTTGGTCATACAGTGTAATGTTAGAACAAGGATTCATACAGTACATGGTTATACTACTGTGTTTTCAATTCACCTGCATATTCCTGTTGTTGTGGTTCAGCTGGAAGAAAGCTTTGTAAGCTTTGTGCTGCAGACATCCAGTTACCCATCAGTGTGTGTAGATACACAGCAGCTCTCAGAGCACCTTTGTTTTATGTAGTGTACACGTCTTCATTTGTTATGTATAACCTCTAATTACTATTAATGACACTCTAGCTGATTTGGGTACAAATCTATAGCCTTTGTTATTCTGATGAGCGTTATTTACCCTCAGATCTTCAAGCCAGTGGGCTTTGGAATGGGGCTGTATTGTGCCGGCAGATATAGCTGGGGCCACTCTTACTACACCCACTTGTTTTTGTATCTGCCGACTTTGACAAAATCTTTTTTGCCTCCCCCCACATCATCACCCGCCTGTGTGGATGTATAGCACTTCCCGCTCCTCCATCTGTTTTTGTTCACCCATGAAAAGGTCCATTATAATCTGCAGGATGCACAGTTGACGTGCCGTGAGCTGCGCTTGAGCCAATCAAAGCAATGCACCGTACTCTGGCCGTAAATCCAAGTGGGCCTAACCCCTAACCCCCACCCCACCCCAAGTTAATTTCGATTATGTGGGCTCTCTGTCTGAGATCTTGAGATCAAGTTTTTATAACAACATTGTCTCCTTCATTCCGTTTCCCTATAAAGGCTTCCCATCTGAATGGAGCTCTGTGCATGCCCACTGGATGATGGCAGGCTCCTGATTAACCCTGGAGTGACTAGCTAATGTCATTGAAGGAGAGCCACCTGGCTGTGAGACTGTACAGTCAGCTGCCACTGAAGGGCCAGAATAGGAGATGACCAGGTGTTGTGCTCCAGCCTCCCTAATTGTTGCCATGTAATAGCCTGCTTGACTGCACAATATAGCCCAGGGGTGAGGATTAAGAAAAAGCTGTTGCCAACACAGAGGTCCATTTTCTTTTTTGCCCAAGGTTTTTTTGTTGTGGGGGTCTCTTTCCATGTGCATGCTAATGTGTATATACATATATGTCCCTGTGCTATCCTCCTCATCCATTACAGTTGTAATGCATAGATGGCTCAGTCCCCATTATTGGCTGTGTCCCAGCACGTTACCCACCTAGCAGATTAAATCCAGGCACACACCACTGGCTTGCTTTCAGATTGTGAAGGGGACCAAATAAACTTTCTAAAAAAAAACTGTAATAGATAAAGTAACAAAAGAGCTGGATAAGTAAAGTAGACCTACGTGGATGTACAGTTGTTTGTTTGAAAAGAGCTATTACAGACTTTTTTTGCGTGTAAAGGAAAAACTTCACAAATCATAATTGCCTTGCAACAAAGCGTCATAATCTTGGCCCTTCACCAACAACATATTCATGATAGTAATCATGATTATCACCATTTGGACAAAATGAGTGTCAGTATATATGTAATTTTTAGATGCAAGTTCATATCTCTTTGTAATCACAGTCGCATTGATTAAAATATGTCTAAAATGAAAGCACGAGGGCAAATGAAATCACTCTTGTCCCCCAATAACTAAACCTCTCTCCTCCGCATTTACCACAGTTGTGATCATACTGAATGTAACCTAGCATTAATCATTATCATTCCCGCTAAATGCCTGGCATTTTGCATAAGGCCAGGCAGCCTAATTGGCTCGATGAACCTTTCGTAGAGGGGGGAATTGAAGGAACAAGAGAGTTCATGTGTAGCATATCTTAGCGGGAAAGCAGACAAAGATGTTTGGCGTTAACGCATCACAGTTATTCTATTGCACATGCCACAAGCATCATTAAAATTGCAGAAGCCTCCGTTCATTTTAATATTTAATCCCTGCTTGTCTGAACAGTGTTTTCTTAGGGTTAAAATCAGAGCCCTTTGGCGCACTTCACTTGCAATTTAAGTGTCAGAGTGGTTAAACAGACTGGATGTCTAGATGTGTGGAGTACATTGGGGTACTTTGATTACTCTTGTGCTTTGCGGTTTGTATAGGTGGGCACAGCATGAGTTTGAGTCTGTAACCTTATAATAATTATTACGCTCTAAATGTAATCATGAAAGCTGGAAGAAAGAAGAGCTGAAATGCCTCATATAATCAGATGGATTTCAATCAAAGTCTAGGTGCAGCGTGCCCTTCCCGGTTTCATCTTTGACTTTTTATTAAAAGTTCAAATTGAGATCAGAAAGATGCTGTTGTCCCCTGCCTCAATTCTGAAAAATTCAGATAGCAGGAGCTGAGGGAAAAATGTGAGGCATATTCACCTCAGATAGCTCATAAGATGCCCACCTTTGTCCCAAGCTAATAATGTTTCCAGTAGGCTGAGGCATTCATGTCACTCTGGCCATCATCGCTGACAAAGGGGACCTTCTGAGAGAACTCTCACCCAGCCAGTCACAGAACTGTATCTGTTAATCTTCATCCCTATCAGCCTTTTGTAGCTCATCTTATTATGACTTTCTGTTAATGCACGGTGGAGGCCTGTGTGACTGTCTGACTATAATGGGCCTGTGTTTGATTAATCATGTCGATCCATTGTGTTTCACATCTAAGGCTGCTGTGTTAGGACTCATCAATGGAGACCAGGATCCTTTGAAAAGGAGATTGGTTACAGACTCAGCTCATCTGAATACACAAGCCCAGAAGGCTTTGATGACAGTCAGGTTGTGATGATGAACAAACTGTGCTAGAACAAATTATGATGTCACCAGGTATCTTGTCTCTGGTCTGTGAGGATGACTTGTTGCTTCATCGTTTATTTTCTGTGAGTCCCCCACAATCAGTGGGTTTAACATACTTTAAGGGTCAACATTGACTTTGGTGTAGGTGCTGGTGTTGTGATTTGTGGTGGAGCAGAAATCGATTTTTAGTGTCCCTCAGAGGAATGGTGGGCTGCCAGAGACTTCAGAAAATGGGTGACTACTTCCTCCAGTCATGTCATAAATAACCTGGTCATGCCAGTGGGCAGACATCAGATTTTGTCTGCAGCTGTGGCAAACCTATGTGAAGTCACTGACAGGTAGTGATGATGTCACAGGTTAGGAGTGATGTCACAACCATAACTTCCCTTCCTGCTGTCTGAATGCCAGATGGACGGCAGAGAGGTGTGGAGGTTGGAGCTTAGAAATCTCCTGCTGTGGGAAACTCACCCCTCAGGAGGTGTCATTAACCTGGGCTTATAGTTTGACCTGACTCCTCTGGGGCTTTTTAGCTCTGGTTTCCCGGACCAGTTCCTAATTAGGCTACTTGTTAAAACTCTCTGGTACCAGCGAGTCCTCCAGAGCATCTGATGTTGTGTATGTCTATGCTCACCTAGAAAATGAGACCCACAAACACCTCCACTCATCCTAATGCATCTGTGACACATTCAGACATTTTCTGTCCTGCTGCTGTTTCTACAGCAAAAAGCTGTTTAATGAGACACCAAGGTTTGAGTAGCTGGCATATAAAATGGGAGTGGGGACATACACACATATACACACACACACACACTATACAGTCACCTTACCGGCTAGTTTCTATCATACGTGCTCTCACTTCATCCATCTCAATCTGTTGATCCTTCCCCCTCTGCCATTATTTCTAAAGCCAGTTTTATTGCCACATTCACTCTCTCTGTCCCTGTCTCTCTTTCTCCCCTTTTCTCTCCATCTAAATGTCCCTGTGCCCCCACCCATTTTCCCATAATCACCTCACACCTCTGAGGGGCTCTGCTGAGACGAGCTTCACACCTCAGTCCTCGCTGTGACAACAGGTACCACTGGCACTCACCGCTCGGCCTCCCTCCAATCAACACCTGCTCTGCTTTATCCCTCTGTCTTCCCATCCTCTTTTTCATCTTACCTGCTCCCTCCTTCCCATCTTCATCATCATCATCCCTTGATAATTGATATGTTTCTGCCTTTTTTGCCTGTTATCTCCTTTTCCATAATGAGTAACAGTTCATCCATATGCAATCTAATCCATTTATCCATCCCGGTGCCTCCTGGAGATGACACTGTAATTCCCAGTTGATTTAAACATGTCACACCAGTCTGCTTTCATTACCTCCTATAGTACCCAGTTTAATGGTAGAAACAATAGCCTGTATACTATTTTAAAATGTGTGTGGCCTGGCTTTGCTACTAATAATTTTGAATTCTGACACATTTTTCCTCTTGGCTCAGTATCCGGTTCAGTTAGTGAAATAATAGAAATAATAATAAAAATAATGACCACATCTTTTCTTTTTTTTTTTATTCTTATTTTTATTTTTATTACCCTGCTTGCAATGGCACACCGACACAACCAAGCACTCCCCACTCCCTTCCTCTTCAAAGGCCAATTGTGTGACTGCTCAGAGTCAATGGTGCTGTGAGCTACTCCTGAGCTCCTCTTCTCACCAAGGTCAAGCTGATTGGTCCAGGTTAATGGGCACATGTGGGGCTAATAGAGGGGGGGGGGTCAAGCACCTAGAGGCACCCTCCATCTCTTCTCTAAACTGTCCCTCTTCACTACAAAAGCCCCTTTTACCACCAGCGCTTCTACAAACAGGATTAACCTTGACTGCTGCCATGGAGGCTTGAGGAGTGTAAGAGTTGTTACTTTCTGTTAGATTAATAACAGGAGAATGTACATCATGACTAAGAACAGGTTATGTGAAGCTTTTCTGTATTAGCTGAACGAAAGCCTGTATTAGACTTCAGAGTCAGCATTCCTTCACACACAGTTCCTCAAGGTGGAAGTCTTCACTTTCTAAAGTGGCTAAGAAATTTTTGTCAGAAAAGGTTCTTCAGTTCTGTTACCTACTATCTTAAATCAAGATCACTTTGGTTCAAAATTGCCAAATTTGCCACACCACAGTTTCATCTGTTTGTCTCTTTCTGCTGTCAAAACTTAATAATTAAGTAGCAAGATTTCAGGCTTGCATTACACACTAGTTGAAATGTGATTTGATAAGGGCCCTCTTTGACAAATGTGGGTGGCAGATAGGGCAGCCATCCTTACTGCACCCGATATCCAACTTCTGTGACTTAGAAGTGGATAGAAATGGGGCTTAAGTAGTGAAATATCAATATGGGGCATCTAAGACCTCTTCTAATGCTCCTTTCCCTAATCTGGACTTTTATCTTCTGCTCTGCCTTATCAACAGATAAACGGTGTATGTGTGTTTGTCAGGTTGTTCCTGTGTGGAGTCACTGCATATTGAAAGCTTAAACTATTAAACACCTGTCTCTTTAAATGATTTGGTACAAATAGAACACAAAACAGGATTCATTTCTGGGATTTTGGCAGGATTTTGAAGGATATTTCACCTTAAGGCATTTGAATCTTAAACAGCCTCCCCGCCCTCAGTACTGACAGCCATTCCTACATCATTATGCTGTAACCAGTGCAATTTACTGTTTGGACAGTATTCCTGAGGTGCTGACCTTTATCTTGTTTTACCAGATACAGGACTGACAGGCTTTCAGATCAAATAATTGTTTGTCCTGTAATCCTCTCAGAATCCTTAAACTACCACTGGCAAACTCCAGATGGGCTGTTACGCAGTGGTCATTGGGTTCTTGGTCATCTCCTGACCAGGACTCAGTTCTTCAATAATATTAATCATACGTTTTCCAGAACATAGTTCTATCTTATAAAGTAGGTCTGCCTTCTGAAGCCATGCCATAAATATCTCAGCTTTGTGTGGTTAAGACTGTGTGTGTTTAAAAGATGCTGAGTGTGTGTCAGAGGCCAGTGATGGTGAGCGGCCTTTTGTCAGCATGGGGACTGAGAAACACAAAGACCAAGAGTGAATGGCCAGGATGCTGCTCTCCTGAGAGACACCAGTTCAGAGGTCAGTACCGGATCTTTAGGAGAGGTATGTGTGTGTGTGTGTGTGTGTTGAGCTTATGTGGCTACTTAATGCACGCACTCCTACTGTATGTATGAGCATGTGTATGTGTTTACAGGTGCTGGGTGGGGTTACACACGGCACAAAATAGATCCCAGTGGACAGACTTTTTCAGAGCCAGTCCCTGTGGGCTGAGGGAGAGAAAAAGCAAGAGAGATGACAATGAGGGTCCCTGGGATGGGGCCCTGTTGGACCCCATCGGCCATCCGCCACCAACCCTCATGGGGCGGATGGACGATGGGGCCCAACGGGGATGGGGCAGCCTGCTAGTGAAGAGCCATCTGAGGCTTCCATTCACCTTGAACATGGGCCACTGCAGCTGCCCTGACCTTGGCTTTGATCCACAAAGATGCTTGACCCCCACCTTTCCCCCAGAGCTACCCCCTGCCATCTGGAGCGCACGCATGCATATGTATAAATATGCACACACACTCACAGATACATATGCATGTGCATATATACACCTGCACATGTTCCCTCACAGGTATGGTGTTAGATTCTGTTCTTGTTGGTGTTTGTTCAGCAATATTCCTTTTTTCGGTATGTTAGCAACATTTTGTGTGTTTGTGCATAACTGACTTGTAGGTTTTGTGTACTAGTCCGTACTACTACACATGCCAGCCATAAGTCACTGAAAGAGAGGGCAAGCAGGGGACGGGCTGGATAAGGACTGTTACTCACTGCAACATTTACACATTATCACAAATGTGTAAATGCTGCAGTTAGTAGATTAGATTTGTGCTTTTCTCTTTCCTCCCTTTCCCACCCTCCATGCCTGCAGAAATCAGTCTCCTAACTGGAGTTGTTTTACATTTACTCAGACCTGGAAGGTTTTTTTTTCTCATTACTATCCAATGGTTGCCATGCTCCATAGACACTACATTGGCTTCCCTCTCTTCTCCCTAATAGGAATGCAGCCGCTTGGAACGTAGGGGTTCTTTTGGAAATTCCCAAAGTGGTGCAACACACACTCCTCCCACTCACTGGCTTGTCTTGCTTGTCTGCCCAGTTCAGCTGTAAATGACAGTTATGTCACGGGTGACTTGGGTTGCAGTCCATCTGTGGAAATGTAGATCAGTATGCACTTTCTTTTTTATATCTCATCTCAAGTTTATGAGATGTTTTTAGAGCACAAAACATAGTGGAGCCTTATGTGATCCAGTTCATCAGAAGGGCTTTTATAATGCAGAACATTTTCATAAAGTATAACATTTTGTAATTTGTGGTGCACTTTCGTAGAAATGTTTGAACATGAAGCTTCATCCATCACAAGTACCTGCAGCTTATTTTTCCCCAAAAGTAGGTCAGTGTCAACGGATTTGTGTCCATGACATGAACCTGGTGTTTGCGTCACTGTTCTGGACGTGTCCCTTGATTAAGTTACTGCATGGAGGCAGCAGCATCTGGGTATATGCAGGGGAACAAGCTGTGCCCATGGCTTAGTAATTAGGGACAAGCAGAAAGGGAGCGTGAGAGAGAGAAGACAAGATTACCCCTCACTGTACATCAGGTCTGATTTCTGTGCAGCAATTTTTTTTACCCACAGATAGTATCCTACATTTACTTAAGTGAGCTGATTATGGCTCTCGCTTGCAGTCATCTCCAAAATACCTTTTATTAGTTGCCCCCCCACCACCCCACCTCCTGTCCTTCTCTTCCACTGCCTGCCATATATTTTCCCTCATCCCTTGATAATTCTTCACTGTCTACCTTCATTTTATTCTTTGAAGTATTTTTCTCACCCACTATAATCCATTTGTCTAACTTGGATAGAGGGCAACGGAAGGAAGTAGTGGAGGAGAGGCGTGTGTCAGAGTCAGAGAGAGCGTCTGCTCCAGCTGGAGTCAATATTTGCTTTAGGAATCTCAATAACAGGCCTCCAGTCATCTGCATTTCTGATAATGGACAGCCATATGGCTCTGTTGACCCACGCTGTGCCGAGGTTCCCTTTCTCTCTCCCCATCCATCCTTGTCTTTGTTTTATCAGCTTCTTTCTAACATCTCTCATTTCTTTTCATCAAGTCTTTCTTTCTCCTGTATTTTGTCTTTCATTTGTCACCTATCTGGACATATTTCCTTATTTTATTTTATTTTTTTTAACAAATGTTTTTTGTCACTGGCTGTCATCCAGAAAATCCCTGGATATGACCCACTACACAAAGCTGTGACCCAAGTTACCATGGCAGCAGAACCTGGGATGCCCACTTTGTCCAGCAGTGTTTCCAGCAAGTGACAGAAAACAGTGACGTTGCAGGTCTGGCTATGACTGGAAGACGGATGTAGAGCACACAGGAAAGTGCTTTTAGGTGCTTAAAGTCATGCCGCTCTGCATGTCATAAATGAAGAGGTTTTTTGTTTTTTGGTCTACTTCATTCCTTATTTTTTTGTTCCTTCTTTCCTTCCTTTGAGGGTAAAAATATGAGTCTTTACTTCTTACAACTTACTGATATTCTGTCCTGACAAATGCTCATATCTGTGTGTTTTTATCCAAGTCTCATTTTGCAGCAAAATGCCAAAAAATCACTGAGCAGAGTAGATTCCCCAGACTTTTTTAAATAGAATAAGTCAAATATTTCAGTTTGAGGAACATGTTTATTTTAAACTAGCCTTGCTAGTATTTTTCCCAACTTTTGTCTTCTATGTTAAAATAATGCTATTTATTTTCTCCTATTGCAGTATTAGACAAATAAGTAAAGTATTGTTTTCATAGATGGATGGAACTGAACAAACTCGGTTTATTGTTTTAACCTATCCCTTGTCTTGTTCTGCCCTCTGTCCATCTCCGCCTGTCCCTTTGAGCAGCTTGGCTATTGTATCCCCTGGTGTGTCCCGGCTCAGGTGCTCGTCACCCCTGCTTTGCCACGTTTCCCTTCAGAACCATTGGTCATGGCTTCCTTGGCCCCTGCTGTGGCGGCATGTGCCCACCGCAGGCACCCTGCCCAGTGGCTGTCTCATCCTATCTATCTAACCCAGACCAGATCCTCTCGACCCAGTCCAGTCTATCTCAGCTCAGCCTGGTTCAGCCTTGGCGTCAGCAACAGCCCAGTGCCACTCCACCCTGGCAGCCACCATGAGATGAGGTGGAGGGGATGGGAATGGGTGTCAGTGTTCAGGGATGAGAGCTGTGTGTCTCTGAGCATGAGAGTGCATGTGTTTGTTAAGCACTTTGTTAGGTATCATCAATCAAGGAAACATGGCCATCACAGACAGCCGTGAGAATAATCAGACTCATTGTCAAACATGCACACACATTGTTAAATCTCAGTGATTATTATCATTATGCCGTCAGATGGACCTTTTTACTCCAATAGTTCCCTACACCATATTTTATCCTGCATTAGCCTCCATTCCACAACAGACATTGCACAATATATCTTTGATAATGATATGATAATGGCCATGAGAATGTTTTCCACCCTCACCCAGCAGCCATTTTGCAGGCTTACTTATTTATTTGAGCTTTCCTGTTTCAAACCCGGCCATCCATCCTGCATGCTCGCTGCCCAGGCTCCAGTCACTGCTTGTCACTCTGAATTTCAAATGGCTCCAATTTTCCCCCTGATGGCACGGAGAAGTGGCAGGCAGCACATCGGGGAGGGTGGTCCTAGACATGCTGCCTGCAGCAGGGGTTCTATTAGAGAGAAGAGAGGGATGGGAAAGGGGGAGAGGAGAGGTTTGGAGCATCATGCCAACAGTGATGTATTCTTTCTTTCTTTTTTTATGATTATTTTGGAGACTGCCTTCTCATTTGGGGCTGTGTGGCATGGCTGATTGTTCCATCTTTGCTTCTGGCTTGGTTGCTGATGGTAGAGCTGCCCTGCCCAGTAAAGCTGCATCTCACTCTCACAGTACAGTGCAGAAATGGAAAAATCTGACCTGAAATGGATGTTTTTATTATTTAATGTGATTATTTATGTCATTATTTTTGTTTTTTAAAATATTTTAATTAAGTACATGCAAAGACAACTACCTTTTTGCCTTAACAAAAGCTAACCAGCTATGAGGAGCGGGCACTGTACCTGGAGGCCATTGTTCAGAACCATAGAGAGGTCATGACCTTCGAAGACTTTGCCTCTCAGGTCTTCTCCCCCTCTCCTGGCTACCCAATGAGTGGGACAGGTGAGAAATTAACCACACTGCACCTCACTTCTCCTTTATGTTCTTTCCACTCCGTTTCATTCTGTCTCTCCATCTCACTACTGCTTCATCACTTTTCCCTTCTTATTCCTCCCATGCCTTTTTCCCCCCTCTTCTTCTGGATTTCTTTCCTTGCCTTTTTTCCATATCAGTCTCTCCTCCTCCACAACACACCTGTCCATGTCCCTACCTCCTCCACCCCCTCCATTCTCTCCACTCTTCTTTCGCGCCTACACTCACTGATGAATATCAAACACGCTATGCGACTGACTTCAAACACTCTGCTTCTCCACTTCCTCAAGCCCCACTCACGCACTATGTTTATCTCTTGTTTCAAACTGCATCTTCCATGCAATTACTTTCCTATGAATATAGGCAGCCTTGTTAAATGGCGGTTGCAGAGTGCGTGTGTGTCTTCATGAGCTCATTCACCAACACTTAAGAGATCCAACTGACAAACAGCAGCTCGCGGATGTCAGCACAGCACTCTTATCAGCCCATGATGAATAGAATGGAAAATGTGTCTTATCTTGTTCTTCCTACTTTTACCAGCCCTGATCAATCTGCAGCAGCACTGAAATCAATACCGGATTGCACTTTTCCACTCTATTGAATCTCAACACACGTTCTGTTTTGACAAGAAAAGCACTCCACAATACCACACCATGGATATCTTGTCATTTTCAAATCTGTCAGTGCTTATATGTTTTATAGACATTTTAAAATTTATGGAATATTTTTACTCTGTATGTTGGCATGTGAAAATTACCTGTCAGATTTTTCGAGACTGTGCTTGGCTGTGTTTGTGCAAGACTTCAGATTGTCATACGACAGGTGTGATATTCAGCCAGGCAAGAGGTGGTTATCCACATTACCATACTGTTTGCCCATTTCTCTGCAGAGGTGTAAAATCTCCCCACAGTGTCCTCTATTCACCGCCCGTCACCATCAGCACCATACCAGCTTAAAGAGAAGGACTGAGAAAAACATAGATCGAGGGGCATATAGAGGATAAAAGTATTGTAATCGCTCAAGCTTAGTTTCAACGGGCTCCTTTGTGGCTGGGCAGGCTGAGGTTAACCAGGTCTCTGAATAATGTTTCAAAGCATGGTACATAGCCTGTAGCTAATGCGAGAGGTCGTAACATAATGAAGTCTGAGAGGCTGTTGTTTCACCCACCCTGCTGCGGAAACTCGCTCTGAATGGCAATTTGTATTTCTCCGGAATCTACGCACGTAAATAGATTAATACATTAATATGAGTGTGTGTGTATGGGTGTCTTTGTCCATTCATAATTTATCTAAGACTCGCTTGCCCCGCAGGCTACTATAAGGTGCTAATTTATTTTATAGATTAACTACTATAACAGTGTGTGACATGTTTGCCCAGCCAAGTACTATTAATCTAATGCCTGTGATACAGTTGAAACAGTTGTCGATTGTTTTCTTCTTTGTGTCCACACTGACTTTGAAGAGAGCTCTTCCTAATGCAGCTTTAGTGTATGTGAAAGGACTAAATCCAAGTCACTGATTACCTGTGTGAAAATGCATTCTAAGGTTAAGCTAAAGCCAATGTAAAGCTTCAGTAGAGTTAGAAAATGTCAGAAATTATTAAAAATATCGATCCTTCCCTAAATAATCCCAAGTTAACATATTCAGACAGGCTCTTTTGTCTAATCAACAATCATATAAAAGCAAGAACAACTTAAATCATTATTTAATTATCTAAATTGCCAGATTTTTCTGTCGATCAACTAATCAGTTAATCAACTAAGTGCTCTCTCTCTAGCAACTTCTCTCAGTCATCACAGTTGCTTATATGTGTTTGTATGTATTCTTGTGATTTTTAAAACTGTGGCTAACAGTTGCTTTTTTTCAGTATCATGAGCATAACATGTTTAATGCTTTAGGCTCCATATTTAATGCACCTGAATATAAACCTTTATCACTGTTATCTGTCACGCCTGATCCTCTGTGTCCCATCATGCATATAGCTTCAGTGTAGCAGTGATGGCTGGCTGGCACTGTGCCTCATTCTCACCCTTATGAAATGTGCTAGTGCCCTTCCATGCCTTTTTTTCCTGTGTGTGTGTGTGTGTGTGCGCACGTGTGTAGTTGTGTGTGTGTGTGTGTGTCTGTGTGTCTAGTTGTGTGCGAGTTTGTCCATCCACCTATCTGTCTGTTCGTGCATCCTGCTCTGGCTCCCATTGCTGCCACTAACATGTCATTCATGCTCCATGACAGCGTGCAGGCGTTGGCCGGGGATGGTTTGGGACATGGAGTACCCCTGGGCCAAACTGGACTGTAAGACTCTGCCTGCTTCCTTCACACTAGGCATGACGCCCAGCAACCACCAACATCCATTTATTCATTCATTTATTTAGGTCACTGTGAACCCAACCATCATGAAAAAAAACTGGGGGTTGCGCTTGATTTAGCTGTTTTGTTAAAGCAAAGAAGGTCTCGAATACAGCTAAGGGTCCTGCATGCTAAATGCTAAATGAAGCGTTCCTGCAGTGTTTCCTCAGTTCATGCAGTTTGCTGTACGGCATTTAACCTCAGTTCTCTCCTGTCAGTCATCCGTCACTCTACATTTTTGCCTTGTCAGTATCCTCCACAGCCTCATCATCCATGATCCTGAATGCAACCTTGCTCTCATCATGTAACCTCATTCCAACATCATGGCTTCCTGCATGAGCAAGTCCATCTGTCATTTGGACCCGAGACTTCATCTTCAGTGATCTGCCTATAGCGTGTGACACTGTGCACTGCTTTGCTCACTTTGTCGTGTTTTTGCTATTTTGTGTTAATTGTCTTATAAAATGCTTAACTGCACATGAGAACTTCTCTGCAGTGGATAAGACAACTTAAAAGCTCCCATGACCCAACGTCTTTTACTCTCTCACCTTAACACTCTCTACTTGTAACACTGGTGGTAAATGTTTCTCAGCCTGTTGTTGCCATGTGAACTGCACACCATTTGTGCTTTGGATTTCAAAAATTGTACAAATTACTTTTGAAATCTGTGAGTTGGACAGATTCATCAGGTACCATCAGACATTACAGTCTTCAATGTATCTTCAGAAAAACAAATGACTTGTTAATTAACTCATCGTTCAAACTGCTTTGTTTGACTTTCAAACCTTCCAGCAACAACCACGACGACTGAATATCCTCACACTCCAACTCCTCAGACATTTCAGCAGCTCTGTGTTGTGTTCTGTTGCAGTGTGGTATGGTGTGTCGGTGTGTCCACTGCTCTCTCACCTGATGCTCTACTCTGTTTTTCCCTTTTAGATTAAAAATATCTTAAAGGTCCAAATACTGTTTATGGCGAAGGTAAGCCCCGAGTCAGACCGGAAGCTTGTTTTGCCTACCTACCCTTTAACTCATCCTGGCTGATTTCCCCACCCCTTCTTTTTTCATTCAATACTAACCCAGCTTTATTCACTGAGTGCTCTGACAAAGGGAAGGGGACAGAGAAACCAGGCGGTTTATTTGGAGGGTGCCCTACTGTTTAGGCCAGGCTGGTAATTGAGAGTGATGCACGGTGGTGACAATTAGCACCTGACTAAGTATCAGCATGAACAATGCTGCTATACTTCTGGCCCTCGCTTCTGCATGTTGTGCGCCTTTATCTTTTCCCCCAGCAAACACTTCTCTCTTTTCTTTCTTTCCTTTTTTTCTCTCCCTCAATCCCTCCACCCCCCTCATTTCCTCCTGTTGGAGTGTGCCTGTTTGCCTGGGGCAGACTCTGAGACTAACACCTGCCGCACTGGAAGACGTCTTTGTCATCCAAAGCCTTGTTTGAACTGCTGCAGAGGGAACCAATGGGGTAGCAGGGCCATTTAAAGATTCTCTTTGTTTTCTTTCTCTCTCTGTCTCTCCCGTCTTCTTTTTCATGTGAAATTAGCCTCACTGTAAGGCAGTTTGGGCTGAGTGAGGAGCGGAAATGCTGGGATAAAATGACGATAATGATGACACATTAGCCTCTTCTGGATCTGGGATATTTTTTCTCTGACTATCTGACTATGAAAATGTATTCTTACATAAGTCCATACAGTGAAGACCACCATTTAGAAGCTGATGCAGCTACAGTCATTAAGTGTCACAGTGGGAGGGATGACTGTTTAGTGCAGCATGTTTTAATGATTGCTAAACGAAAAGGGATGTCTGTTGAGTGGGTGGTGAACTGTACCACAATATTGTCTGCGTATATTAACTTTAATAAATGGTTGCCTTCCTCCTGTCTTTCATAGGACTTTACAGCACGTGTTTGGGTTTTTAAAACAAAGTGTTTACTGCAGGAATGAGTAGAGGAATACGGGAATGCAGGATTTGTTCTCTCAATAAGGCCAGCCCACATTTATAGCCTTTTTTATATTCATATGTAGATTTGAGAATGCATGTTCAGACCCACTCACCCCCCCTCTAGCCCTGCACAATACACACACCCAATGTTTCATCCACAGCCCAGCCCTCATCTCCCAGTGAGCCGCGGCCCTGGATACTGCCGGTGTCCACTGTGCTGCTGAGTGTCTGTTACTCCAGCCATCTGCCATTCCTTTTAGCCACTGCAACTTGAGATGCCTCAGAAAAATGGCAGGAAATAAAGGGATAGGAAAGAAAATAGGCAACCAGATGCCATCTCGGCAAAGCAGAAAAGTTGTTTAAACTCGAGGCATGGAGCCTAGGCGAGTGGGGGGCCCGCAATTTGGGTTTAGTCAGGGGCACACCAAGAAAGTCGGTGCGGCGTTCACAATACTTGATTGTCCTCATAATATTAATATTAATATAGTATTTCATGCCCACCTCTTATTGCCTTTTGCCATCCTGTGATGATGGATGTGAGCAATGTTTAACAATAGGAAGGTTCCACAATGTTCACAAGAGCATAATGTGTTATTTTATTTTCATTCATACCATTCTGTTGTTAAACTGCAAACTTAATACATTTTTTTAGCTACAAAGGTTACCTGTCATTTTTTTATATATTACAAACATCTGAAACACTTAGGCAGGCAGCTTCTCTTTTAACAGTTTTTGCTTTTCTACAGCATGTGAAAAGGCATGCGATTTCTGAAATATTTTATTCGCTTTCTCTCATCTTTATTCTAATGGCTTAAGGGGTCAAACAAACTCAAATCCTAACTTATTTTTTAAAGTTGTAAGTTTTGTGAATGTTGGTGAAAATCCTATGAACTGGGTAATCTTGGTTGGGGAGCAGCCACATGCATGACGCAGCATGCTGGGATATACAACAAGTAACACAAACCTTCTGTGTCTGACCAGCTCTGTCTTCTGCATCATTGTCTTTTTTTTTTTTTTTTTTCTGTCCACAAACTATGCTTCCATCTCTCTCCCAGGCTCCTTCACCGGCAGCGTGAGCACCGAAACCGGTGCTTCAGCAGGAACCACGGACTCTGTTGACCAGGTCTCTCCCAATCTTCCCCGTGCCACAAAGAACAGAGTTTCTGGAAAACTCCGTCGATCAGCCAGCGCTATAAGCAAGTCCTCAAACTGAGCTCTTCTTCCCCGTCACCCCACTGCAGCCTTTAATATTTTCTCGAAGAACCTCACACACCCAGCTGTGACTGCAAGAGATTTTGTTTTTGTTGTTTTGTCTTGTTTTTGGCGTGTATTTTAATTTGTGTCATATATACTGGAGCATATTGCAATTTTTAATTTAAGTGGCAGTCCTTTATTTCGTTGATACATTTCCATTTGTTGTGTTTGACTGCGTTAAGCGAAGTAGATGTGTGACTAAGCTATTTATCCTGGTAGTTTCAATTCAAGAATCAGCAAAATAGGACTTGACTGAGAAGTCTTAAAGCAGCCTGTGATAAAAATGTTGTTTTTATTCTCATTTTCTAGTAGCCTTAATGCACTAGAGAAAAACGTAACATTCTTACCATAGTAAGGGAATGGGACACTGATTTACCCTTTCTCATCTATGTCAACACGTAATGTAACAAAGCACTGAATGGCACCATGCTAAAACTGCACACGAGATTGGAATCCATTCATAAAGATGACTGCCTTTTTACCTCCTTTTGCACCTGCCACATCCTTTCTGTGTCAAAAACACCGCTTCAGTCAGTGACTAAAGTTTTTGTCCTGCTCGTTAGCACCAGTTTGGACCATGTTTGTGGATCATCCTCCCACAGTGAAAAGGAGAAAACACTGATGTATGAGGAATACCTCCCCAGAATGATTTGTACTCACTTCACTACTACAGACTTCCTGGACACGGAGTCCCTGTAGTACAGGCAGTCAGAGGCTCTTTAATTGTTTTGATCCCAGAGTGGACAATCACAACCTTTTTCTAACTCAAGATGATATGAAATTTGTTTTTGTTGTTTTTTTTTTATCACTCTAATTTTCCTTTTTAAATGAATTCCGATGGATTGTGTCACGATTTGATTTATGCAACTCCTCTGGAATGAGAAAAGACTGCACTTGTAATTGTTTTCTGATGTTGTTAACATAGGCTCATGTCCGGTAATTGAATAAGTTCCTCCTGTCTCTTTCCTCTGCTATCAGTTTCCCTGTCCTGTGAATCTAAGACATAAACATTCCAACATTCCCAACCAACGTTTTTGCACTCGCTGTTATTGATTAACTCGAATGTTTCTCCTTGTTCTTCGATGTAAATCTCTTTAAGTTTTATTTGATGATGTCTGTTTGCTAGATGTATATAGAGACGACTATGTGATGAATCATTTCGCTGTTGTGTTGTTTTATGTATCCATGTGCTGTTTAGAGGAAGAATACCGCCAGAGCCTCAGGTGAATCTTAACTTCATGCACTGGTGTGTGTCTCTGTGTGTGTCTCTGTGTGTGAGTGTGAGAAAGTGTGCGTGCACGTGTGAGTTTCTGTGGGAGCTTCTCACAGTGCCTGTGTAATGTCTATCCTCTAAGATGCTGTCTCACGCCACCTCCACTCCCAGTAATCAGATTTTAATGCTTCTTCTTCATCATGTGAGAAAAACCATGGCCTCCCTGTATCGCATCTCCTCGTTAGCCTCCCCTGCGCCTCTAAAGATCAGACTATTTTACTTCCCGTGACAAAAACAACAAGAACAGATGGATTTGGATTTGTGCGGTTCTCGGTTTTTAGTCTTTTATTATAAGTGGTGCACTGCTCCGTCTTTATCTATGAATGGAATCGAGTGGCTCAGCCTCCTCCTGTTTCACATGGTCGTCTCCGTATGTGCCCTCCTGAGGCCACGGGGGGGGTGATGTTGGTGAGAAGATGGGGGGGGGGCTGGTTTAGGTGGCATGCCAGAGCTGGACTCTTAACAGCCCTCCTAGCAACAGCCAAGCCAGTGCTCTCACTCTTCCAACCTGCCCTGCTCAGGTTGTCATGGTAGCCAGGTGTTCCCCACACACACATACACTGTACACTCACACCCTCTGAGGGCTCCACCCAAGCTGCAACACTATCCCCATCTGTTGCACTACTATGCCTTACTTTCCCCACGCTCCCCTGTCATTTTCCTTCGTTCTCACATTTTGCCTTTGTTCATTTGTTTGTTGACGGAGCAGAAACATTCAAACGCCAGGCGGAGTCGTTGAGAATGAAAACCATACTTTCCATATATCCCTTTTTATTTTATTTATTTTCTTTTTTGAAGAATGTATAGATATACACAGTAGGCCGGGATCACATCTATGGTTTTTATCCCTCCCTCCCTTCCCCAAAGCCACTTGAAGGTACCACCCAGGATGCTGATCTAAAGATTGTAGGTTATAGATGATGTCTGTTGCTCCTCTTTTGGTGGCTTAGTCACTGGAGATGTTAGTTTGGACCAAGATAAGGATTATGTGTCTTATATACGTGAAGAAAATTAGCTAGTGTTAGTCCTAGATTTTTTTCTTCTTCTCATTTTAGAAATCCTTGTACATTGTGTCAAATCTGAGGACTTCATGGTCCTCTGAATATACATCTATTAATGCCTGTAATACTGTATAATCTTTGTATAAGAGAAAGAAGGGAAAAAATGCTTGAAGATTTCATCATTACCTGTCAACATATCAAACTGTTTTTAACGACCGGAGTCCTGCTATCTTTATTAGAAATGTGAAAATTGAAACATTTCATTAAATCAGTTTGAAATTCTACACAATTCTCTCGTTTTTTTGTTGTTTTTTTTCCTTTGAGTCTCTCAACAACACATCAGATTTTGTGGAGTGTGTGTGTGTGTGTTGACATGACTGTGCTGTTTCCATGGGCTTTCTGACCCTGACCCGGCCCTGCAAGCAACAGCAGCAGCAGGGGTAACCTGACCCTCCACCCATCTGTCTCCCCTGCTGCTTAGCCCTGCTTAGGGGAGGCCAGCAGAATGGAGCCTCACCAGGAGGTACAGGTGCAATGGTTGCTGCACCTTCGGGTGCCCTGCCTCTCCTCGGCTACATAAAGACGCAAGAAAAGCACTTGACTGTAATTGGAGCCCTAAAACTGTGTGTGTGTGTGTGTGCTTGTGAGAAAGCAGCCTAATGTTACCTCATTTTCACCTAGCTCAGAGCTGTTTCCCTCAATCATTGACTCTGATCGTTTACAACAGAACAGGTAGGGGCTGCATGTCCCAGTGATTACTACCTGATTGTATGATTTCATGTGTCAGACCAATGGCTGCAGTCTATTTTCACACTTCAAATATCTCCCTAACTTGATGATAGCTTAAGGGGCAGTGGCACTCATTTAAAAACGCCTGTGTTATTCTTTTTGGCCTCGGACAAGTGCAGTGTGGAGTATTAGTGAGCAGGAGTAGCAAAGAAAGAGACTCAGGAGTTAAAGTAAGTGTAAAGGTGACTTTTTTTGTGTTGCCTCTCATACCAGATTAATCATGATTAAGTGACAGTTTACTATCAGTGGTAATTCTCTACAGGTTAAGTAACTTAATGCTTTTCAGGTTCTGGAGGTCAGATATAGAGCCAGCGGATGTGTCCTAAATCTGCTAAAAAAAAACACACACACAATCGAGCAGCATGAGTCTTCCCAAGAAGGCAGATGTTTTACTGCTTCAGAGGTGAGCTCTGATCCACCACCTCTTTGTCCTCCTGTCATGTCCTGACATGGTATTAAGGAGGGAATTTATGATTAGGCCCTAGGTGCTTCTCTATGGCAGCGAAACGGCGTCTGTGGAGCCAGAGCGGTGTGATTTAGTCCACAGAAGTCTGATTAACGGGGAATAGAGTGTGAAGCATTTGTCAGAGGGGGCTTCTAATGTTTCTTCTCCCGATTAAATGGATATTTTATTATATTTATAGATGATATATTTTCAGTATATTTTAGAGGGAGATTGTGCAGAGGAGAAATGAGACGTTACAGAATTTTGAAAGGTGACTGTTGAAACTTTTTAAGGAGGAGGACATTAAGCTGTTTCTTACTGTGCCTGATAAACTCATAGGAACCACCTCGAAACACCTGCTCGCTCATAAAAGCTGCATTAAAACGGCACTTCTTTTGTGAAAGCTTAAAAAGTGTCGATGTGTAGGCAGAAAATGCATCTACATTGTTTTAATGAAATGAGATCCTAAATAAGTGAAAGTTTTGCTTCGTTTTTGTGAAGATTTTTTAAGATTGGGTTTAATCAGGGTAATTTATGACATGAAAATGCGACTAATATCTAATACATAGGTTTTTGTGCAGAATCTCAAAGTGATCCGTGCCATATTTAAGTCTGTCCTACATCTATCAATTTGTCCTTTTATGATTATATGTAGCCTGTAACTTTGCAAATAATTTGCTTTCAAACAAAAACTTGCACAAACAGAAAAAACACTCGCAAGTTTATTATAGCCTAATAAATAGTTACATAGAAATTTAAAAAGTCAGTAAACTTATTAATTGAAGTCATACAAAACTCCCTCAAGAAATGTTGTAATTTGTGTTAAGAAATCAAGTTCTTTAATGTGGTGTGCTGCTTTCTAATCCGTCCGGAGAAAGTTAAACCACATTGAGACCACGTGTCCTTTTGAAAATATTTTTATTTCGATAGACAACAACGATATGCACATACAATCAAAGCGCTATAAAAGCCAACATTTAAGAAAAATAACTTGTCCTTAAAAAAGATTGCATCTAAGGTAAGAGCTTTACGTTTTTCTTTCTTTTTTTACAAGAGCTGTGGTGATAGAAGATTAAAACCCGACCCACGACAATTATCACAACTCATATGACAAAAGAACCAAATAATAATAATAATAATAATAATACAAACATTTTGGCTATACGACATGTAAACTGCCAGAACGATTCACAGAAAGAAATCACAACAAACACAACAATAACTTACATAAAATAATTAGAATAAATAAATAAATAAACATATGATGAAAAATATTGCAACAATCTTCAATAATAATAAAATATGTGCCAGCATTCAAAATTAAAACAATCTATGTTGAGTTTTTTTAAGGCAGTTATACAGCGGGATTTAGATGTGTATGTTGGCTATGTCGGACTAGGCTTATTTGTATACTAAAGGCATTTGTGGTTCTACTAAACAAGGAATGCTTCATTCACACTTTTTTTTCCCACCAAGACAAAGTTGATAAGTTCTGTCATTCACAAACTAGCGTAAAGCTACAGTGATAGAGCAATCACATGTCGGTGAAGTCAAAGGTTCTGATGGTGGAGGGGCTAGAGGAAAGGATTTCTGAGAGAATATTAAGACATTTCTTAGGTCTAGAAGCTATCATTGAGCGCATGTGCTGTCCTAGAAAAATACCCTTTAACAGTCAAACTAACGCTTTGTATTCTTTTTTTTTTTTTCTTGATAAACTAATTTGAGAAAGGAAATCTCAAAATAGGCCTATGTGTAGTTCAAATATAGAGAGAAGCATTCAACAATCACTGATTGGCATGGAAAAAAAGACACCTCATTAAACACCACTGAAACATCAAACCGCCCTGCCTTTCATTGGCCTAAAGTTATGGCAGTGAGCATCACAAACTCTTGAATTTTTTTTATCCAGGCCTACTGTTTTGTTTCTCTTTTTTTCTTCTTTTTTTTTTTGTTTCTCTCATTAAAGGCACGAGTTTTGTGTTGTCTTTAGCAGGCTGGGCGCACCGGCATTTGGAGCAGGATCACCTGCCGGTTCTCCGAGGGGTGGCACTTGTTTATGTGCCTGGTGAGCCCCGGCGAACTGTAGAGAGTGGCGGGGCAGTATTTGCACGGGTAAATCTGGGAGGAGTGCATGAGGCGCAGGTGTCTCTCCTGGCTGGCCCTGCTGGTGAAACTCTCCCCGCACACCGGGCACAACAGGCAGTCCACCGGGCTTAGATTGAGGGGGCTTTGGTTTGAGGCTTCCTCTGAGGATGAGGAGGATGATGATGAAGAAGAGGATGTTGAGACCGGTGCCTGCTCTGCTGCGCGGTCGCTGGTTTGAAACCCGTGCTCCTCCAGCACTTTCTTTTGCAAGGCCTGGTGTCCCATGATGTGTTTTCTTAGGTATGCCTGTCGTTTAAACCTCTTCCCGCAGAACTGGCAGTCATATGAGCCATCTTCAGAGCCCGACTCGGACAGACCGGGACTCGGGGTGTCTCTGTCGCTCATTTCTTTGGCTTCGTCGGAGACTGACTTGACACCTAGTGGTGGTATTTTGGCCATTTCAGGTTTGATGCTCTGTGCGGGTGGCAGCGCCGGTGCGCCGGTGGTCCGGGGTTTGTGCCAGCGGCGGTGAGAGGCGAGGTTGGCCGGGCAGCTGAACATCTTATCGCACTCTGGACACCGGTACTCGACCCTGACAATGCGGGAGCACTTGTGCTGTGCCAGAGAGAAGGGATCCGCGTACGCCTCTTTGCACAGCTGACACACAAACTCCCCTAAGGGCTTGTTTCCTCCGGAGGACTGCGCCCTCGGCTTCATCTCCACCGGCCCCTCTTTGATTTTGAGACCAAGCACGGGAGAAGTCGTCACCTCGTCTTCAAAGTTGAGTTTTCTAATGGCTTTGGGTTTCTTGGAGGCGGGTTTAGGCTTTCGCTCTGTACCATCAGGTGCGGGTCTTTTGGTGCCGACCCGGCTGCTTGGTGCCGGGAGGCTGCTGGTGGTGCCGCTGCGGCTGCTGTTGCTGGTGCCGATTTTCAGGTCGACCGGGGCATACAGGAGATGGTCCAGGCCGGAGAGGGAGGCAGGTGTCGGGAATGACTCGGCAGAAATAGGCGAGCCCAGATTGAAACTTCGCTCGAAATATCCCCTGTCGTGCTCCTTGCTGATGGGCCGGGTGGGGCTGTAGAGGGCTTGGCACACCGCCTCTGGGTTGCCGAACTGCGCCGGCTTTTCCAGTCTTGGCACCGGGGCATCAGCGGATGTGAAATCCGGCGATGCTGCAGCGCGGTCCGGACTGGATGCCACGGATATCGGCGGGGAGGGGTCCGCATGACTCGGCAAGGCAGCTGGGGTGGGTGGCTCCTGGAGGTCATCCTCGTCTAAGCGAGTCCTGTACGAAACATGTGCAGATTTCTTGTTTCTTTTTACCAGGAATCCTTTGGGCATTTTGGCAGGTAACAGCGGAAAGGCACTTCGGGGAGGCGGGTGAAGTCTCGAGTATCCAGGTTTGTTAAAAATATGGCAACACTAGAAGCTTATGGGACTTTATCTCCCCAGTATATCGATCCTTCTGTTGCTGAAATGTTTTCGTCTCCAAGGCATAGCTCCACTCTTTTTATGCCGGAATGATGCTATTGTTCTCGCTCCCCCCCGTTGCAGCATCCCCGACCAATGGGATGAAACCAAGATCCCAGTGGATTTGATTGTGGGAGGGCTCTGAGCCTGGGTTTGGTGGATTTCGTTGGAGGATGTGCAGATAGCTTAGCAGATGTACTGGCGGTTTATTACATTAATGTGTGCGCTTAGCCCCTCCCCGACAGAGGCACACGCCGGGACCCTCCTCTTTTTTACGGTCTGATAGGCCCCTATACAAATGCACACGTGCCACGGCTTTGTGGCTCTCCTCTGGGGGCCCCGGAGCTGCCAAAAGGAAATGTCCGTCACTGCCATAATCATCACAATTTAGAATTAAGACGAGTTTGGTTACATACAAACCAAACGCTCTTTTTGGTTCTTGTTCTACTGTGGTGTTGTTCAAAGGGGGAAATCGCCTAATAGCCAAAACTGTAAAACCACGTCTGCTGTTCAGATTCTCTCCAGGCCGCTTTTACTCCAGCCTGTGTATTCCTTCTACCTATACTCCATCATCTTTTACGCACGACCTTTACGCACACTACAAGCCTTTACCAACAAGCTAAAGAAGCCAGTTTTATGGACTTTTATTTTATTATGTCTTAAATAAACAGTATGAAGGGAGTGTTTCTTTATTTTACGGCACGTGTCTGTCTCGGTAGTTTAACTCGACATATAAATCAGACATCTCGCTGCATACATAAGTAATAAGAAGGCCCTCTGGTCTTTGTGCACAATAGCCACGTCTGCCTGGATATCCCTGTCCTGTTTTTTTCGTTTGAAAGGCAAATTGACCTCTTAACTGTGAAACGGGACTCACGGCCAATCTGGCCCACAGCTAGACGCGTGCTGGGCGGAATCAGTGCTCCAGACAAAGAAGGCCGCAGCTCTGAGGCTTGTGTTGCTAAATGCTGCACAGACACCCAGAGCTAAAACCTAGATGCTGTTGTTTTTAGATGCACTCTGAAAGCGTTGTTCATACAAACATGTGCCCCATGTGTTAATTGTTGAATGCAAGTCTGTTCTGCTGAAAATACCCCATAATGTTTGCACCTATTAAGATTTAAATTTGCATTGTGTTGGGTGAAATAGTTAAACAAGTTAAGATGATCTGTTAAATCTTCATGCATTCTTAAAACTCGGTTTCACCAAAACCTGTCTAACTTTTACTTTTACAGCCTTTTGTCTGCCTGACAAAGAACTTTCCAGCACATATTTTCTTTACTACCCTATATGTTTCTGTGCATACTTCCTATGCGTGCTGTTTGTCTGCTTTTTTTCGCTATAAAGACTAAATGTAGGGTGTAATACGCCACTTGGCAGAGAGTGCATTCTTTTTCCTTTCAGTCGACAGACCAGGGAGGAATTAATCTCCGTCGTCGTTCATTGTTCCCCTCATTTGCATAAAGCTGCAGTATGACCAAGTCAAATAATTACACAATCGGAGCTGAGCCGCAGGCCTAGTCCTCCTTTCAATAGGCCTCTGTGTCGTGGTGCCTCCTCACCTGCCTCACAGTACACCGTTATTTTGACTGGAGAGAGAACTAAATGACTGATTCGCTCAAACTCAGCCTAAAGAAATGGAAAGTTTTTGACTGATATTGGGATAGAGTTTAAAAAGTAAAATAAACATTTTAATGTTTTAATTGAGTGAGTGTAAGATAACATACGATGTCTGTAAAGTAAAGTTTTAAAATAACCTAACTGTAGCCACCTTTTTGTCTTGTTTTGTTTTACCACAGAAGCCTAAATTATATTTGGATATAAAAAACATGACCTACATATTTTCACCAATCACTCTTTGATGTCTTTCGTGTTGTATCTTGTTTGACTTTTGTGCTCTGTCACTTGTTGTTCTCTCAGTCTGCACATCTATTAGTCGTTTGTCGCCACTGCGGGCTTTGATGGCATTTTAACGAGTTCCTCTTTCCCCGTGATCATTTCTGTGGGGCGCGTGGGCCTGTACGCCGGCCTTGACTGCAGCGACGCACGCGCTTGTTTGCTCAGTGGCGCGTGCTGCCCTGCCTGGACGGTAAGGATAGGCGCCTAATTAGCATACAGCTGCTGCAACGCAGGCTCAGCTACATACTATAGCATTTTAAATGTCGTTCCCATTTCCCTCTTGTCCTGAGGCGATGCTGTCAGTGCAATTACTCAGCTTATATGATATATGAACAGTTTAAAATATGAGACTTGATTTTGATTTTGATTTTTTTTTACAGCAGGGCTATATTTGTCCAGCTGGCTGTAAATAGTCACTTTAAAGCTGTTGCAGGTCTGATAGTTCCTTAATTGTAAAACCATAATTCTGAAGTGAACATTGGTCTTCTAAGTTTTTGACTTCAGAGCTGAGTTCCTACATCACTACACCACCTACAGGATGAAGAATTAATGCTGAGGATAGAGTTTACTTCCAGTAACTAAACCATTGCGCACTGATATCTCTGAGGGGAGAGTATCTCACCATGATGCCTCTGTCATACAGTAACTACCATTACAAAGGAAGCTGTGGGACAGTTTGGTTATTTCACAAAGATTAGATTACCCCTATTTCTCACTATAGATGTAGAGAAAGCTCCTCTGCTTCCCAGATGAAAGATTGGCTCCATGTGCTGCACCAACCTGAGCCAATTTGGAAGTGCAATAAGACATGACTGTAATTGGTGCTCACTACATGGCCACCTTCAGTGCATTGTCAATCAATTATTGTTATGGATTAGCTGAGGTCCTATTCTGGCTGGTTGTAATCTGATAGAGGCTCTTTCAGCACCATGGAGAGAGCCAGCGAGGGACCCAGATTTAATCAGGCTGGCTCTGGACGCAGCACAGCCTTCGCTTCAGCCTTTGTCCCCACAACTGAGAGCATGCAGGCACCAACAAGTGAACAACGACACAATAGAACAAAAGTGCCAGAGTTTAATGAAGTGATTGGTTTTTAAATATAGTTCTAATTGGGTTTGAAACGAATGTAAACTATTTCTACAAAGGGAAACAGTTCAACATAACTATAGTTATTAGTATATGTAATGTCTAAATTAATCAGTTCATTTGTTAGTGTCATATATATGACCTTTTCTCCAATGTGGAAATTTGTTCCTTTCTCCGTAAAATTATCTAAATCCTGTAGCTATGAAAGACCAGACCAACGTCTTTCACGACTAAGATAATCTTTTAATACAGCTTCCTGTCATTTCCAGAAAGAGTTAAAAGTTCTACTTCAGTTACAGGAGGTGTGATAAATATGGATAGAGAGTCAGGAGGTTTTCCAATTTATATTACAGTTTCAGTTTTCTGCCATATTGGTTAATATATAAAGTCAGTTTGTGTAATGCTTCAGCTGCTGAGTCTTAAAATGCATTTTTAATAATAATAATGACATACTTTATTGATCCCTTTGGGAAAATCGTTGTTTGGACAGCTGCAGTAGATGATACCGCTACTGTGGGATTTCGGAGTTTTGTCCAAGGACACCTCGACATGTAGCCTGGAGGAACCATGCTCACATAATTTTACCACAAGTATTTGATAGACTTTTCTATTAGAAGGCAAATGATGGAAGCATGCAGTAAATTCTTGTGCTTGTTCAAAGCAATATTTTTTTCAAATATTTTATTGATCCCGTGAGGAAATAGTTGTTGAGGACATGGGGATAGAACCACCAACCCTACAATTAAGGATAGCCTGTTCTATCAAGTGAGCTGTAGCTGCCCTCAGTTATATTTATATTTATATAACTTTAGTTTCTAGTATGTCCTTCTTTTGGGTACCGGATGTGTATTGATTCCAGATATCTTAGATGCAAATAAACCGCTGTTTGTTCGACTGTTGTTTGTGGCAAGATCCTTGCCTTGACAGTTTCACCAAAGTCAACTTTGGACCATTGGTCGGGTCACACATTCTTGATTCTTAATGACTGTTTTCTCACAGAAGAACTGGAAAACCATCTGTTCCCATCCCAGGGAAGTCAACATGTCACCATGTAAACAGGAGGCAAACTGCACCTGTAAAGAGCAACAATAGTAAACGGTTTGTACCAATCTTCTAGAAAATAAGTCAGACTGTAGCACCCAGAAAATCAATGGGGAAATTGCCTGTTTGGCCATGAGAGCAGCACAGAGGTCACTGTCTAGACTTTAAAGTGTACTTTAGAAGGATGCCCACGAGACCAGGTTACTGTGAAAAGCCCTGTAAAGTGGTATAGCTCTGAGCTTTAGACTAATGGACCTCGGTGTTGACTGTGAATGTCCCTGATGTCATCTGTACTTTTGACAATGATGCTGATGACTCTGGCAACAAGGGCAGACGTTTGTCTTGACGTTTTTCTGGGATTTCTGATAAAGTTCGGTGAAGCTGACCAATTAAGTCTTTTTTGCCGTGTATCCTATATGCTTCAGGGCATATTTTGACTGGGGTTATGATCAAATCTACTGCAAAATAAGTATGAAGTATATTATTAACAATTGCAAAAATTACTTAGGACTTCAAGGAAAACCAAAGGCAACTAAATCTAATGTTGTGTGCACAGGCGTATGAACAAAGGCTTCAAAGGGACAACACTAGATTTTCTTTTCTTGTAAAGAGCCTCTTATTAAAAGAGGCCTTCCTGCGTATCAGGCATATCAGTTGCTGGAGTCCCAGGGGCATGTTTAGCTCTAATTTACTCATCAAAAACATCAGAGTGTCTCTCAATAATCTCTTCAGTCCATTGGTTGTTTTGGGTGGAGTCCCCTGTCAGAAAGCATGCCCTGGAATGTTAAACACTAATTCACCTTTGAGCTGTGGAGGTGGATAAAGTGATTGTTCTATCTGGAAGCTGATTAAAACGGGCTGTGGCCTGTTTCTCCCCTCTGTGTTCACCTCTGACGTCCATCGCATTCATTTCTGTATTCATGAGCAGATGAGAAAGCGCAGGCAGAGCGGCTGCCGTATTACAGATAATAAGGCCAGCGGGCTCCACATTCGCTGCCACAGGTTTCCCCCTGCCCCGGTTCATTCAATTACTTCATAAGAGTTCTCTGAGGCACAGCTGCACTATGGGGGTGAAGAGGAGTAAATTGAGGTACATTCATGTAGATACACACACACACCTCACAAATACAAAGACGTAGAGGAAGCACACACACTAGCAAGAGCAGCCAGCATATAAAGGATCTTAGTGACAGGCATTTGGCTTAGTAGTCAATACGTTTCTCACACTAGTAGACAACAACAAAAATGACCATCCTCTGTTGCTCACTGGCTCCTTTGAGATTGTAATGATATTTATAATGACTCCGAGAAAAAAATGAAATCAGGGCCATTGCTCATAGACTCCATATATGAGGTCACCATTATCTTGATGAAAGCGTAGACAGCAGCTGTATCATTTAGGTGCTTGAAAGATGGACTCTGGCAGACCTAATGGGCCATATCCTTTATATATTGACATCTGGAGCAAGACACTGATCATCTTTCTTACAGTGTCAAGCGATAAATACATTAAAATGTTGAATGCATAACTGTAATGTTTCTAGAAATTAATATTCACAGTGTTCCATGTTAAACAGTAGATTTAAATGCGTTTGTCCACTGGCTGTTATCGCACCAGAGGAAACTGTTTGCTGTCCATGGTACTGAACTTCTGCCCTTGACTTTACAGTGGCAGCTGTGTCTCATGGTCTATAAAATGCACAGGGCCAATGGGAAATAAAAGCTGGGACCATTTTGGTGCCTGCAGTTTATCTCACTTGTGCTCTCAGATGAATGGTAATGCTTCCCTAAAATACATTTTAGGTAACATGCTGCTGATACTATTTTTATAGTATTCCTAATGTTTTGTTTAATGTCTTTAAATCCTCTTTAATTTCTTCCATCAAAAAGACAACTTTCACTTTCACTTCAGACTTTTTAGTTAGTGACTTATACACTGTATGCTATTTCACAGCATATGTGAGCCATTTCTTTCTGTTGTTGTTGTTCTCCATAGAGAATTGAACAAGAAATGTATAAAGCATTTGAAAAATGTAGGGCTCAAGTATGTAAGTATATCCTTAACATAATGTACACAAGGAAAATAACTTTTTCTTGACCTTTGATTTTTGAATACCACATTTTCCAAACAAAGAATTCCCAGAATTGGCACACTCTTCATTAGATGGCATAATTTGCATTCTCTTATAATTGTGCTGCTTCCTTGATTATTAAATGATCACCCTAATTAGGGAGCATAATAGGGTTAATCAGACACTGCTCATCACACTTATTATTATTCCTGCAAAAAATGAAGGAAAAAGATACAGTACTTGATTAATTATATCAGCCTTTTCATCAGCTGGGCTACCATTCCCCCCTCAGAAATTAATATCATGTTGTAAATGGAAGGAAGGAGCTGGCCGGACACAGACAGATGAAAGATTTCACTCAAATTAATTAAGCACTAATTATGCGGCGGGAGTTGGGAGCAGTTTGCATAATGAGCTCTATCAAAAGAGATCAGTCATGGAGAGGGGCTGTAGAGTTTCTGTACAGCCTTCAGATGATACACAGACACCACTGCACTGCATCAAGAGGGCTAGCAGAGTAGTGGGAAGAGGGTTTGAGATTTGAGGCTTGAGTTTTGAGGTTGAGGAGTGTTTTGTTTGGTTTGTCAACATGCCGTGATCCAGAATCTTCCTCACATGTTTTGTGTCACGAATGTAGATTATTCCATTTTCACTTAAAGATATTACTTCTGGCCTGAGGCTATGTGTGTGTGTGTGTGTGTGTGTGTGTGCGCGCGCGCACATGTGTGTTTCCTTCTTTTTGGCTTAAGCATCAGATAATGGATTCCCTGCTCCAGCAAGAGGCAATAAGAACAGAATGTACCTTTAAATTCAAGCTAATGACAGACAACCTGCATCCACACTCCAGGGACATTTAAAGACCCTAATCACATCCCACTTCAATTCTGGTGGTGTCCAGTTATTGGTGATCAGGGACTATACTGTGACTATCTATTTAGACAAGGGGACAAGGGATTAAATAGACAGAAACTCTCTATGTCTTAATCGCCTGTTTAATCACAGCGACTGTGTAGTGTATGGAGCTGAGTTACTTGAACTGATTTGTGCCATAGCAGCAGCAATCATGCATAGGCTAATCAGGGTGCACAGCCCGGCACTGCCCTTAAAGGTCTCCAAGTGGAATTACAAAGACTATGATTAGTTAATCAAATGAAGAACCCAATGTCCTTTCTTTATTTGTGTATACACCTTATCTAAATGGAAATTGTATAGCTGAGGCACTTCCAGAAGGGCACATCTACATGTGAATGATACTCCTCTGAGTCCTTGGCAGTGAATACAGAATAAGATCTTTCACTCCCAATCATCGTGTTATGGCATCATGAAGACTTTTGCATGTCTGAATGATATTTGTTGTCAATGCTCATGTGAATGATGCAATCACCCAGTCTGTTGTGAAGTAAATCAGGAAGCACTAGACAGCAACTGTTCAAATACACACGATGATGTGAGGCAGAATGTCAGTGCTGTGAGAGTGTCAAAAAAAGAGGAGAAAGGCAGCTTATTGCCTGTACATAAATAAATAAAATGTGCAATAGTCCACTATACATGTACATGTACTGTATCACAGTGTCAATGACACATACAGTATATATTTTCTAAAACAAGCATTTTTAGATGTTACACCTTGGTACATATTACATCGCAGTCAACTTCTAAACAGATCAATGTATAATTTTTAGTCACGTACTGTAGTAGCATCCAGCTTCATAGGCTTACCATTATGGAAAATGTTAGCTACAGTAGGAATTACAGAATTACATTATGCAAGTTTTAAATAAGAAATATGTGGTTGCCTACATGCTGTATTTAAATTAGCATAAAAAGAGCCTTTTCAGTTGACAGTTAATGTTATAGGTTTACATAATTGGCGAGCTAATGGTTAGCTTGAGCCATATTAACATTTAACAGACATATAACTGAGGCGTTGGAGCATAATTTGATTCATGCATGTATCTAGTATTGAAATGTGCATGCTAATGAGACACAGATGGTTACAGTGTAAGAGATATGTCTAAGTAAAAAAGACAGCGCTGTCAACTTGGATCAACTGAAAGTAAATAAACATAAAAGGTTTGAAGGCTTAATTTTCTTTATAAATCTAATAATGGACCATTTTGTGGGAAAGGGGTTTTTGATTTGGGCATAAAACCTAATGAATAAACCACCATGTATGACACACCTCAGACACTCACCAGTTAGTCTCAAGAATATTGTGGCTCAAAAATGTGCACTGAATTACATTTAGATAGATTTAGATTTAATTAAAAAGTCATTTTTACAGCATCAAAGCATCTACCGCACGTCCTTTTGTCAGACTTGCTGTGACTTTTGTTCGCAAATAGAAAAGAATTTCCCTCCATTGCTTTGTGATAACTTCCTTCCAGGGGCGACAGACTTGACCTGTTCACTCCTCCTAGAATCACCTCTATTATTTGTCAGTGACAGCAGCCCTTTGGAAGGTGGGGGGCCTCAATGAAAGGTACAGGGTCGTGGATGTCCCAATCCATCTCTGTCTGCCAAGCGATTGATTGTGATTTAGTGCGCAGGGCAGGAGATGGTGGGGTTCCATTCTGATGAGCGATAGGTGGGAACCTTTTGACTCCTAGCACATGGCAAGCAGAGGCAGGACTATGATGAGAGGTCAGAGACAGCTGGTGGGGGTAACTATGGTGGATTTGGGGGTTGGATAGATCACAAGAGAGAAGGTATCAGAGATCCAGGACAAAGCCCCCCAACCAACCGCCTGAGTCTATCACTTTGCCCATCCATCACCCGTCCAGCTTTGTGGTTAGCGTAACAGTTGCTAGCTAATCGTTTCATCATCAGGAAGATAATAGAGATGACAGCAACTACAGAGTAGAACCTACAACCATAGGTGACGGTGCTTTATGCCAGCTGGATAAAATAAGATTGATTAAAACATGAAAGATGATCCCAAACAGAGTGTTGCACTGCAGTTCAGCTCTGTGACGTATAGGCAAAGTGATGTATGTTTGAACACCAGTTAATGGTTACACATCAGTGTACAGCAAACCTGGCTAAACATGGTTCCTCAGATTTTAATGCTGAATGAAACTACCATGAATCTAAAGGGATTTTCCCCATATCGTGCTCTGAGGAACTCCACTCTGATTAGGAGAATAAAAACTTAGATATGCTTGATAACCCATCAGCTGCACTAATTTCCCTGTTCTCTTCTAAATATCACAAGACTCCAAATATGCATAATACACACTATCTGACTGGATATCATAGGGAAGTTGCTTTTATTTATAATATAATCTTATAAAGACTATAATCTTTAAATCCCAATACTCAGGAGCAAAGTTTAGACTACGCTAAAGACTATTCTTCCCATTCTTGACTGAGCTTTGTTTCCCCATTACAGTCTGGTGTTAGATACAAGTTGCCCTTGGAAAGATTTAAAGTCTAGCCTCAGCCTCGCTTCACTGGACCACTCCTGCAGCTTAACTCCATAATCAACCAGAGAGGTCTCATTAGGATAAGATCTTGAAATCAGAAGATGGACATTAATCAGAATTGTTTGTGGAAATATAATCACAATGTTATTGGCTGTTTACTTTATATCATCTTGACCTAAAGGAATTTTTTCCACATAATTTACATATATATCCAGAGTATTTTAAGATCACCCGTTTGTCCCTAAATTATTACTGCAACTTTCATAATTCTTCATGCAAGGCTGATGCAGTGTCAATCACAGGAAGTTGTGTCAGTCATGTGAATGTGTAGCCAGTAACCTGATCTGCTGTTGACAGAACAGGGACAGGTGCTCCAGACAAACTAATCCATACGTGCATGTTAGACACAGGTCATCCATTAAGGTGGATTGATTCAAAGCTTTAAGAAACTACTCCTCAACAATCCAGGCCCGGCCTTACCTTTGCTGTTGCCATGATACGAAATTGCAGTAATTCAAGCTGCCCTGCAATGGAAAGGGAAAGGAATTTCATTGTTTGTCCAGCTAATGCTGGAAACATTTTGTCACACGAGGGACAGCAGAACCTTTTTGGATATGATGTCTGAACTTTATCGAGGGGAAATTAAATGGTTGCGTGGTTTATGATCTGAAGTATTGCATACACAAAAGATACTTGAGCTTTATTTACCAAAGTTTCTCACTGCAATAAATTATTCAGTATATGAGGTCACTGAAGCTTGATAGCAGTGGGCTGAATATGTAGGTGGCTTATTGTCACCCCTTGCATGAACACTGCAGATAATAGCCACATGTAAAAAACATATAAACCAGAATTCACTTTGATTCAGTGTTATTATCAAACCCACTCCCATAGAGCCCCAAATGCCAAATAAAGGTTTACAGGCAGAGGCCAGACATCTGCTGCATTCTGATTGGTTGACAAGCCAGCAGCAGTCTCACCTGTTATCCACAGCCCAGTGCATGGTAAACACCCTCAGTCAGACCTGCAGGGAGAAGAGCCCATCTGGTCAGCAGCATTAACAACCAGCTCTTTAACAATGGCTTCCAGGAAAAGGAGAAGGGCACAACAGGCTATATCAGCCAATAAAAATAGGCTATGCATGACATTTAGCGCCTGATGCAGGGCTTAGCCGTATACAGGTTACCTACTGTCAACACCACCCCTGGCAATAAAACCCAAGGCAATCTCACAGAGCGGGGGGGAAACGCTGTGTGTAAAGCCGTCTGTTTCGGTTGTTGATCTCATAATATGTGTGTAGAGGTGCAAACAGAGCGAGAAGTTAAAAAGCATGAAGGGAATCATTTTTAAGGCTGTTTTCACATAAATATTAAGCAAATAAACAGGCAATACCTCTAGTCCTGCAAACACTATAATTGTCAAATTTTCATAGTGTGAAAGTGTCAAAGAGAAAGGGCAACAACATTTTTTTTGTGCTGAATAGCTTTTTGAGGGGGATGTAAATAAGGAAACACAGAACAGATGATGGAATAGAGCAGTGTTATAATACCAAGCAGTAAAAGCTCAGTTACGGAGACTATGGAAATACTTGACTAAACAGTGCCATCTTGTGTTCAATTGTTCAAAGGATAAACAATGGAAAAACTATCTTGTTGCAATTTCCATCTAAATGACAACTTTGTTTCCTCATCTTATGATTGAAGATTATAAACTAGTAGTACTGACCCATTTTCTAATTATTTTCCTATGTTTGCATATTGATTAGCTTTCAAACAGCGATACAAATCTTCAAAATGCAGTCTAACAGGTCAGAAAACAGGGCTAACTGTCTTATTAGATAGTAGATGGTCTCTATTTTTACAACTTCCTTGACTTAGCATGCAAAGAATGGAGACAAAGTAAATAAGATCCAGAGAATACAAAGAGAGATGTGAAGACTGAAAGGTTTGGGGTGGAGTTTGAACAGCAAGCAATGGGCTCTCTACAGCTGCTGGCACTAATGAGGATAATTACCCCAGTAATAACATTAGCCTATCTGAGGGAATGGAGGGGAAGGACAAGTGGTTGTATTTGTGTGTGTGTGGGTGGGTATGTGTGCGTGTGTGCATGCATGTAATTGTAGTTGTGTGTGCATACGTGGCCATGCACGTGCCTTTCCTTCTATCTCACTTGCTGTCTCTCCCTCATTCCCTGAATCTCAATATCTCTTTGTTATCCCACAATAATTGTATTTGGGCCTCATATCCGCCATATCAGATTCGAGTTTGTACAAGGTAATTAGCAGAGGAAGGGAAGCCTCCACACCAGGAGGACAAATGCCCCCATGACATAATTCTGGCTCCACTCAGGAGGGGAAGCTTTTTTTTTTCCCTCATCTCCTTCCTCCTCTTCATCTTTCTTGTCATTCAGCTGTCAAAAAGATCATAGCATAGGAGTAAAAATGTAGTGGTAAGCGATAGTTGACGACATTGAAAAGCAGGAGAGTTGGGATTAAGAAGATAAAGTAATGAAGAGAAGAAGGAGAGCTATAGGAGAGAAAGGGGTGGAAAGTGATTTGAGATGAGATGGAAGGCTATGTTTTCGCCACAGGCCTGTAATCTTCAATCAGCTTTGACTAACAGACAGCGGGAGAAAGTTCTTTGGCGCTAATGCAGCTTGCCATTCAGGAGGAGCCGGTGTATCCAGCTGGGAGTCTGAGGATGAGGGGAGGATTAACTAGCACTCAGGTGGAGAGAGATGAAACGAATCAGACGGAGACCCAGTGGATGGTCACACCCTCTTTCGCTCCATCTATCATTCAGTGAACAAATGTACTGTATTCAGTTTTTTTTTAGGTGGACTTGTATGGATGTTAATGATTGGATCAACAATGTCTTCTCTCTTCACTGTAGAGTAGATTTCAAAAATGTTTTTAAGTGTGAATCTGTTATCAAAAATAATGATCTTGCTGTTCCAGTAAGCAGCTTTAGGAGGAAAATCTACAGTAATTCACCATAGGCCACAGTTAAAAATCTGCCATATGATGCTGAGAGACTCGCCTGGTCTCACTACTGTGAGCTGTGCTGATACACATGTTTCTCCCAATGCACTGTGATGCAAGAGATGCAATCGTAGACTCCTGTGTTCTGGAGGTTATGTATCTGCAGCCAGGGAGAAACATTGTAACACTGTGGGCCTAACCTGAAAAAAGACTAAGATTAAACTTTATCAGATAACAGATTAACAGATTAATTTAAATGTAAGACATCTATGCAATAGACTGTCAGCAGTGTGTGTATTTGTTCTTTCTGGCAGTGTATGTCTATTCAAGTAAATAATGGCACAATAACACATTGCAGTGTGGGTTTTAAAAGGGAAAGTCTTTGTAGGGTAGAGTGAAGTAGAAAGACTTTGGTTGAATATGCATTTTTAACACTTTTGTAACATATCTCAGAACTGGAATCTTTCCCAGTATATTGTGAAAATATCTTCAATTACTATGTGATATTCAGATCAGATTAAAAAAGATTGCATTCTATATTTAGAGTGTAGTGTTAATCTTGAGCTCCCTAAAATACACAAAAGACATTATACAGCTGTCTTCACAAACTACATATTACCCTGATGACAAATAAACTGATCTTCATGTGCAAATTCAGTGGAAAGCCCCTTTAATCCCACCTCACCCACAGCTGGGAAAAAACTAGACATAAAATTATAGACTCGACAGGATGTTTCAATCAAAGTTTCAATATTCAATAATAATTGAATCTCTGAACAAACCAGGACAGAGATGTGAGGATCCTCCTGTCACTGCCCATCTTCCTCCAGTTCAGGTTTGGATGAGACTTCACAAACAGTGTCATGTAGATGGGCAGGTTTCTGGGGCCTCAAAGGATACGTGTCACTGCAGCAGAAGGAAAGGAGAACCCAAGGTTCAATACTAGGACTCCTAAAGTTGTTCCGTACTAACACTGCTGTACATGCAGTAAAATCTGTAATCTATTAACTTTCTCATACTGTTAATACAGTGTAAGAAAAGAGTACAGTAACCAGAAAAGCCGAGTTCTGCCCAGTGAACTTAATAGTTGTGTTACAATTACTGGCAGCTTTTCTCAGCCAACAAACATATGTATAGGTCCAGCCATCTGAGCCACAAACAGATCCCTTATCCTGGTACACACATGTAGGCTTTGGCTCAAGTCTGTGCTAGGCCACACTAGGCCCTCTCCACAGTGGCTATAAAATTTCTGGGGCCCATTCAGGTCACACTCGATGTTACCACACTACTCACAGCATCCACAGTCATCCTCCACCCAACCTGCAGGGCAGTTGCTGGACACTGGGGGGCAGAGGAGCTGGTTGAATTCCAGCCCTCCCTGCAGCCCTAGCCCTCCTCCTACAGCCAGAGCCACCTGTAATGCTGGGGTGGACGCCCGAGAGAACTGTGCAGCCATATAGTCGTGCATATACAGACACACAAGCAAAGCTGAGCCATGTTGCTATCTTGCCTCAGCACACAAAGTCAGAAAAAGTAACAACACAGCTGACTTAAAATGGAACTGTAAAATGTTTATATAATGAAGCCAGTTTATGAGAGAGGCGGTCCCTGTATCCTGCTGTTCTCTATCAAACAGTCACGTTGTTCCTCCTCTGAGTTTTAAATGTTTCCTTCTGTCCCCTCTCTCCTGTTCTCTTCTGAATGGCTGGATTGTTTTGTTGTGATTATTACCACAAAATTATTTTGCCATGTTCTTTTCCTCCTTGAGACTTCTTCATCAGCTCTGGGTTCTTTCTAGCAAAGCAGTGGCATTTGCAGTGAATGAAGCAAGCAAACTTAATCTCTCAGGTATCCATCTCATCTCATCTTTGTTTCCTCCCAAGTCTGCTGCCTTTCTTCATGTGCAAGTGTCTCTGGGCAGGGCCAGGACTGGCATACGGGAGTCAATAATGGGATGGGATATATAAGAATACTGCTCAATCTGCTCTTCGTGCAAACTTTTTGGGAAAACAACAACTGTACTGTATGTATCACCTGCATGATCCCAATACTTGCCATGCATTATCAAGCATACAGGGATCTTAAATTAATTCTCTGTTTTTGTAGCTCTCAAGAGGATTAGTGTGAAATTCCTGCAGGTTTAGATATATTTTGATTTCCTTATATGTTGTCTTCTTTCACTTTTCTATTTGTCATCATTAGTTTAGTACTTATTTGGTATTATTAGACATAGTTCTACTTCACAATTCATTACATATAGCAAATACAGCAATTTGGAATCTGATTCAGATTTTGATGATACCTGGAGGTGGAGCATGAGTATTTGTTTATAAATGGGAAATATGTAGTGCAGCCAGTAATTTGAAATGAAGAAAAACTTTAAATGATGTCAATTTAGGTAGGAGGTTATTGTTTCTCATAATTAGATGTAAGGACTGTTCATGGAGGGGAAATGAAGTCTGTTCCTACATTAACTATAGTTTATCACTTCTAAACCATTTCCTACTGCAGCCAATATTGCATAAATATTTTCATATTAGATTATTATACATTTCTAGGTATTTTATTTACTGTGTGTGCACACTCTACCTGATAAATGTCAAATTCACCAACTAAACAGTGTAAGCTAAATACCATGATAAGATGATATATTAAGTCAGTTAATACAATGCTGGTAGATTATTTTGATTCTGATTTTAAAGTATGCTGGATTCATACTTAGTAGTGTAAGTATGTATATGTTACTGTAGTGTATCTGTCGTTAGTCTAACTAAACTGCAGTAACTCTGGTGCATAAGGCGTGACGTGGCACGTCTCCTTTGCAGACTGTAGACATAGGTGGACGCTCATCACAATGACCTCCCTGTGTGAATGGCCAAAGGAGTGGCTTTATCAAAGACGTCATAGCATGTGAGGCGCTCACGTAACACACGCTGACTTTAAATGACAGTGAAGGTAGCGATGAGCTATAATGTGTTTCCGTTTTATACTTCAAAATGAAAACCGAAACATTTATTATGCCAAGATTAACCTACGTTTATTGGGTTTTGTGGAATCACGCAGGGTGTTTTATTATCCCATTATCAATAGATTTGGATAACATTTCAAGCGAATATTGTGTGGTGCCATTGCGGGAATATAGGTGCTTTTATTTTGAAGGACGTCATACAGGAAGCTACGCCTTTATTGTGAACTTAACGTTGCTCCACGTTTTCCAGGAAGTAAAGAGATGTATAAAGGAGAGAAGGGAAAACTTGACTGAATGAAGGGAGAATTAAACCCTCATTGTGTCTTCAAACTCACCTTTCCTGTTTCTCCTGACCAGATTTACCAAGGGACTCTGTCGGATACTACTATTTGCACTGTTTTCGGGAAGATTTAGTAAGTATTTTTAAACATTTTCTCAGTTATACTGTAAAGTGTAGTGTCGTTAGTCGTTAGTGTAGTTAGAGAACTTGTAAGCTATGATTATATAGCCTGAAACAGACACAGTTGCAGTGGCTGTATGGTCACAATAGTAAAATATATCATAAGAGCATATATACTGAATATTTTTTTGTTTTTTTTTAATTGGCTAACGTTAGACACAGTACATGCATTGGATAATTCATTGTAATAGTCTGGTTTCCAAAGTTTAATAACAAACTAATATGGTGTAATGGGAAGGATAAGAAGAGTGTTAGCTAACCCCTGAAGGACATGTAGTTACTTGTAGGCTATATATAGTGAACTCTATTACAGCATTTAATACCAGCCTATGATGTGTTCATGGCAGAAGTTTTGACTGGGATTAAATAACAACCTTTTCATATGCATTGCACAATTAACCAGCCTCATATATAGTCTGAAAAGCCAAGAGTAATTACAAGTGTGTGTAACAATGGCTTACAACAATAAAAAGTAGCACTTACTGGCGTAATATTTTCAGTCACTATAATTGTTTTATGTGGTTAGACAAATTAAGGCTTGATCCTGCTGACGTGTGACAATATGGGTGCGTCACATATCTGTAACATGGCCCAACAAACCATTTAGGTATGCCTAAAGGATAAAAGGATATCCTGGTTTTCACAGAGCAGGCCTGGCGTGTGGCCTTCTGGTCAAATCAGGAACCTTGCCTTGTAAGCTATAATAGAATAACCACAAAATGACTTTGGGTTGATTCTTGTGTTTTGTATTTTGTACATGACAGGTATAGAGAATGGCAGAGAAGGTGCTGGTCACAGGTGGAGCAGGCTACATTGGGAGTCACTGTGTGGTGGAGCTCATTGACGCAGGCTACCAGCCAGTCGTAGTGGATAACTTTAGTAATGCTGTAAGAGGTAAGCTCCCTTACTGGAAGCACAGACTAATGAATTCTAATGAACTGATGAACTCTGTACATCACTGTGTGTTTGTTTAGTGCAGTGATATTTATATTTGGTATTACTTTGTGTGTGTGTTTTCTACATCCTCTTGTGGATGGAGGAGATGGGGATGTGCCAGAGAGCATACGTAGAATAGAGAAGCTTCTGGACACCAGCATTGAGTTTCATGAACTAGACCTTCTGGACCGACCTGGCTTGGAAAAAATCTTCAAAAAGGTTAGAAAGTTATCACAAAGGTTAATATGTCAATATTACAGCTGAAACAATTAATTTAATTCCATTCTTGGCTTATACAGTATGTACTGTGGTTTATAGCAAAGAATGGCCCTGCACCCACCATACATTCTCAAATAGCATTGAAAATAAGAGTGTGAGTTATGTAATGCTGTAATTTATGCAGATTATTTATGGAAACTATGGCCAACAGCATTAAACATGCTTATTTATATATCTGTATTGCAGCATTCATTCAGAGCTGTGATGCACTTTGCTGGACTGAAGGCTGTCGGGGAGTCTGTGGAGCAGCCGTTACGCTACTACAGAGTCAACCTCACTGCTTCCATGAACCTGCTTGAGGTCAGTTTTGTCTTTTGTCAACTAACAGTCTGTCATCTAATTCTGCGCTTCACTCCTAACTGGCCGTTACTTGCACTAATCATCGTCCTTATTTGCTGAGTGCATGACAGTGTATGTTCATTTGATACTAAGTTTGCAAATTCTAACACTGCACCCTTCATAACTTTTACTGTGTCTGTCAGACTCATCCTTTTTACTTACTCCTAGTGTACTGTATGTGCGTGTGTAGACTGTGATCCTATTGGTTGCTGACTGTACGTGTGTGCCGTGTTTGTGTGCATCTGCATGTATCTCAGGTGATGCAGGCTCACAAGGTGCACAATCTGGTCTTCAGCAGCTCAGCCACAGTGTATGGGGACCCTCAGCATCTGCCCATTGATGAGCAGCATCCCGTGGGTGGCTGCACTAACCCCTACGGCAAGACCAAATTCTTCATCGAGGAGATGATCAAGGACCACTGTAAGGCAGAGAAGGTACTAATCATGTGGTTGGAATGTATTCACAGATGCACACACACACATTATGCAGGTGTACCTAATAAAGTGGTCAGTGAATGTATTCAAAGTCTAATTGTTGCTTCTGTCTAAGCAGAACTGGAATGCGGTGCTGCTGCGTTATTTCAACCCAATTGGAGCTCATTTCTCTGGCCTGATTGGAGAGGATCCTCAGGGTATCCCCAACAACCTGCTGCCATATGTTGCCCAGGTAAATGAAATCTCTGCCAAATACACGGCTACATCAGAGAGGTCACTGGGTTATTTCACATCGTTTGCATATCTTGATTTATCTTTGGTATAGGTGGCCATTGGGAGAAGAAAGTGCCTCAGTGTATTTGGGAATGACTACGACACAGTTGATGGCACAGGTATCTTAATTGCAGTGCTGAGGTTTAGTTGTGGTTCAGAGTAATATTTGGTGCAGGCAACCTTTAGTGGCAAGTAAACTGTTATGGTAAATTTTTATTGAACTTCACAACCATGTAAACAAGGTTTTTCCTCTCTTTTCTAGGCGTGAGAGATTATATTCATGTAGTAGATCTGGCAAAGGGACACATAGCAGCTCTGAAGAAGCTGAAGTACGACTGCGGGTGCAAGGTACATTTGAGGAAAAACAATATAAAACACATTTTCAATCATTTTCTGCCCATTTGTACATACTTGAGGTATTTATTAGTGCTTTGGGATTAGTGCATTATTGTGTTTGCGTCTGTAGGTTTACAACCTCGGAACAGGAAGAGGCTACTCTGTGCTGCAGATGGTAAAGGCCATGGAGAAGGCATCAGGCAGAGAGGTGAGTAATAGAGGAGTGCTTTGCTCTCTGATGTAAATTGCAGGATCAGGGTTTGTATTGCATGTTTTGAGAGTAATTGAAGTGAATTGGTGTAGTGACTGAACTACGGCATGTTATCCTGTGAAATTGCACTCTGACATTTACTATAAAAGCTGGTTTCTGGTTCACTTAGGTTTGCACTTACTCTCATTTTTGTTCATTAAATCATTGCTAAATGTATCCTCTCTATAGATTGAATACAAAATCGCTCCACGCAGAGGAGGGGACATAGCATCCTGCTACGCTGACCCTAGTCTGGCTAAGAAGGAGCTGGGCTGGAAGGCTGAATTTGACCTGGAAAGAATGTGTAAGCACAGCCACACTGAATCATTTATTGTTTCATTTCATATGGTTTTGTTGAAATATTCTTCCATAATGACCTGATTTAATTAGATTTTTTTCCACATAGGTGAGGATTTGTGGCGCTGGCAGTCAATGAACCCCACTGGATTTTCCAAAGGCACAGCCTCTTGATGCAACTCCAGCTTATTGTTGTTTAAATCTTCTTCTAATCACAGGGCCAAAGCAAACCATCAGCTTCCTCATTCCTGCGTAAACACATGACGAGACCTCAAGAGAAGCTGCATGCTTTATATTTTGTCATGTTTCATTTTTTGTTCCTTCATTATAAATGCTTAGCTTATTTTCAAATAATTGTGTCATTATGTCAGATTTAACAATGGATATTTTCTCTATTAATGTATTGATCTGTAAACCACAGCTATGGAAAAATAAATTAATTTTCTTACTGAAAAACTTGAAGCCTAAATTTCCAATCCAATGTGAAACTGGGCGTTTTTCAGTTTATTGTAAAATGACTTAAAGACATTGATGAGTGTTACAGTGGTGACGACATTATGAAATTAAATGCTTTAGTGACACAAAAAAGTAAGAATATGGTAGTAAAACATATTGACCCGCAAATATGGTGAAGTTACTATTGAGCAACAGGAACATTGTAAGTCCCTTTAGAAATATCATACCAGTATGATAAGGTGAATAGAATTTAAATATCACAGACAGGCTATAAATCCGTCACAAATATTGTATTAATAATACAAATGTACCTGTGTTTTAGTAATTATTACAAGTATTAATATTATCTTAAAACAGTGCATTTAAACGAGGCACTGGGGCTTTAAACGGCTCCTTGAACCCTCGGGCACCCAGTTAATAAACACCCACGTCAGCACAGTGCTCCAGTCTCTCTAACCGGGTTTCGGTCTTTAGGGCTGAGCAGGAAGTGCCTCACTGTGGACCCTGGACGAGAAAAAAAAGAGCAGAGAAAAAAAAGGCAAAAGAAAATTAAAAATGGATATGGTGGCAGACTTGGGGGCTAGTAGACTCTATCGGGCGCCGGGTGAATCCAGTCACCAGTAAGTATCGATGGATTTTGTCGGGGGTTTCACGGTGTGGGGCGTAAGCGGGTCCTGCCGACACCTCACGCCTGAGAAACAGTCGCTGGGTTTGGGCAGCAGGCAAATCCTCCCCGCTGCTCGCTGCGCTCCGGACCTCCGCGGAGAAGTGGGGGTGGTCTTGAGGATGAAAACGGGCGTATTATTCTCAGGTGGATACGCTATGGGAATATATTTCTTTATGAGCTCGCAGCGTGCTCAGTTGTTGGAGGTTTGTGTCTCCTTTTTCTTTTGTGTGCTGGCTGGAGCCTGAAGTGGGCGTCGCTCCAGGACAGACTGGGCTGCTCCGGTGCGCCGCTGCCCGCTTTTCTCTCGCAGGACTGCAGCACTCTCGTGTCGTTTTGTAGGTTGGCCGACGTCTGAATTAACGGAGAATGAATCCGTTAAGATATGAGACTTGGTTTGGTGTGACATGAGGAGCACTTTAGAGCGGTACGGGCGGGCGTTGCACCGTGGGTTATCGGGCGCTGCAGAGTCTGTCAGAGGGCATCGCATAATTACACACGAACGCGTGTCATTCAGAGTCCAGCTACATGATGATGGCTAAATAGGTTACAACACAAGAGTTACTCTGCAAATGAGGCTGCGGCAGATTTTCTTTTTCTTTTTTCTCGTTTCCCTTCTCGGTACTATGATGTGTTACAACACCAGAGGTTTCGTGTACGCTGTAGCTTCATTCAGGTGTGATTACTGGATTTTGTCACCCGATGCTCTCTGACTGGAATCGGGTGTAGCCTATTAAAAGAAGATTGTAATTGAAGGCGCGTCCAGCCAATAACAGTGCAGAATGATGAACTGTGGGCGGGCCATCTGCGGAGCTGGTCCAGTGCAGGGACAAAGACAGGGGATAATTGACAGCTGCATCAATAGGGTGTCGCTGCTGTGTTTGTAATGTGACCTGAAGTTAATATTTGGTCTCTATAGTATAATATTTTACTAGAGTAAGGTGATACTTATAGATGTCACATGAATCACACTCCAGGAGCCGTTGTTTGCCTTCATCAATATGTAGAAAGCAAACCACACATGCAAGCTGTCACACAAATGTAAATGCTCTCACATACAGATGAAAATCAAAATAAAAGTCAATTTGGCAGTTTGCGTGTCTTCTGCGATTGTGTTATTTTTTTGCAGAATTCTGTCTATACTGCATCAACAGTGTAGGTGTTGTCATGTTGTCTCCCACAGGCAGCCTCAGAGGTGGTTCAACGCCGCTGACATCACAGTGGCTCACCAAAGCAACCTCCTGAAGCAGCTCAACCAGCAGCGCCGCCAAGAGCTCTTCTGCGACTGCAGCGTGCTGGTGGAGGGCCAGCTCTTCAGGGCTCATCGCAATGTCTTGTTTGCCAGCAGTGGCTACTTCCGCATGCTGCTGTCCCAGGGGCCCAACGGGCTGTCCGACTCGGTCAACGCCACCTTCGATGTTTTCAGCCCAGAAACCTTCACCGTCATCCTGGATTTCATCTACTCTGGCCAGCTGGATCTTTCCAGTCACAACGTGATTGAGGTGATGTCTGCAGCCAGCTACCTGCAGATGAACAATGTCATCAGCTACTGCAAGAACTTCATCAAATCTTCCTTGGACATCAGTATGAAAGATGAAGACAGCGACCGATGCCTCAGCATGTCTGAGACGTGCAGCTTCACCAGTGGAGCAGGAGAAGAAAACTCGGAGCAGCAGCAAGGCCCCTGCTCTGTCAGCCCACCACCTGCACTCTGGACCAGGGACAACTCCAGATCCCAGTCTAGCTTTATAGGGAAGGACCCAGACCAGGAAGCTTCCGCCTCAGCCCTGACTAACCCAAACAGCCCTGCTAATGAGCTCAACACAGAGGCAGAGGACCTGCAGGACCCTCATGACCCTCTTTACACCTTGCCTGGATCAGAGCGGCGGCGAGGAAAAGGGGGAACAAAAAGGAGAGCGCCCAACAGTGCCCGCTCCAATCAGCACGAGGACTTGGACATCCAGGAGGCGAGGACACAAAAGGCTGAGAAGGCGGAGGAGCTGTATGCTACTCTGCCACAGATTGTAGGTGTCATTGGACACTTTAATAAAGGTGAGTTGTGCTTTATCTGAGAAAATGGCGAAAAACTTGTTCTTTTATCTTTACAGAAGTGAGAAAATGAATACCATGCTTCATCTTAAGCATAGTGCCATGAGTGTAACCCCTCAGGAGAAGGAAAGAGGATGTGTATGTAGGGAATAAACTAAAAGGCATAATGTCTAAATGTTTCTCTTCTGTTTTGCAGATTCCAACCCCATAATGCGCTTCAAATGCCCCTTCTGTACACACACAGTCAAGAGGAAAGCAGACCTAAAGCGTCACCTGCGCTGTCACACTGGGGAGAGGCCGTACCCATGTCAAGCCTGCAACAAACGCTTTACACGCCTGGAGCATCTCCGTAGCCATTTTGAGACAGTAGGTTTAATCCCACCTGCTGCAGTAATATAACAGACCAGCACTAAACATCTTTGCATTAATATTTAATGCATTTTTGCCTGATCTTACAATTTTTGTTCCTGCTTGACCCATTCACAGATCCATCAAGCCAGGAAGCTTGTGTGCAGAAAGTGTAAGTGCCAGGTCACAGAAGAGACGGGGCACGTTGTGTGCGAGGGCACTCGACGCTACCGCATGTGTACAGCATGCATCCAGGAGGTGGGCTGCGACAACATCCCCATGGACAGTCTAGAGGGGCCTAATGAGGAGCCGGCCCTGTTGCTGGGCGTGGACGGGGAGGAGGAGGGGGACACCAAGAGGAGCTGGATGGTAAACGACGACGACGACCTGGCTGAAGACTCAGGGGCTGACCTCATCATCCAGCAGGTGGATGACAGTGATGAGGAGCTGCAGTGAAATGGGACCAAAGTGTGTGTGCGCAGAAGCATGCACAGATACTGACTCTGTGTGTGTGTGTGTGTGTGTGTGTGTAATGCGCCAAGAGAATTTATGCATAAAAGACATGATCCACTGATGTACGCACATTCATGATATATATATAACTGTCTATTAGTTAAATGCAACTACTTGATCTTTCCTTTCAAAGAGATTGTTGATCTTTGTGACCAAATGGAATGCTTTTTGTTAAACTTGATGAAGATATGCAGTATCCAAAGCATGCATATTCAGTGTGTCCTTTGTTTCCAGTTATGGTTATATAAAGTAACTCTTACAATGTCATATTTGGACTCTACTCTGAAAAGAGGTGGCATTTAAGCAAAACAAGTGACAAGGACAGAATGATGACTGCTATTTCCTTGCTCCTTCTAGGGAAAGTCAGAGAGTAAAAGAGTTTGTTTTCAGTGTCTCACTATTGGAGTGATTTTTTATGATTATGTTTAATTATGATATGCACTATGCTATAAAACAAATTATAATTTATTTGCTTTTGTTTTTTTACACATTAAAGATACTTTTATACATTTCTCCTTGCCTGGTTCTTTCATCCTAACCACAAACGAGGGCAATTCTAAAGCCACTGCATTCAAAATACTACAACATAACATCTGTCTGTGGTTTGGATTAATTCAAGCTTTTAGAGGCATGATGCTAAATTGTCACATCATAGTGTGCAGTCTTTACATGTACCAAACCAACATGGTAATGTTGGACATTTTATTCTGATAAATATGTTAAAGGGCAATTTCACCAATTTTGAACTTGTGTCCTATGGTTGTAATTTGTAAATGAGTAATGAGTAAATGTGCTGTTTATGAATTGGGCCAAACTTCCCTCTGAATTCTGTCAATTAAAAAATGTCACCTGGAGGAGTTTTTGGTTCAGATTATATCATCTGGAGGAGTTCTCGAGAAGCAGCCTGACAAAGACTACAATCTCCATAGTAAAAGCAACCCGATGTATGTCATGTAGAGGGGTTTTTAGACGTATGCAGACAGATATTTTAACATAAGGAGGGCAAATGGAAGTCTAACACTCTTCTCAGTCATCCAGGTGAAGTTATCCCAAACACACCCCAAAGCTAGAATCATAGAAAGCATGTTGGAAATCAGCGATTCTCAACCTTTAAATTAAACTCCTAAACTAATTTGTTATTCCACATGTCCGCCGGTAGATGGCGGTCTTACGCTGTTTTTGTCAGCAGCTATGAGGACTCTGCTTCCGAGGAAGAAGTTACGTCAGACCATCATGGCGGCCGTACTGAGGCTTGTCAACAGAAGCACTTTAAGTTCAGCAATGGGTCAGCAGTACCTGGCGTTCAGCTCCGCAGCAAAGGTCAAAGCAGTACGTTTTGTTGAACTTTTAACTTCAAGCAGGTTGTACTGTTCATGTTTAACCAGAAGCCTGGAGGGACGGCTCTTAGCTTCCCATACTTTTAAGCTATGAATCCTAGATAGCTTTCAAGTTAGTTCGCTATTCATCAGGTTTAGCAGGCCAGATATTAGTATTTTAACGCTAATATTTAATGTAACTTCACATTTGTAACAAATATGTGTGTGATTGTGTAGGCTGGCGTAAGAGCAGGACAAGCTCTTCCAGAGAAGGTGAAAATAGTGGAGGTGGGACCCAGAGATGGTCTCCAGAATGAGAAGGTAACTTTTATCTCCACAGTAGCTGCTTATTTTATTGACACTCAGTAAATGTCTCAGTTTAATGTTAACACTGCTCAGAAGAGGTTTATTGTTGAGACTGTGCAGGCACACACCTTGTGTGTTGTGAAACCAGAAAGAATCTCAGTGGTGTCATTGTTTATAACTGCTCCTCACCTTGTTGTTTTTCCGTTTCCATTCACAGACTATAGTGTCCGCAGAGACAAAAATTCATTTGATTCACATGTTGTCAGAATCGGGGCTCCCAGTCATTGAGGCCACCAGTTTCGTGTCACCAAAATGGGTTCCACAGGTGAGTTTGTTCTCTCAGAGCAATACATATGCACAGTGTTGGCACACTCCAAAAGAGGAGTACAGAAACTACAGGAGTGGAGGTGGCTTGTGTCATACAGAACTAACTGGTTTCTGTTTTGTGTTTTTTCCTGAATGTCAGATGGCAGACCAGGTGGAAGTAATGAGGGGGATCTGTAGGAAACCAGGAGTGTCCTATCCAGTCCTCACCCCAAACCTCAAGGGTTTCCAGGCTGCTGTCAGTGTCAAGCATCGTGTCACACTTTTCCAAAAACTGTATAAACATACTGTATATATAACTTGTTATACTATAGGTGATGTGTCTATCTCACATCCATTCTAAATGTTCATCAAAATGTACTTTCCTTGTTCTTACCCACTGCAGGTGGATGCAGGAGCTTCAGAGGTCGCCATATTTGGTGCTGCATCTGAGCTGTTTAGTAAGAAGAACATAAACTGCTCAGTAGACGAGAGTTTACAACGTTTTGACGAGGTTATGAAAGCAGCTAAAGCGGCTGGCGTGCCAGTTAGAGGGTGAGAATACTGGCTTGCTCTTAACTGTCAGCAGACCTTTAAATCATTGCTATTTCAGTTTGATACTGGCGTGAGTCTCGTCTATGTTTTTTGTCACCGCAGTTATGTGTCATGTGTCCTTGGATGTCCGTATGAAGGCAAGGTTGCACCTGCAAAAGTTGCACATGTGAGTTTTACTAGCAAACTGGCAAAATTTATTTTTCATCACTCCCTTGACAAACCTACAAAATAATAAAACCACTTTGCTTCTGCCTCACAGGTAGCAAAGCGTCTCTACTCCATGGGGTGCTATGAGATCTCCCTGGGTGACACAATCGGAGTGGGGACTCCAGGTAGCATGACAGAAATGCTGGAGGCAGTGAGCAGAGAGGTGCCAGTCAGTGCCTTGGCAGTGCACTGCCATGATACCTACGGCCAGGCCCTGGCTAACATCCTTGTAGCCTTACAGGTTAGATTTGGTTGTGATTTCTAAAACCAGTTGAATTTAGTGTAAACCTTCATAGTTTTAAGGTGGATATTGTCTTTGTTTTGCAGATGGGAATCAGTGTGGTAGACTCTTCGGTAGCTGGACTGGGCGGCTGTCCCTATGCCCAGGGAGCATCTGGGAATGTTGCCACTGAAGATGTAGTCTATATGCTGCATGGACTTGGGATACAAACGGTAAGAAGTCATACATCATGTTTCTCTATATACACTACTCACAAAAAGTTAGGCATATTTGGCTTTCGGGTGAAATTTATGGAAAACGTAAAAAGTTCACACTACAGTGATATTATATCATGAAAGTAGGG
>JAUMHL010000004.1:14883040-14896953 GCA_032362345.1 Sandelia bainsii
ATAGTGCATTTTAGGTTCATCCTGAAATTTCACCCAAAAGCCGAATATCCCTAACTTTTTGTGAGTAGTGTATATTTTTGTCTTTTGAGAAAAAATCCACATGTACTAAATACACAAAAATATGAAAATGATAAAACTGAATTGTGGATGCAGATTTTCTACTGTTATTGCTCATTATCTAGATTCTTGAAACTGTAAAGCTTCATGTCAAACTGTAAAAATATCCCCACCCCTGCTATTGCAGCTATCACAAGCATGCAAAATGTAAATATTTATTATGTTAATGTGTTGTGGTTTACTTGCTTAGACTTTATAAAACGAACTTCTAATCTTTAAAATTTCCTTCTGCCCCCAGCCAAACAAATAGAACGAAGCCTAGCATATTTTAGTTTGTGCTAACTGCTAATTATCGTATTCAGTGAGAACTTCCTCAGGAAATGTTTGACCCTCTGATTTTCTTTCCTCATCTCAGGGAGTGGACCTCTCAAAGCTGATGGACGCTGGAGCTTTCATTTGTCGAACCCTTAACAGAAAGACCAATTCTAAAGTGGCGCAGGCCACATGCAAACTCTAGTCAAAAGACAAACAGCAGGTTCTTTCACAGTCTGGATGTTACAGCATAGACATGTAATCCTGAGTCATTGATCTCTGTATGTTCAGCCTGAATCGTTTTAACTTCAGTCTGATTTGTCATCTCATAGTATGAGAATATTTCTTTAATATTTGGTTGGTACTGACCCCATGCTCTGTTATAAATATATAATTCAATAGCTGGAATGGTGCCTTATGTAAAGTCAGTCTAATCATACAGATCATTCAAAACTGCACCTGCCACCATTTTAATGCTGTGCTGATATTACGCTCTGGGCAGTGGTTGAGCCAAAATGATTTACAGACTTTATTTTTACTAATGAATCAACCGTGTCCTAATTTGATCATCTTGTATGCGGTGATATGTTTCTTCAAATTACTGTAGGGAACATCTGTGGAAACAGTCCTTATGTATTTGGGATTGTGCTGGCTTCTGAAAAAATGAGGAAGAGCTGATTTTAATTTTTTTTTTCTTTTACATATACATATACCTAGTTTTACTTTCATATGTTTGTAGTATTATAAAGTATTTAATTTAATATTCCTCTCTTTAATTTCAACATGTACATTTCCAAATAGATTGTGTAAAAATGAACACTTTCATAAATCCAGTGTGTCCACAGTCATTTTTCGGCTTTATAATGTCTGAAATATAGTTCGGGTTCCTTGAACATGGCATGTGTAACACCCACCTTTATATTATCAAAACCATTATCTATACAAGGTTTGTTGCGAAAATGATTAAGAATAAAGAAAACCTTTCTTTACCACACCTATGAGAAACCTGACTGTCAAGTCTGACAGGCAAACTGAAATCTGGTCTTTAACATGTGGAAGCACACGTGTCAGAGAAAGCAAAATGTCGTGTCACGGTGATTCACTGCTCATTAAAATGATTAGATGCTAACTGGAATTGGAGACTGGTGACCGAACATTTAGGTACAGTTAAGGTCAAAATTATTAGTTTTTTATTTTTTATCAAATCAAACAAAACCCTTAACATTTCCATGGATATGACCATAACCAAAGGTGTTCACAGTTTGCTTCCATAAGAACAAAGACAACATCTCTAAGATATTTTATTCATGTGCTTAATAGAAACAAGAAAGAACAAAACTGACAAGACCAAATTATTAACCTACCGACAATTAAAAGTCGGTAGTGTAACCTTTCTGAGTCACATCAACCTCTTGTTGTACTTCCTAACCAACTAAGTCTTGAGGGATCCCATTCTTTCATGGCAAATTGTTCCAGCTCATCTAAATTGCATAGTTTACAAGCATGTACATCAATCTTGAGCTCCTGCCACAGATGACACTGGGATCTGAGACTCCAGGACCTTGATTTTGGTGTCCTTCAAAACATTTGGGCCAACTTGGGTTATTGTCTTGCTGGAAGACCCAGCGGTGACCTAAAATTAGACTGGCAGCAGATTTCTTTACATTCTCCTTCAAAAATGTCAACATAATCTTTTCTTCATGATCCCATGCTGCTTAACAAGGTGCCCTGTGCCTGAAGCAGCAAAACAGCTCCACAGCATTATCATATCATTACCATGTTTAACTGTGGGTAAGGGTGGAAGGCCTCTACCTTCCTTTGCCAAACAAAAGCAGAATCCATGTCCCTAGACAGTTCAAGGTTGATCTCATCAGAAAAAAAGGACAGACTACCTAAACTCATCATGTTTCAGATGTTCACAGGCAAACTTCAGTCTGACTTTGGTGTGCCACTGTGTGAAACGACAATGTCAAAACCCACACAGTCTCCCTTCTAACACCCAAGTCCAGAAAAAGGCCCAGGTTTATTTCTAACAGAACTTATCTCTTTGTACTTTGCAATGATGCAATATATAGCTGTTCTAGACACTATGAAACAGGAATGGCATTATAGCCTTTCCCCTTAAGATGAGCATCCACTATCTTCTTTCTGAGTTCCAGACTGATTTATTTTTTGGCATGATGAATTACTTTTTACCAGGAATTTAAGAGTAGTCCCTCTCAATCAAGTGTTCAGGTGTCATTATCCCCATTCGTTGGGGTCAATTAAGTAAAGTTCAATGATGATCGTCTATTCAGGTATGGGTTGAAAGCAAAATTTTAAAAAAATCACATGGTGGCTAATATTTTAAATAAATAATTATGGCCTCATTATTTTGTTTTTTCTTGTTTCAATTCAGAGCATCAGTAAAATATCTTAATCAAACTTAGTGGATATTTTGTCTTTGTTCTTTAGAAACTATAAACACTTTTGTTTATGGTCACTTCCATGGAAAAGGTTTTGTTTGATTTTATAAAGGGGGCTAATGGAGGAGTCAGTAGTAATGGAAAAATTCAACTCCTTAAACAATAAAAATGTACTATCTTTAGATGGCCTGTTTAGTTTTAATTTCAAAAAGCTAACAGTTGTTTTTAATGTGTTATAAATTACTTACTAAAGTGGGTATAAATCTCAAAGTACTATCAAATGGAAACCACGATGTAGACAGAAAATGTACATTAGGTATCACAGTCCTTACTGTCAGAACAGCAAGCTGATACACACATTCAATATATTTACTTTATTTATATTAATAAAAATAATAAAATGTTCATAAGTGCAGAAAATACTTTTCCATCTTATGCCTATAATGGACAATTAGACAATTAAACAGTTGATCGATGCATTCTTTTGTTCGATTGTCCTCCCACCTCCTCCACTTTGCTCCAGCTCTGCCAACACAGACTTAAACAGCAGCATTCCTTTCGCCTCATTTAAATCAACAGTGGTCTTGGATGAGGTGAGGTTGTGTACAAGCACGTCAAAGCTCAGGCAGTCTATGTACAACATGTGGCTGTGCAGCATAAAGCTGAGAGCAAGCATACTGTATGCCTGCAGAGGCTTTAACGCCACTGTAATGGATCTTACGAGAAACTAAATGCAACAACAAAGGTCATTTTAGGTCAGTTTGCACACTTTCAAGTAATGACTTTAGGAGCCCCACACTCCCAATCAGAATACAATACAATTCTTGAATGACTTTGGATCATCAGGATAGCAAAATTATGTACATATAATGGTTTCAGTTTATAAGAGATGACTTGAAATTTGCATGTAACACACAGTGATAAAGAGCAACCTAATAAAACTGTAGAAACTGAAAGGGAGGGGTGAACACTTCTGCTAGTTGTGTCCTGTCTCTCTGTACGCATTTCCTTTTCCTCCAATGTCAAAACTGCAATCATAAAAAAAGATAGGTAACGTACACTTGAATGTTCTATTAGAGGTGTAGTACCTCTAACAGAACAATACATTGAGCTATCGTATTCAAAAAGGAAACTCACATTTTATTACCAAATCAATTAGGCTCTAGCTGACTTGTAAATATTGTGAATGTTGACTTGGAAACGTTCAACGGAAAAGTTCATGCACTCTAACACAGTATGAGATGTGGCCACAGTGGCCCACAGGATGACTCCAGTATTGATGACTCAACTTCCACAGTCCTGCACACATACTGTAGTTTGGCTCACAGTTCTGAGTCTGTTTTCTGAGGTTTGTTATTGGGTTATACCCTAAAGTATTGCTGATCTAGATTTTGGCTGTGTTTTCCATCATGAAGCCATCATGGACAGATTAGGAGCAGAAGCACGTATCTTCTCTTCCATTTTCCGTGTGGGTGGCCCGAGAAAAGTTTGCTTGTTTGCAGTCTTGAAAGATGGAGGCCTTTCCTTCAGTTCAAACTTCGACATTGGGTGGCTGCGGTTGTTGAAGGGGTCATCGTTGTAGTCGTCATGTTGCACAGGTATGTGGCGACCACGCCTCCTGACCTTGTTTGCGATTCGTGCAACGCTCTTGGCGATGAGATAAATAATCTCGCAGATGTTTAGGATGATGCAAAGGGCAGAGGCTCCAACCATGAAGTAGGTGAAGACTTTCTTTTCAGTGGGGTGGCCAATGTAGCAATCAACTATGTTTGGGCAGGGTGACACCTCACACTTGACCACTCTTGGCAGGTAGAAGCTGTCATAGATTAGGTGTAGGATGTAGAGGAAAGCAACCTCAATGCCTGTCTTGACGAAGAGGCTGATCAGGTAGGTCCACCATAAGCCGCCATGTTTCTGGCCTGTGTTGTTGTACAGCTTGGTATCTCCACCGTGCTTCGCCCTGTACTTGCGCTCGCGTTCTTCACGGTACGCCACGTGCATGACCACCATGAAAGAGGGGCACGTGACAAAGATGAGCTGCAGGGCCCAGAGGCGGATGTGGGAGATGGGAAAGAAGTGGTCATAGCAGACATTGGCGCAGCCAGGCTGCTTGGTGTTGCAATCAAAGTCCTTCTGCTCATCACCCCACACTCGCTCTGCTGCCACTACATACACCATCACCCTGAAGACAAACACCACAGACAGCCATATCCGCCCAAATGCTGTCGAGTATTTGTTCACCCCACTGAGGAGGGCTTGGAAGGTCTTCCAGTCCATGTCCTTAGCTGGAAGTCAAATAGCTTCTGTCTGCAATTCTTTACCTGATGGTAGTGATTTATCTTCAGACCTGAATGTGGCAGAGTGAAAAATGGGTGAACACGTTTTTATTGTCTGCTGAATTTTCTGCTTTCACTCTATTGTAGTGGTGTCTTACTTACTCCAAGTGGCTTTAATAACAACCAACCTATTGTCCTGACGTTTCATATCATAGTATATGCTCAAAGGTGATTTACTGTAAAGACATTTCCGAAACACCTCATTTATCAACCCCACCAGAAACCAACAGTAACAATGACACACAGTATGAGTAGGCCTGGAAACAAGCTGTTCATAAAGGAAACGAGTTGCACCAACGTTATTAACACACCTACAGGGTATTAAGAAGAAGCAGTATGTCTACTTTAAAACTTTTATGCAAATATTTATTTTTACAAAACCTAAGTAAACATTGTTAGTAATAAGCTGTGTGGCATTTAAATGAGACTTCATTTCAAAGCAGCATTTTACGCACATGCGTAATTTGGCCATATTTCGTGGCACATTTTGACTGTCTACATACACGAGCCTTCTGCCTCGACCACTAAATAAACACATAAATTATAAAATCATACACTGTTGTAATAAAAGCCAGTGAATCAACACATCTGAAAACACTCACTTTCAAATGGCTGAAACGCGAACTTATCGATTCGCGAAGCGTAACTAATGTTACACACATTAAACGTTCCTTAATGTTTGTTTTCCCACTTACCAAAAGAATCATCACTTCACAATCGGTGGCTTGAGTAAATATTTCCAGTGGGATTCTCGTTGCTTCAATATCAGTTCTCTCCCTTGACGCACAGATTTGGTGATCAGAGACAGGTATAGGGGAGCAGCATTCAGAAACGTGCCTGTGGGTGGGGTTAAAGAAGAAAGTTCTCCAGAAGTTCTTCTTCCTCTCTTTTCCCCCCGCCCTCTCCTGCGTGCTTCTTTTTTGTGTGTGCTATTCTCACGCAAATGTTAGGTTGCAGCTCAAACACCTTTGTACCTTTGAAACCAGGTTTCCAGGTATTCTGAATACCATTTGGAGATTGGTCTACACATGCAGAGTCACATCTAAAAGATTACTCTGGGGGCCACAATCTCAGCTTCACTGTTTTATATGCCATGTTTTTAAGAACAGGAATGTCTTTATGTCTCTTCCTAATCGCAGGGTACACCCAAAAGACACACCCTAAGGTGAATACGTTATTGTTGTGCAATCATGAGCCTCTTTGTGTTTTCCCAAGTGTGGGGACGGCTAAGCAACAAATTTTGTATGATCTTCTGAGTGAGTGAGTGTGGCGAGGTGGTATGGGGAAAAGAAGTACAGGAAATATCATGTTATCAGAAGAATATTCTGTTTCACTGTTCCTCTTTCATTCATTTCCTGCACAATACAATTTTTCCAACTTTGTCATGCTACACCCACAAGTACTAAAAAGGTGTGTTGTGTTTCCTTCATTCTTTTTAAAACCAAGCTCTACTCAGTTAACAATGCCACAATTCATGAACTTTCAGCACTTTTTTGACATTATACTCATTGTCAGATCATGGTCTTCAGTTTTTACCATCCCTCTACCTTTTTAGGCAGAAGCATCCCATTATTAGAAATATAAGTGCCAGAACATGTCAGATCTTGCAGAACAGTGCCTGTGTGCAAAGCTATTGAAATCTGTGTTTACATAACATAAAAGTATAAAAGACTTGTTCATATATCATTAGTCTCAAGTCAAGTTCTTTTTGTATTGTTTAGTACAAACAATATTGTTACACACAATTTGTTATTGGGTTTGTTTCATGCCCTAGGACAGGGAAGCGTCTAAAACATTTCTAACAAAATCTAATGACTTTCATGAGTTAAACCTGTCACTGAGGAGTGTGATAGAATACCTGTTGTGAGGCTACATGCACGACATAGACAGGTCTAGTTTTTTGGCTCCAGCTGTGGAACAGGTACAGACAGTTTGCAACACACCTGGAGGAATGTAACCCATGACTCAACTGATACAAGTCTCAACAACACAGAGCACCACAAAAAGGACAAACAAACCTCTACAGTGTGTGTTACTGTGAAAGGAAGGAAATGTGCCAAGGCAGAGGAGGAAAGATAATACCTCAGATAATGGGGGAGGGTCTCATAATGAGCGTGATTGTTGGTTCATTTAGAGAACCACCCAGTCAGACTGGACAAACAGAATACAGACAACAACAAAACTAACTAAGTGTGCATACTGGAACCTGCTGATATTTTCAGAGCCAATAACGTAAACTAATATCTCTTAAACACTTGATTGATTAGATCCTGTTTCCACTGGGCAGAGGCCAGTCTAAAAGTGATAAGTTAGACGACTTACATAAAATCACACTAAAAACATTTTGTTCTTTTTGCTCCTTGTGGTAGCTTATCATTCAGGTATTTTTGCTTTTTTTCTGCTCGGGGTGTGACATTCCTGCTACCACCCACCATTACACTGCAGGCGACTAGTTCATTTTCAGCAGCAACTTGTCTGTCCTGAAAATGTCTTAGTTAGTATGACAATCAAAAAGTCTCTCTTCTTAACGATTATCATTGGAGGCACCATCCTCTGAAATGAGATGTTCATGATGACACCAGTGGAAACAGGGGTGCCTGTAGATCTTGTATGTTTGTGGAAAGAGGCTCATAATGTTTTGAGCAGCACTAAAAAAAAGTATTCATCTTCATTGTCCTGAGGTGCTTGTAGAAGTTTCAGAAATGAAAATATCCACATGGGGAGAGACTATATGTGAGAAAATGTGATTTTTTTTCCTCTCACCCCTCTTGGGCACACTGCAGTGTAAATACTGGACTCAGCCATTCAGAGTTCAGAGCCTGCACGGACGTACAAATTCCTGCGCTGGGTGGTTCCACTCGTCAGCAAGATGAATCAAACCGAGGAGTGGAGACTCCTCCTCTGCCCATTTCAAAGTACCAATCAACCCAAAAGGCGAGAGGGCTTCTCACGGCAACAGGGTGCTATGCTGCCAGTGGGGAGTGGGCGCATTATGAAACACATAAAAAAAAGTCCAATCACAATGCCCTCATGCTAAATCAACAAACCTTTTCTATAAAGACATGGCTGGTTTACACTGTTCTTTAGTGCATTTCCTAAGACTCTCACATGCTGTGTAACTGTAGAACCAACAGGAAGTGGTAACAAGTGGACATCTCTAAAAAGTGTCAATAAGAGAACAAAACTTTTTCAAAAAATGATCTTTATTAAAAAATATTAACTATGCAGCCATGCTGCACCTCTGCTCTGTGACATATACAAACCCTGATATTATTAACAACGGTGTTTACAAGACTGCTTGTAGAGTTCACTGCTCTCTGTAGACGAATGACAAACAAAAACACACACAGCAGCACAATCTTTCAAAACTTTTCATAAATTATGTCAAATACAATTTTTGCAAAGAATTATATGTGAGAATGTGTGAGTGAAGGGAAAAGACAGTACAGTCTTCAGTAAACATTCGTAGTTTGGGCCCTGAGCAGAAGGAAAATCTTACTCAGGAAACCACATGCGTTAGTAAAACCACATGTGTTTGTAGAGCCACATTCTCTCTAAAGTATGGAGTGACTCATGTAATTGATCTTAGGGCTAAAACGGACACACTGCATCACACACACACACAGACACACACACAATTGCATTTTTTTTTTTTGTAAGAGTTTATACTTTTTCTGTAAAAATGTGTGAAAATCGTCTGACACGAACCCACAACATCAAGCACATTCCACATCAGTGACACATGCTTGCAGTAGCATAGATTTGTAGTCCAGAATTTCTTTCACTGTGAACACAGACACAGTAAAGAAGTAACATCATTGTAGTTTAGTCTCAAAAAATACAAAAGTCTTTTAAGGAAGTGTCTATGAAATGAGACAGGCATCTTTCCTCTCCCATGTCTTTGTTTTTTCATATAGTCTTTGTCTTTATTCTCAGTTTCTCAAGACATGGTGACACTGTATGAGGGTGCAGGCATTTCATGGGTGTTTTTGCCTTTCATCTTCATAGCGTTCGACTCCATCAAGGTGCTTCCGCTGGCCATTGTGCCGTTTATGACACGCTTAGAGTGGCGGGCTGTAAAGAAACATTCACAGCAGCGCTTGCCGACCAGGTAGAGGATTTCAAAAATAGAGAGCAGGATGCAGGCAAGGCTGGTGACCACCATAAAGATGGTGAAGATTCTTTTCTCAGTGGGCCTGGAGATGAAGCAGTCCACTGTGTTGGGACAGGGTTCTTCTTGACACTTGATGAGCAAGGGGAAGTCGTAGCCCTCGTAGAGGTGGTACAGGAGGTAGACAAAAGTGGCGTCCACACCTATTTTGAAGATCAGAGTCAGGATGTAGGTCCACCACAGGCCTCCTCGCTTCTTGCCAGTGTTTTGGTAGAGACTGCGACAGTTTTCGCCAAACCTGAGCCGGTTTTTTCGTTCCCTGTCTTCCCTGTACTGTACGTGCATTACCACCAGAAGTGAGGGGCAGGTGACGAAGATGAGCTGCAGGGACCACAGCCGGACGTGTGAGACGGGGAAGAAGTGGTCAAAGCAGACATTGTGGCACCCAGGCTGAGCCGTGTTGCAGCTGAAGTCTTTTTGTTCATCACCCCATACCTTCTCTGCTGCCACCACAAACACCATGATCCTGAAGAGGAAAACAACAGAAAGCCATACTCTGCCAAAGGCTGTGGAAAATTTGTTCACCCCGCTGAGGAGGCCCTGGAGGAAAGCCCAGTTCATGACGAGGTTTGTTCAGCCTGTCTTCTCTTCCTGCTGATGGAATACAGAGGAAGCTGTTTGAAGCTGAACTGGCACAAGCACAATATCTAGCAGCCTGAAACAAAATGAAAACACAGTCATGTCACATTTATATAAAAGGGTAACACAATAAAGAAGAAAACTGAGATAGATAGAAATAGAGATAGAACTGTGTCATAGACATATGAATTCACGTGTTTACATATCTTCAAGACAAAAAGTAAACGAAGCATAAAACAAGCACAAAAGCGACTCCAGCCATGTGTTAAACTTCCGTTTTCGAATTTGTAATAAAGTTTGTAATAAAGTTTTAATGCCCCCGCTGTATGAAGATACACTCGAGCAACTCTCTCGCATATGTCAAGTCACTGACTTACCAGCGACTGTGGTAAACGCTTAAAGTCTGTATAATCCGTGCGCAATTGCGCGTATCCAACATACCCACACCCAAAACCTACCACATCAGATAAATCCTAACAAGTTCGCGCTACTTTAATATTCATTTCTTTACATATCGATTTGAAAACTTACGCGTTCAATGTTGCTGCGTTTCAGGGTCGGAGCAGAGGAACACGCTGTGGATGAAGCTCTCCAATGAAAATCTCTCAACATTTCAGCAGGACGGGACTGGAGGGGTGGAGTTATTTGTCTGTCATGTTTCCTCAGCACTCAAACCTGCTCAGGTGTGGCTCCTGCACTGTGCCAAAGACTGACACCCATTAGATGAACGTTAGATTTATTTGATCCGGTTGTTGAAATTATGAAAAACACAATTAAAACAAACTCCATGCATTTTGCGCTTAATACCTTTTAAATCCTGGCTTTTTATTGACTTGAAATTTATTAAAACCGATACATTTTAGCTTGAAATCACCAGAATAAACAATGTAGCAATATGATGACTCTTACACATATTATTTCTTTACAAAGCCCAAAAATTTGTCATAATTTAATAATGACTTATTAACATATAAACTATAACAGAGTAAGCAGGAGAACAAATTGTATTTGCCCAGAAAACATGAATCAAGCTGAGGATTCTTTATTTTAAAAAATGTATTTATTCAAATATTTACAAGGCAGAAGATGTGGGATTCAAAGTACAAAAGACTCTTACAAAAAAAACAACATTCTTTTTTATTCACACATATTCTCCGCAGTCTGAGATGATCACTTTCTGCTTTGTCTTCCCATCCTTTTCTCCCTGAGCCTGCAGAAAAAAACCAACAACAACCAACCCAACATGATATGATCACAAATGAGTTTAATTTTTAAACATTAACGAGAGCACTTAGTACAACTCACGGAGTTTTCATCATTGTGAAATTAATCATTTATTTTAAAGTGGGAAAGGAAAGCAGAAAAATGTGCTGCCTTGGTAAACCACTTTATCCCTCACCTCCATTGCACGAAGCACGTCCATGCCCTCCACCAGCTCTCCAAACACCACGTGTTTCCCATCCAGCCAGTCGGTTTTGTCAGTGGTTATGAAAAACTGAGAGCTGTTAGTGTTTGGCCCAGAGTTGGCCATGGAGAGCTGCCCTGTGTGCACAAGAGACAAAGTTTGTCCAGTTACCCTCAAAATCTACTAGTAACCACCTCACTTACAAACCTGCCCACCCACTGAGAGCTCCTGAGAGAACTCCTCACCTGGAGCAGTGTGTTTGAGGACAAAGTTCTCATCTTCAAACTTCCGGCCATAAATGGACTTCCCGCCTGTGCCGTTGTGGTTGGTGAAGTCGCCTCCTTGGCACATAAATTGAGGGATGATGCGATGAAAGCTGCTGCCCTTGTAGCCAAAGCCCTTTTCATGTGTGCACAAGCAGCGGAAGTTCTCTGTACAGTGTTAGAAAAGAAGTCAGCTGTTACCTTTAATGCTCAATTTGGGCTTTTGTGGTTTCTTTTTGCACATATAAAGTCAGTTTATTGCCTTTTTAATTTCATACACTATAAAGTTAACCCATTTTAACTAAAATTTAATTTACAAATCCCTCAGGTGAACAGCATACAAACCTGCTGTCATGGGAACAATGTCAGCCCTGAGGAGGAAGCGCAGTCTTCCCGCTGGCTTGTTGCCAATCTTGATATCCATGTAAACCTGTGGATTAACTCGACCTTTTTTCGCTGAAGGCTGATCCTGCAAGAAGAAATGATGCTCTGTGACTGTCTTAACAGCTTAACGTAAGAATGAGAGACACACATTCTAGAAAAAAAAAGCCATCGCACCTCCTGTGTTGCAGTGTTGGTCGTTTCTCCACCTGCTGCCTCTGCCTCAGCCTCCTCTGAAGACTTTCCAGAGAACTTCTTCAGCCAGTCATCGTCCGACCACACTGAGGAAAAGGCAGAGTTAAAATCAGAACAAAGAATTTAAATTAATGTCCAAGCAAAGTTAACTATAAACTTCCATCACTCACCTGGACGAGAAGAACCTTCTTTGATTCTCATAGGTTTGGCTATGTTGACTCGGATAGTCCGTCCAAAAAGCTCAGACTCGTTCTAGTACAGAAAAAAATAAAGAGCTCATTTTTACCTTTTGGTCAAACTACAGTACCCTTGTGAAACACAGTAGTGGGGATGTCTTAGCTTGGTCATTGATGCTATAGCTGCTGATCGTTGTAGTAAACTGTGTATAGACGTGAGTCACTACATGCAAAGTCTATGCAAACACGACTACTCGACATTGCTGTGTCACAAACATCATGGTGCCCTGAAGTAGATGAACTATGTATAAAGACGGCTATAATCTCAATGTCACACTCTACATTTTTAATCCAAAATTTAAAAAAAAAATCTGACAAAAAAGACAAAAAAAATATTTGCCAATATCAACTTGTGGAATACAGAAGCAAGTGGATAAATGACAGATCTTTGTCCCAAACACAGCAGGTCTCACAAACAGAAACAAATATTACTGTGTACAGCAATGTGATCCACTTACCATGTTATCAATGGCTGCTGCAGCATCCTACAGAAGACAAAGAGAATAAACAGGTTGAGCACACAGAGCAACCACATTAAATTCACCATACTACCATTAACTGTTTTCTAAAACATCACTTCAATGCAACACTTTATACAGGATGCTGATAAATGTAATGCACTCACATTCATGTTTACATTCCAGAGCACAGCCACAATAACCATTAATCAACCCTCCGCATTAACTTAATCCATCTTACTTCTCCGATGTTTCTTATGTTGTTACTGTGGTATACAGTGAACACATTTTAATGTTTTATGGCTAGACACAACAGTATACTCATCAAGCAATTGGACTAACGTGTGCTGCAACCTACAGTTAAAACGTAAAAGGTGAGAGTGTCCAAATGTGCTACAAACTACAAATATCTACACTTGATTCTTAGTTTGAATAGGAGATGACTCAAGAAAGATATTGAAAAAAAAATGTTTTGATGATAATTAATTCAATTTATCCCTCTCTATATGGTGATTTATTAGTTAATGGGGTGGGAGTAACTCAGTTGGTAGAGCTGCCGTCTACAAAACCCAGGATCAGTCATTCGATACCTGGTGCCTCCTGGCTTCACATGGAGGTGTCCTTGGACAGCTGCCAGACGTGTACTGTCTGGTAGCTGTCCAACAACAATTTCCCCAAGGGGATTAATAAAGTACAGCACCGTGCAAAAGTATTGGATTAGTTTTTCAGCAGTGCTATGATGTTCATATATATTTATTTCTCAGTTTTTACATTAGAGAAACTAGAAACACAAAAAGTGGTTTCTTGGATGCTGTCCTTTCACAAAGGATAACCTGATCAGGTTTTTTTGGACATATGGAAGGATCGACTTGGCATCCAGATGAAGCTGCCAGATCCCGAGTCAGATCCTTGCTGGACTTCTTCTGGTGTCTCAAAGAAGAAACTCTGAAAAACTTCTCATCAGATTTGACAGGTTTTTTATTCCCATTTTTGTCCTTGACCTCTCCAGTTTCCAACAACAATATATTCAATACTGTGAATATACACTACTCACAAAAAGTTAGGGATATTCAGCTTTCGGGTGAAATTTCAGGATGAACCTAAAATGCACTATA
>JAUMHL010000004.1:14897053-14911829 GCA_032362345.1 Sandelia bainsii
ATGTTATGAAATCTGCTTTTCTTTCACAAACATGGTCATTTCTATGTGTCCAAACTTTTGACTGGTAGTGTATGTATGGTCATAATAGCGCAGCCAAAACAACAAATCTAATGGTGGCCTAAGACTTTTGCACAGAACTGTATGTCATTATTATAATTAATATTAGAGATGGGATGATAATACAAAAGCTCTGAAGATTGTTTCGTTTCAGTAAAGCACAATATTTTGATTGCGTCAGAGCTTTAATCAGATGCTTCAGAAAGCATTTCACTGAGTTAGAGAGCGTCAAACGATTTAAATTAAATGAGGAACATTAGTAGAATAACATCTATGAAGATAATTTGGCAGTGCGATAGAAATACATAAATATGAGGATAGTCCCACCTCCTACCAAGTAATAATGTTATCAAAATAATGCTTTTATCATTGTACTCCGGCTTCCTCCCACCATCCAAAGACATGCGTGTTAGGTTAACTGGTGACTCTAAATTGTCCGTAGGTGTGAATATGAGTGTGCATGGTTGTTTGTCTCTATATGTCAGCCCTGCAATAGACTGGCGACCTGTCCAGGGTGTACCCTGCCTTACGAGGACAAGCGGTTAAGATAATGGATGGATGAGTATCATTCTCCATCAAGATTATGACATATTACATATATGAAGTTAAAACAAATTAATCCACAAAAGTGACACTGCTGAAGTAGTAAAGTACACTAATATTTAATGGCACCAACATTATATTATATCTACACCTTTTGGGCAATGTGTTGATTTACACACACATAGTGACATCTCCTTTAAATGAAGCACTAACGATAACAGGTAAAAAGACTAAACGATTAAAACTATTAAGGAATTAATAAAGTATCAATTATTATTTCAGCCTCAATCTTTAAGGTGCCATCATCTTTACAAGCCAGCAGATGTCCCTGTACTTTCATTGTTTAAAGTCTCGAAGTTTAATTTTTCTTTTCTTTTCAGGACAAACTAAGACAAAGCCTCGAAGCTTATCTGCCCAGCATTGATTAATAATTAGTAAATATCAAAACACTCCAACTTGTGTCAATTTAGCTACATCTTCAGCACTATAGCCAGTACATACCTCTGCCAGTTCAAACTCAATAAACGCAAATCCTCTGTGTTTTTCTGAAAACATAACAGACGATACGTTATTATCCATCTTTAACAACACTTAGCTCACATATAATATTTAATGTTAGACAGAAACACTGCATTTTACCCGTTTCATAGTCTAAAGGTATCTGGATATCTGTGATGTCTCCAAATGGGATAAAAGCTGCATGTAAAACCTTCTCGTCCACCTCCTCCGCCAGGCCACCTGACAGAAACACACAGCAGTGAAATGAATGATGCTAAAATGAAAAGATGTCTGGTCGTGTGCAGATTCAGAGGATTACAGACGTGTTGCGTTCAAGACTTACGAACTGACGTAGACTTGACATTTTTATGTTATTTGTAGTTTAATTTCCTCACAGTCAATTACATAACCTGACATAATGTGTTTTATAAACGATGATGGATAAAATGTCCGGACTGTATAATCAGAAAAATTAGCTAAAATCAGGAAAATGTTACGTTCGCGTTGCATATTTTGCCGGGCAGTAACCTCCACATCGTTTTCATGTAACTTAAGGTTAATAACCACTTTCTTCGTGTTTGACTGCACCTGCTTGTAATTTTTTTAAAGTACAGTCCTAAATACGTTACTTACATTTCACCTAAACGTTTTTTATTTAGTAAAAACAACAATAACTCACCGACATACAACACTCTTTTGGTAGCAGCCATATTAGAACTGACCCTTCAACTTTGACCCCCGACGTTTCTCATTGGTGCAGTGAAAACTAAAGCCCGCCTCCAGTCCAGCCACTCTGGCGCCACCTGTTGGAGAAACCCCTGGTGCAGTCCGTCTCATTTTCAGACTTTGTTCATTTTTAGACTTCACACACATGCATGTTCAATGTTTTTGCCCTTAGACTATCAACACAGCCTGAAAATATACCGAAGAGTCACTTTTTTATTATATGTCCCTCTCACATAAAAAAGAGGTAACATTAAATAGAAAGGTTACTAATTCTGTTTTTAGAATAATTAATTAAAAAAAAACCTAACAAAACAAAATCATACAATTTTACATTGAATAAGCTTTTTTATGAATAAACATTTTTCTTTTGTCAAAATATATGATAATCACCAACAAGATAATGAAAATTTAGTAGCTAAAAGAATTCCAGTTATAACATAAAATTGTATTATTTACACATGTGCCTTTCCTACTGTGGTGTCAAAATAGTTACCATATAAATGGCCTCTTTTAGTGCAATCATATAGTTTTGTATACTTTAAAAATAATATTTTAGGTACCACTTTCTAATAAGCCCCCTTTACAAATGGTTTTCAAGTTGTAATGTCTGTAAAGGCTTTTTAATAATAATAATTAATCGCCTAGGGAAATTCTTGTGGACTGGAAGCCCCCTTAAGGCGCCAAGGGTTTGGGGTTTAGTGACTCATCCAGGGACACTTGGACATGTTGCCAGGAACTGTGGGGAACCAAGAATCGAACCACCAACCCCTGGGTTTGTAGACAACTGCCCTGCAAACTAATCCACTGCCGCCTCATTGTTTTTAATTCATAAATGATGTATAGATCAGTCACAAAATATTGGCTACCAGGTTGTGAAAAAAATTTAACTGGTGTTTATTCTCCACCAGCATGATGTTTTTAAAATGTTAAGGCTCTTGAGTTTATAACCACAAATAAATAGTGTGACCTATAGTCATTGGGAAAAGAGCAGAAGAAAACTTTTTATTAGTAGCTCATTGACATTTTAGCAAAAGACCTGATGGATAATTGTAAAAACATGTTAGCAATGACTAATTAGCACTTACAACTACAGACATAACTAGTCAGAAGGGATTTTCAAAGTTGTAAATGTTTTCTTTTCTTTTCTAAACTGGCTAGATAAATGTTATAGGTTAAAACAGGTTAGCTATAAGCAATAAAATAACACAAGAGGTAACCTTGATTTATCATCCCTTTATTGAGAATACCACACACCCAGCATAACATGATAGGATGGAGGAGTTCAAAATTTCAAATCAAACATAAAACTGTCAAGCAAATAAAAAGAACAAGGCTCATTTTCCTTTTAGAAAAACGTTTTCTCTCCTTCACCACAAAATGGCCTCCAATGAAGATCTGTTGGCATTATTGCCTTTTGTATTACAGAACTAGAAAATTATGAACTGTAATTTTTTTCAAAATGTTCAAGTATGTTTTAAAATTACTTTTTCTTTTTTTTTTCTTTTTTTTTTGTTTTGCACAATTGTTCATAGACTGTTTGGAGTGGGTTGACTGTCTCTCCACATCACTGCTAATTGTTCTGTGCCCTGAAACAACACAATCACTTTTCATTAGTATCACAAAACATAAATTATGTATAACCAAACCAATAAGTATGACTATCTTCACTGATTATGTGTTATCATACCAGTGTAAATACAGTACGCAGTCTTCAGGATGTGGCAGCAGCAGCAGTATTCGCCATGCTGCCCACTTTCTGGGTGGCGTCTTTCTTTGCCTGGTGGGCCTGTAGCACAGCAACGGCTTCTTCCACCTGTAAAAGCATTACACAATAAAGACGCGGTGTTGTATGAGGATAATTGATTTGCTATACAGAACCATTTCCGTGACAACATGGCAAAGACGTAAGTAGCAATGTACCTTTGAACGCAGAGATTCATGAGACTCCAGCATATGGAGCAGTTCAGAGTTGTCAATCTCCAGCAACATGCCAGTGATCTTTCCTGCCAGGTTGGCATGCATGGCCTGAATCAGTGGGAAAAGACGCTCCCCTGTTTTGAAAAAAAAAACCCAACCCAAAACAATAAGAGAATATAAATCAACGTAATAAAAACTGACAAGCATTATAGTCTATTTATTATGAAATGCCAGTTTTACCCAGCATCTGTTTCTGCTCCTGAGGGGGCGCAGCAGCCAGCATGGAGGCTGTGAGAGGCTCCTGACCCTGAACATGTACAGCTGGTTGAGCCTGGCAAAGGACAGATAAAGGACATAATAAGGAAAATTAAACCTAGGTTGGGAGTGAGACATGACTGAAACACAAAGTGATCTCATTGGTCTTTTGCCCATACCTGCTGTAAGGCAATTGGTTGCACCACTGGGGGGTTGGGGTTACGGACACTAGTGGCATATTTGTAAGGAGGCATGGCTCGAGGGCCGGGGACTCCCACTGAGGGACGAGGAGCCATGGACTGTCCAGTAGCTAGCGATGATGAGGGAAAATGTAGCAGAATATAGCACCAAACAGTGTAATATAGCATCTCTGTATAAAATAATTAAACTTCCACAGCCAGAGTCAGTGATTGTGATCATTTTGATCATCACTACTGAACACACCTCGTGGGCCCTGTGTGCTGCTACTAGGAGTCATGTGTCTCAAGTTTGCACGTGGTCCAGGCTGACGCAGTGTGCTAGGTATCCCCTGGAAACCACCTGAGGGTGAGACAAGTGGGGATTAAAACACAATGTAATTCCATAGAAATTGGTGAAATACAGCATTATTAGAATGATTGTGTTTATTAAATTACAGATACATGCATCTTCATATAGTTCCCTGTGCTCACCTTGACCTCTACCACCTTGTTGCTGCCATCGGGGGTTGGGTCGCATTTGGGCCATCTGATTGGGAGCATAATATGTAGTCCTATTCTGGGCCTGGTGGACAGAGGAGAGTACATTTACAATTCATTTCAAACCGGGAAAGATGTGACTTCTCCTATTTTTTTGTATGAAAAAATATTTTTCGTGACATAAAATAGAATCTCTGTTCAGATTTTATTATCAGTTCAGAGGCTTCTCCTAGTGACTAGTGGGAAATGTAGTGCCTAACCAGCTGTCTTCTGAGATGCACAACTTGACATAACTTATCATCTGTGTTATGCATAACCATAACATAATCAAAGGAAACATTATTGTAATTGAAGGGAAACCCTATTTGTCTTTCATTACATCATCAGACTTTGATTCTCACACCTGTGGCACAGCAGGCATGAAGTAGCCACTGGTGGGCTGGAACTGATTAATGATGGCGTTCGCTGGCATGGCCCTCATGCCAGCAATACGCTGCATGTACTGGTTGGTGAGGTGGGCTTTGCGCTCCTCTTTGCGCTGAGCGAGAGCCACATAGAGGGGTTTGGAGCCTACAATACGTCCGTTCATCTCAGTCACTGCCTTGGTGGCCTCTTCGGGGGAGGAAAAGCAGACGAAGCCGAAGCCTTTGGAGCGACCCTCTTCTAGCATCACCTAAAATATCAACATTTAACTATATCTGGTTAACTTAAAACACACAACTACTCTATTTTTTAAAGCTGTCGTTACTGTATATTTACAATGAATGACAAAACGCTTTGTGTCAGCAACCTGATTTCTCTCACCTTAGCACTTGTAATGGATCCAAAAGGAGAGAACTCCTTACGCAGTTTCTCATCATCTATTGTGTCATCCAGGTTCTTAATGTAAAGATTAACTCCCTGAAACCAAAGAAAAAGCTGCTCCTTTAATAAAACTAAATTAAAACATGAGATTGCCTGGTTTAATCTGATTTAGGAGGTAATTACTAGAGACCTGATAACGACTGATCCTTTCTTGTTTCAGTAGCTCAAACTTTCTCTTCAGCTCTGCCTGCCGCTCCATCTTCTTCTGAGCTCGGCCCACGAACACTGTCTTGCCATTGAGTTCGGTGCCATTCATGTCCTCTACAGCCTTAGGATCAAGCCAGAATTATCAGAGGACTTTTCTAACAGACAAAGATGCACTTAAACATGAGGCCAAAGTACCTTGTTGGCATCCTCATGCTTCTCATAACTAACAAATCCAAAGCCTCTGGATTTGCCAGTGGGATCAGTCATCACTTTCACGCTGAGGGTTTTACCTGCATATGGTAAAGGTTAGATAAGTGGATGTACAACAGAAATAGATCACATCAGGTTTTGGAATAATACACATGAATCTAGTCCCATTTTACCATATTTGTCAAAAATCTCCTTCAGGCGATCATCGTCCATATCATCCCCAAAGTTCTTGATGTAGACATTGGTAAACTCCTTGGCCTTTGCGCCTAGCTCAGCCTCCCGCTCCTTGCGAGATTTGAAGCGACCCACAAACCTAAAGGCAGAGAAAGAGCAGCGATACACACTTTTGTAAAACAATACTGACCGAGCCAAGAGAACAAACCAGGATCCACCTGTTTTGACTTCCTTTTTCCGAACTAAAAAAGTGGTTATCTGGGTTTCCAGGTAAAGAAAGATCCGCACACACCTGACCATGCAGGCAAGTAAAAGAGAGTACAAGCTTTTACAAAACACGAACATTCACAACACAACTTCACAGCTACATTTCATCATGTGACCCATCATTTCTGGGGTAAACGTTGAAAACAGAAACATCCAACTGCTGTTGTTTTTTCAACAGAGACAAACATATATGTTGGCATGCAACGCAACACAGTGACAACCATCATAATTCTTGGTCCAAAACTTGATGAGGAGGTGGATGGAGAGGGATGGAGGAACAGAGTCTCACAGTACAAAGGAAAGCTGAGGAGGACCAAATGATCTTATATACCTTGCTATGACGACCTCTCCCCTTCTGCCATCCAGTATTGCATTCCTGCATTCGATCCATCACTAAAACACACAAGTGTGGGTATTTACACACACACACACACACACACACACACACAAACGCTCTAAGCAGCATGTGGACAAATGAGGCAACAGAAAATGCGTCTGGTAGGAAAGAGATGTAATGTAAAGGTTTTAATTTGTTATTTATCAGCGTAGAGGTTATCTTCATACTGGTGGAAGTGAGATATGAGTTTATTAGTTATGTTATTCACACACAAACTCACCAACTGAAAAAAAGACACAAAACGTCAGTTCACTCAGCATTAAAGTAAATCAGTCAGGTTTATGCAAACAGACACAATCTATATCGTAGTTTATATCAAATCAAATACACATAAGCTGTTGCTAGCACATAGCACATTAGGACAAAACATTTTCATCACTATGAAAATAATGTTATAGTTCAAACAGGGCGTCCATTTGAATGCTTATAGACTTTCTCATAACTGACATAAAAAAAAACACCATCACATCTGCTCCTGTATGATCAGACACTCACACCTTGCGGTCATTCAGGAGCATGCCGTTCATCTTCTCTATGGCACGATCAGCAGCATCTTGGGTCTCGAAATGGACAAATGCGTAGCCCTTGGAGCCATTTTCATCACACACCACCTGCAGCACACAAATATCTGGGTAAATATGAATTTTAAAGATGTCACACACTGCCTTAAATGCAGGCAGTTTCTAATCTTTAAAAGGAAGACAGTTTCGCATTTTGCATTAACATGTCAGTAGCAGACAGATATGACAACAGTTTTAGCAAGACATTTTTTTTATCTTCTTTTGCCAACTTGTACAAAAACATTAGACTTACTAAACCTTTGCACTTGTATACTGGCAAAAAGTAATGCTTTACCTAAAAATACTATCAAATCAATATTTATGTTCTGATTTGTTAAATGTGGCCGCATCTTGATTTTAAAAAGAAAAAAATATTATCGGTTTATTTGTTGGAACTAGGAGAGATTGGGAAAGAGAAATATTACCTATTCAAAGATTAGATCAAAACTGTTTTTCAAAAAGTGGGAAATTATGTGGCCTAAAACAGCCATAATGAAACAATATTTCTGTTTTAAAGTCCCTCTCTGAAAGACAACTCTACCTTGCAGGAGAGGATGTTGCCAAAGGCAGAGAAGGTGTCGTACAGGGCTTTGTTGTCAATGGACTTGTCGAGATTCTTGATGAACACGTTGCCCACTCCGGACTTCCTGAGGGAGGGGTCTCTTTGGGACCACATGATTCTGATTGGCTTCCCTTTCACCACGTCAAAGTTCATGGTGTCCAGGGCTCTTTCAGCTGGAGGGAGGAGCAGCACAGAGGTGGAGGGAAAGGTCACAGGTGGTTGTATGCATGGAGCCGTGACACTGAAAAGATTTCAGTCACTAGTACATACTAGTTGTCATGCTTCTGTCCTGTACTGTATTGTTTCGATGCTGTTTATACTATGGTGCAACCATGATTATAATGCAGCCATTGCTTTCAGTCACAAACACTTGCTCTACATTTATATCATTACCATAGAAATAACATGAGGCTACAGTGTGAAAACAGTTTGTTCTGTTATGCAGTGTGTCAGAGTGGAGAATGCGGCCTGCATGTTACACAGAGCATGTGTAGCATTAACGATAAGAAACTGCAGCAGACCATGTGGCTGATGAGCAGTCTACAAGCAGCAGGGACAAGTGTTGGGGCAGCTGCAATGGACAAGCTGGGAGCACATGGCCCTCTTCTTGGACTCACCACATGCTACTAGGCCACTTCCCACCTAGGCCAGTTGCAGTTGCAGTGCAGCAGGCAGTCAGATAACACAAGTGTGCTTAAACTGTGGTTTTAAGAAAATATTATATATTATTTATAATCACATCAGTCTGAGGTTTAATCTATACATGTTTTTTTCATTGTCTACTGCTTTAATTCTAACATAGGCTAACGTATGTCAAACGTCCTTTTGTTCAGTCACTCTACAGTAACAGACACACACACACACAGGCCAGGCTTCCCAGCCAAAACTGTCTGGTAAACAAAACTGAGCTGCCTTGCGTCTGCTGGCATCAGCAGTTTGGCTTGCAATTGTACTTCACATCCAGTGTGCTCAGTGAAGGTGTGTGATCACTGTCAAACATGTGGAGGGTTCACAGAGGGAAAAGTCAAAGTGATCTGTGTGATACACTGTAATTAGTCACGTATTAAATGATGGTAACTAGTGTTATTAAATGTGTTGAATTAATTGCTGGTAACTATTTGTCTCGTGAGAACTTAATGAGTAGGCTATTATGGAGCAGGCAACTTTTAGTCTGCTCAGAAAGATGTTCTATATTTAGAGAGGGGTCCTGAGAGGTATGCGCTGGCATGGAGAGTGAGTAGCACATTCTCTACCATTGATGGGGAAGAAACGTGTTCAACCAGAATGTTCAGACGAGCAACACCCGGTCTGCTTGCACATATATCTGAGTTATGATGAAGTGCACTGGAGATTGTAAACAACCTGGACAACTGCTTCATTTTACCTGAAATCCCCTGTTCTGACTAGTTAGTTTTTATTGACTACGTTATCATTATTTTTATTTTAATGGCAGCCTGCTGTTACCCCACAGACGCGTGCTAGGAATCCATTTAAATTCCCAGCACCTATCGCCCACCCCCATGCCGGCACCAACAACAAATGGTGTCTTCTCACACATGGCTCTTCTTATGTTTACTCAAGTAAACGATAGTACCTTCCTGGAAGAGATCCAGTTGTCGCTCCAGCTTTTGGTAACCAGCACGAACACAAAAGTTGTGACAGGTGTTTAACATTGATACACGAGGCTACGCAATGTAAACAGCATCACCAGGCCTCCGAAGACAACCACAGCACCTTCTAGGCCTACTGCTGCTCACTGCTTTGAAACCATTAACTGAAAATCCAAACATTTAATAAAGACATTCAACACTTCATGCATCATGTCCTAATAGATTAACAATCATCAAATGTGGTTAACATGTTTCAGCTAAATCTACATAATTCAACTAATCCAAATAGAAATTATTTTGATATTACTTCACCTACCACACTATACACATAATTGGCATGTCAAGTAGGCAGTGCAGGGGTTATTGTTCAGCTGTGCTTGTCCTTTTTCTTGCTCTCAGTGAATATAGCAGCAAAGGGCAGTGGGAATTTGTTTGACTCAGTGGCCCTTTAAATAGGAGCAGAAATGGGTCATTTTAGGTAGAATAAGTCACATATGCAAAAGGAGTGTACTTTCCCAAAGGCAGTGGTTTAATTGTCAAGTTTTGAGCATAACTCTTTTTTTTTTGTTTGTGCTGAGGGCTTTAACTGTAGTAGTGACATATATTACTAGGAGTAGACAAGATCTGGGACATGCTTATATGGGTCAGATGACAGTTCCATCCAGTCTGAAGAACTGCCATGCCTGTCATCTGATTGTTTCAGACTGTAAAAAGACACAGTAGATCAACCATTTCAGTGAGAGCTCACGTTTTGTCTCCCAGTGACTCGCTCGTTTCGCATTTGAATGTGAGGACAGTTCCCACATCTGACATTGGAAGCATATGGTGACATTGTCAACAATTGAAGGATGCATGCTTTCTGCTCCATGCAACAAACACGCTCCAACTGCACAGCGACCACGTAACATGTTACATTTCTTACCGTCAGCAGGCTGGGAGAAGTTCACATAAGCGTATCCGAGGGATCGCCGGGTGATCATATCTCGGCATACCCGAATGGAGAGCACTGGTCCGGCTGGGCTGAATTTCTCATACAGCATAGCCTCCGTGATATCGGGGTGCAGGTCACCAACATAGAGAGAAGCCATCGGATAACTCCCCGTCGCTGTGTTCATATCTCGGAGTTCAATAAGTAAATGAATGTAATGCCTCCCTCAAAAAGCCAGGAAAGATGCCGAGATGAGCTGTATCCCGGGTCCAAGCTGCGCTTCAGTTCTCACTTGATAAAGACACGCTATGGACAAGCGGCTCCCTGATGCAGCTTGTTGAGAAAATGTCAAACTTAAAATAAAAAATAAAAAAAACGATATTGATGTCTTCAGAAGTGTTTCTTCGCGTTAAGCTAGAGGCCTCCTGTTTTTTGTTTTTTTAATTATTTTGCTATTTTTTTTAACGTTTGCATTTCTTTAAGTGTATTAAAGGTATTTGTTTTTATGAAGATTTTGTGTTTTATATATTTTTTTATGCGGTTTTTATTTTAAGTTTTTCTACAACAGTGAGTTAGACACTCACGGTTTGTTTTGTGGCTGGGGAAAGAGACTGCGTGAGGAAAGCATGGGCACTTTATAGAGAGCGGCGGTGCGGAGGAAATAGTGGCCAGGGTCAAACTTGGGAGAGAAAAAACTGTGAGCATGCGGCGTAAAAGGGAGAGCGCACACTGCGCAGTCCCAACTACAGAGCCCAGCTCCCCACAGCGACATCTGGGTGGGAATATACAAAACAGCTTTCACAAACGCCATACACTGGACTTGTTTAATATTAGTCATAGAGGTGATGACTTATAAGAAATTCTTATAAGAAACAAATGTGAAATTAAGAAAAGTGAGCGCTAGTGTCACTTTAAGTAAAAAAACGTGATGTTTTAATATAGATGACAACTGTATTGGTTCTCAGCTTTATTTATATTAAGTATCAAAATCTTCTCAAGGTGCATTATTCTGCTTTGTCCATCCTCCTGAAGGTAAGAGAAAAAGAAATAGTCATAATGCAAGGATTGAGATATTACAGAACAACAACAAAAAAAAAAAAATCAAGATTTCACCTCAACAAATCCAGAAATGTTGAGTGTAGTCCCTTCTGTGCACACTCCTGCTTAATACTGTTCATCCCACATCTTCTGATCATCCCTTTTCCATCATGTTCTTTTATTTCTTCCTCATAACTCAGTGTCTGGGACCCATCCACATTTTTGGAAAACTCAATTTTTGAGCGAATTATCGGTTGGACATCATTTGTTCCTTCAGGATGCTCCACAGGTGCATCTGCCTGCATGTGAGTCAGCTCCTCTCTGATTTGGTTAAAATCTTTTCTAAGGTCTTTTACATTCATCTCATCTGACGCAGGGACGTTTCGTTTTTGTTGAGCTTCTGTGCCAAACTTTCTAGAAGCTCCACACCTGTTTTTTCTCTGGAATTCCTCCACAATAACTGCACTGTCCAGTTGTGGGGCAAGCGGCCATCCATCAACCAAAGTCAGATCCCACATAGTAGAGTCACTTTTTAGCTCATTTAGACTTTGACTGTTGATCTTGTTTGAAGGTGGATAAAGAGGCTCTTGGTCTGCTGTTGAAGGCTCAGGAAGGTAATCTGGATTTAACTGGTGTATCAAATTGTCTTCAGACTGAGAAGCGATATTGTGGCTGTGTTCAGAATCTTGTATCTGTCCAGGTAGCCAAAGGGTCAGTCTGGCAACTGGATCCTGGCTGACAACCACCACACCATGTGGGGGTGAGGAGAACTGGCTTCTTGCTACTGAAGTACCAGAAACAATTGCGTTCTCTGTCTCAGGGGAGAATTCAGGCTGCATGGACTCTGTTACAGGGATACTCAAGGTTTCTTCTGGCTCAGAGACTTCATGACTTGTTTCTACATCTTTGTCCACAAAGACTAAAGGGCCAGTGCTGACGATAGCCTTGGCATCTGAAATGACACGCTTGTTGTGAGTTACTGTTAGAGAGCAGGATCCATTTTAGGTTGAGCCTTTTTTTAAAAACAAAGCACCAACCTTCAGAAAGTCGTTTGACTGATAGGCCTTTACACTTGGATCTACAGCATTTACACACCTCTACATCGCCATTCAGTTCTTCCCATCTGAGAGGGAAAAATGAACATTAAAAGTAACAGAAGTCATAACAGTGCAGTTGTGCATACAGGTATTGTACCTTGAGTGGATCACATTGTAGTTGCAAGATTTAGAACCAAAGGTGACACCCTGGTCTGAGGTCAGCACATTACAGTGGATGTAGAGCTTTAGAGGAAAATTGAGTTTATAGGATCATATTAGTTGTAGCAGAACAGACAAAACATGTTTTGGAGTTTTATAAAAAAAAAATAAATAAATAAATAAATGAAGACACTCACCTCAGAAATGAGATAAGATGTGTTCAGAACAAAATTAACCATATCTGCTCTGTCCGATGCCACAAACTGTACAACAGCATGAGGAGAACGTGAAGCTGTGCACCTGGGGGAGGGAAATATAACCTAGGTGATAATAAAATGAGACAACGATGGAGACGATGAACACCAGGCTGGCCTCTTACCCTCTATTCATTATGACTGAATGCCTCAGTTTAGTCTGAGGATCAGGAGATGTAGAGAGAAAGCAAGACTGGATGAAAAGCTGCTGGCCAGGTCTTGGTTTAGTAGAAACCTGGAGATTTATCACCTGGCCCATTTCATAGACATCAGACTCTGAAGAGCTGCTCCAGGATGCTGCAGGTTAAATAAAACAGTGTCTACAAGTGCTTCTCCCACTCCTTAACAGCATCCTTTTGATGCATTACTCACGATTCATGACTTTCATGTTAAAGCTCTTGGCATTCTCAGGAGGAGCAGGTGAAGCAAAGTGGTTTGGATTATTGTACAACCTGAAAAGACATGCATACAGCATATAGTGTGGGGACTTGTGACTACTTACAGATGTTGTGGTAATTCAATATTCTACAGACCTTTTAGGAATACAGGAGATGTGCACTGTGGAAGAACTTTGCCACGAGGTGGGATGGGTTTTTTTGACATCAAAGTGGAGAGAGTTGGTGAACATCTTCAAGCCATTCTGCATCTGTAAGACAGAGCGTGGTGTCAGAAAATCCTTCCATAAATGTGGAAATAAGGAAACTAAAGATGAATTAGACCAACTCACCACATGAGTAGTTCCACACTGATCAGGACTATAAATGAAGATAAAGTGGTTTGATAGCTCTCTGTTGCTGTAGCAGCCGTCACCCAACTGTATCTCATCTGCAGTCAGCACGACCCCATTGGATCTTTTATCAACCAGCAAAGTTAGCTTAGACTCATCACAGAACACCTGAACTCTAGGGACGTTCATGATAAGAGGTGATTCAGCGAGCATGTGAAAGTCAGGGGTTCGGGTTTGCCAGGAGCTAAAGATGGTGTCATACGGCATGAAATCAAAATTGGCCTCCAATGGAAAAGGCATGTGATTTTCAAGAAATCCTGGAAAATCCTGGGGAAATATGGCATCCTGCTGTCTTGCTGCTGACTGACCAGTGATCAAATGTCCAACAAAAATGCAAAGAAATATCTTGATTGTCCCCATTGTAAACCTCAAAGTGGACCAACCACTCTAACTGCTCTCTTACCACAGGTGTGACATTAGTAAGGTGCAGTGGCAGGATGGTCGGCTGTTAGCAATCAAGCTAATGAGGCTGACAATCAAATATTCTGCATTCAGATGGGGTCCTCAAATCTGTAGACACCTGTAATGTTTTAGTGTGTTTTATTGTGATTAAGGATGCACTTTGCAGCTATAATGTAAACAAATATGAAGGAAAGTGTGTATTTTGTTCATATTATTCCTGACTGCTCTAACAACTGAGGTAAATGTAGGCTATTTTAAGTAGCTCCACTCTTCACCATTCACTTGAAGTTATACTGTGCCTAAAATAACCACACCAACAGTACATTAGTACATAGTATTCTGACTTTGTAATATTTTACAGTATTATTATTCTAAACTTTAAAGATAAAATAGTGCACATGATGTAAAGCTTTCAGTTCCTGATAGATTAGAAGCTGGAACCAGTTTTGTATATTTGCTTAATCAGTAATCAATATAGCTGACAAATACTATTCTGTTGGATAACTAATAAATGAATTGACTAATTTTTCAATTAATTTACAAATAATACATATTACATTATTATATTACAAATAATTTTAATCCCAGACAATGGCGGCTCTAGAAAATGTTACATGGGGGGGAGCAAATGAGTGGCAAGAGGTCTAGGCAGGGTGGCAATGCTGGACCTCCTCAGTGAAGTATGTGAAAATCCCCCATATGTAAAT
>JAUMHL010000004.1:14912022-14944141 GCA_032362345.1 Sandelia bainsii
GGGGCAGCTGGAGGGGCAAGGCTCTACAGCAGGGGGGCAGTTGCCCCCCCTTGCCCCCCTGTAGATCCGCCCCTGATCCCAGATGGTTTTCTAATGATCAAAACTTGCATTAGCCAACTCGAATATTATTCTCAATTTCAGAAATCCAGCTTAAGTGAGGGTGAAGTAATATTATTCTAGTAAATGTTATGTTTACTCGTCAGATGTGCTGTCTGGTTTAAGTCATGGTTAAATCATGTGCACTTGGGGCGGAGCTTCCGCGCAGGTAGGCGGTTGGTCTGTTGGTCGCGTCTGCGTCTGCGCGCAGGTGAGCGGCAGCAGACCAAGACAAGAGCCGCCGCCACGAACGTACTGTCAGGAAGCTGTCAGAAAAATGACTTAAGTTAAACTTGTACACTAATATGATCTAAGAGGAGAGAAAATCCACCATGGTGCACTGCGGTGAGTAACATAAACGTGTTCATTGACAGATTACCTGTGTACGTTGCGTGGTAAAGCTTAGGCGTGGTCTGCGCAGACCAGCTCTAAAGAAAACAGACGTAAGCTACGTTTTGTTCTGGCGTTTGCCTGGCGGAACAATGTAATGTCTTATTATTTATGTGTTATTCCCATTTATGAGTTGAGTTATAAAAACATAACCAACTATAGGTGCTGTGTTGTTACACTTCACACCGGTGTAGTGTTTTGTGTATAGTTTAACTCAAAAATGAAACTTTTTGAGTAGCTGTTACGCACGATTCATATATAGTGTGGCTCCTACACTTTATGTGTCAGACATTACCAAGCATGAGAATGAATGAGACAATTTAACTATCAGAAAATATGACATTGGAACAAACTGTAAGATATGTTAAGTTTGTTTAGATGTTAGCAATATGTGATAAAATGTTGTTGAATGGAGATAATGAGATAATGGATGTTCTGACTGGATGTAAATATTTGACTAATAATATTATTAACAAAAACATGGCAGGTATTTCCACAGCACCCACCTGCAGCAATGTAAGTGACAGGCTGGGCGAAGGTATTTGTGTCTGACCCCTCAGGTCAGGTAACTCCGGTGGTTGGATGTTTGAACACCTCACCCAAAGCTTTGTCCTGTTTGGTTTAGGAAGGGCTCTCATTGGTGGTTATTTAATCTTTAGTTGGAGAAAGGGGCAAATTAGTGCAACACAATCCACCTCAGACCACTTCTCTCAGTTGTCACCATAGTTGCACCAATTAGCATCGTGCTTTAGATCGGATCTTCAACCACCTCTGCAGAGGTTGGGGATAATTGTGGTAACTGTCTTATTCTTGAGTGTTGACATTGTGTGTTAACAGCTGGCCCGCTTCCTTTTAGCATAGCTGAAACCACAATGCTATAACAAAGTCAGTTCTCGCACAGTTTCTCATGTTCTGCAGTTACACCTCAATTTATATTGCAGATCAAAGCTGATGCATTTATGTGCATAGTGTAGTTTCATATTCATCATATAATAGAGTTCCTGCCACATTCTGATGCACACACAACTGGTGTTTACATATTCTCTTATGGCATTAAAGTGACATAGAGATATGGATAATTTTATATACAATATATTCATGAAGAAAGCATTTATCGTTAAGATCATTAAGGCCGCATTCTTCAAAGTTAAGTTACATTTATGAGACGAAAACTAAATATTTTTGCTTCCTCTAGGAGTATGCTGTGTCAGCCTCAAAGACAACCGAGCCCTGATGAAGATGGGGCTGGGGTTGGTGCTGGTGGGCCATGTTAACTTTCTTCTTGGAGCACTGGTGCATGGCGCTGTACTCAGGCACATCTCCATACAGTCTCAGCCCCGGACGCTGATGTACGCAATCTCAAATATCATTGCCATTGTGGCAGGCCTGGTGGTAAGTGGTGGGACATGCATAAAGAACTCACAAGCAAATTGATATTTACATGTACTCACATTACAGTATATCTGCTTGTTTTGTGAGTGTACGTAAATCATTATTGCTTAAATGGTGCAATTTTGAGTGGTTAAACTGAATCATTTTGTGACTTTTACTGAACGTGTGACATCTTGTGTCTTTATAGGGAATTATAGGTGGAATAATGGCCATTGTTCTATCCAAAAACAAGAAAAGCAGGATCCTGGTAAGTACAGTTCCCCTCTCCAGGGCAGAGCATCTCCCTCCTCCTTTACCCACTCACTTCTGTCATTTGCTGGCTCCTGTTTGAACTTGCCCTTTGTTTTTGACAGAGTGCGTTTGTGTGGTTCAGTAGATGCTTGCTACTGAAAATAGACATGTAAACAGAGAATTCTTTCCAAACATTGAATGCGTTATCTCCCTCTGCTTCATGCTCCCACTTTCCTCCTATCCCTCCTGAAGCACATTGAAAAGTAGATTGTTTTATTCGTACTTGGGCAACCAAAAAAAAAATAAATAAATCTTGTTGTCTTTGCAGCAGTGGGTCCTGCTGGTTTTCGGCTTCTTGGCAGGTCTCTTGGCAGCTGCCTCTACTTTGGGCTTGTTAACATCAATGGTAAAGGCCATTATTAATAAAGGACAAGGTATACTACAGTGCAAGAATTCCACTGGTGTTGTCAACTCATCAAGCGTTACATACGAATGTCCCTTTGACCCCACTCGTGTCTATGTAAGTTGCATGCAAAAATTTGTTGTCAGCAGTTTAAAACTGACTTGAATTGATGCAAAAAAGATACCTTTATTGATCAGTTATGTGCTGTCATCGTTTTGTTGACCAGGCAACCACAGTCATTCTGTGGGTGCTTCTCATCCTTGTGTCCGTGGTGGAAATGGTGTTCTCCTTCCACTGCTTTGCCGCCTGCACTTCATTCCTCTATCTCTGCCCGTGCCGGAGGAGGCCGACGCAGGCTAAGAGGGTAAGCTGCTGTGTGTTTTCAGTGTGCAAGACCACAAACTGCTGCTACATCACCTGTAATGTATTACATTACAGTAACACATTTCAGTTAGGTGTTTGCTTTAATGGATATGAATTGCTTTGCATATATGTAAATAGGACAGGGATGCATGGGGGTTCTCAAAGAGAACAAAATTTCAACACTGAATTGCTAGAAGTATGCAAAGCAAGATAAACAATTCGGGCACAGAAAAAATACACAGCAAAAGATTCAGTAAAGTGTCCATTAAGAAAAGCTCTGATTCTGACCTTGTTACTCATACTGTACTGTTTGATATTGTGTATCAGTGTCTTAAAGATCAAACTTTGGTTATATCTTTGAGTAACACTTGTCATTTCAATACAAGACTTAGTAGTAACAGAACAGCAATAAAAAACATTAGATTAAGTCATAATTTAATAATAAACTGACCTGGCTTCATCATATCCACAAATAGCAATGTGACATTGAATTTAATACAGACAAATGGAAGCTGGTGGTTGAGACCTGCTGACAAGGCGAACATGAACAGAGCACTGTGGAAACTTTGTGCCTGTGTCCCTCATCTCATGCAGTCTCAGTCCACAATCCCATGGGTTAAACTGGAAGCAAAAAAAAAAAATCAAACACTGGCTTAATTTGTTCACTACATCATCCCATCCTCAAATAAACAGAGAATGTCATATGTACTCATGTATTACCAACACTGAAATAATGTTAAATAATGTTACGTTGTATTTAAATTATAAATCTAATTCAGACACTTTAAACAGTATAGACTGTAATTATTTGGACAGTTACATAGCCGTACTATTCAGGTACTAGTCTGGACTGTACAGTTTGTGTGGCAGGATTTAACTAAAAAAATTCCTCCAAAAGTCAGTGTTTACATACAAAACCCTGATATAAAACGTTTATATACTTTACTACTGTATCTGAGGGGAAAAATAATTTGTGAGCTTTCCAACTATGAAGAAATGTTTCGTTGTATGGGATGTTTTCCCCCTAGTTCTGTAGTTGAGTTCTGAGGTGTTGACATGAAACTATAATTCTTCTTGTTCCCTTCCTAATATTATGAATTTTAAAAGACAGCATACATCCCCAATACATTTTCCTATGCGAGGCAGTTCATTTATGACACTCCAATATCATGTACTCTTTCAGGTGCGTATCCAGAGAAGCGTCGAAACCCCCAAACCACCAGCACAAGATCCAGAGTCAGATGCTGAAGCTGAGCCTGCAGAGCAGGATGAACTGCTGGACCACAACACTGCACAGGAGCAGAGTGACTGGCTCTGAACCAGCTAAGCCTAATGAGATATATTGTAAACTGCTGAGCTCAACTTGATATGATGAAACGTCATCTTTGAAGATGTTGTATCATATGTCTGTTACACATCAAATGTCTGAAGTAGACATAAGTAGGACTGAAGCCAACTAAAACAATAGTACTTTATTGTCCTTATATATCCAAGAGTTTTTATTATGATAAAATACTGCCATTTGTTTGAAATAATCATGTTTATATAGATAGCCTTGAAAATACACAACTGTCACATGTACTTTTACTATTAAATGATTTCCTTTTCAAAATATAGTTGTCCATCATTTCATAATCGTTTTATCAAACCCGACACCTTATAAATAATCCTATTTTGAAAACTTGTCAAACATATGTAGTTTCTATTGGCGTTTCATAAGAATCTGATTTATATTACATTTGCAAGCATTTGTGGAACAATTTTATTCATGTACACAGACTATAAATATGCACACAACAAATGAATTCTGGTATTTGTCTTGACTGAGTACTAAACAGTACACTCGACATTACTGCCCAGATTTCAGTAGAATCCTATGCCTCACACAAATTGCCAGATGTCAGGATTGAAATGTTTTCAACATTGTAAGGCACAACAGAAATTTAACAAAGATGGTCATGTGTCAGTAACCTGTTGTAACTAAAACAAGAATGCCATGTACTTAAACTGACATGTAAGAGGTGTACAAGTTTAGACAACTCTTAATGACCTTAGCAGGCAATGCCAGTGACACAAATACATTACAGAAAAAGATCTATACACAAACATGGCTCAACTATGTATTGAAAGGACCAGGACAGAGTGCGATTGAAATACATTAAACAGAGTAGCAAAACTATCTTATGTAAATAAATGAAATCCAGACATATAAAAGTATTAACATAGTTAACCCTTTTTGCAGTGCTGACCACAAAGAAAAGTGACTGAGCTTTTAAAGACTCAGACAAAAATGACAAAGCATACAAAAACAAAACTCAAAAGTTGGACTTTAGTCTGTAAACAGCAAGGTTGAAAAGGTGTCCTAGAAAACCAAGTTTAGAACCCCGTCCCAGACTGAGGGACAACGGTCCCTCATTACAAAGGTATAGTCCGTCACCGATTTCCACAGCAACAGCCTGGAGAGATGATTCATCAGAAGAGAAAAAACTCGCTTTAAGATCCATCTTATCAGCTCTGTTGGTATGATTGGGTGCTGAGGACCTCAAGGTGTCTTGCACTCCTCTTTTGGCCTAAAGGATCCAGAGTAAGAAAATAATTAACAGTCCCTATTAGCCACTTCCAGGACAACACAGGCAATAAGTGTGTACAGTGTTGTCTCACTTTGATGTGTCCATTTTCTCATCCTCAGCCACCTGCTCTTCTTCCTCTACTTCTAGAGAAAAACAAAAAACAAAAATTACCATCACAATAATAAACTACAACAAATGTGACTTGATAGGTATTAAAAAAGAGTAGGGTGAGATAGAAATGAATAGATACCTTTTAAACCCTCATCTTTCTTCTCTGTTTCTTCTCCCTCTTTGTCTCCTTCGGTTTTGGTTCGCTTGGCCTTCTTGAAGCTGGCTGTGTTTCTGCGGCCTCCTTCACCTTCATCTTCTGAGTCAGAGAACTCCTCCTCACACACTATCCTCTTGTCATGAGCACGGACTGAACATAATCATGGGACAAGGTTCAATTCAAACATGTTATGTACTGTTTTGGAGGTTTACCTGCAACAGAACTCATCTATGTGAGCGGTTCTTACTTGAGATGCGCTTGTTGGGGTCCTCCTCATCTTCATTGTCACTGTCCTCATGTACAGTGTCCTCTGGCGTGGCCTGCATCTGAACTCCCGGGGAATGAGGCAACATTCGCAAGCTTTCAAACAAACGCTGCCTGGGAGATAGAAAGCTGGTTTGAGATACTGACTCTAACTGAGACAAAATCACAAACAACCTGAGACTACACTACAGAGTCACAACTCAACTCATATTTGGATTCATTTGAATGGCAGATTTGTGGACCCACTTGATTTTCTCCAGGTAGTCATTGGTATTCTGATTGGTCATGTTGGAAGGGCTGATGTGCAGCTTGAAGTCCGGCCCAAAGTACTCAAAGTAGTCATTGTATGGGAGCTCTGTGGGGTTGAGAGGACATTTGAAAGATCCAATACATTTTTATTTTTGTTCTTTTGAAAGCCTCTGTTATAGATATTTCAAACCAAGCTCCATTTTTCATCTGGTATGACGCCAAATTTTCGGTTTGTCACCAACAAATTCAAACATAGATTTTAGAAAGTGAATAAAATTGGCAGGTTTAAATGGACAACCAGCATAGTGTATGTCTGTCTTTATCAACTGACAAATCAATTATTTTACCTCTAATACGTTTACAGCATCTGGTATTGTGTATTTGTTATACATAACATTAAGACAATTTACTATTCTTACAAAACCTTTAATTATTAGCCCAGCAGAATTTCATTTCAGAAGAAAACCAGACTCACCATTAGGGATGGAAGAATTAAGTGCTACAGCAGTTTCGTATGTCCAGCAGCGTGCCACATTACGGATGGTGTAGCCTCCTCCACCTAGCATTAGCAGTGGCAGGTTGAAGCTCTTTATGTACTCCACACACTTAGCATGGCCTTAGCACAGAGCATGGAGATAAACAGTTAAACATTTTGAGAACACTGTTTTTATCAGTTAAACTTATAGACCTGTAACATCCTGAGGAGAAAAATGTTTCAGTTAACTTACCTTTAATGGTGAGGTTAAAGCAGCCGAGCCTGTCTCCTGACAAAGAATCAGCACCACACTGCAGAACCACTGCGCTGGGCTGGTACATCTCCATCACCTTGGCCATGATCTACACAAACAACACCCATTCTCAAATGCTTCTGTCCATAAAGGGAGTTTTCAACTAAAAATGAAAGTAAACATTATTTACTTACAGGTTTGAATACGGCTTCATAAGTCTCATCATCAATGCCATCCCTCAGTGGATAATTCACGGCGTAATATTTGCCCTTCCCAGCACCGATGTCCTGCAAAGAACGAGACAAACCTCAAGCCACTGCATTCTGAGAATTTGATGTGAATCTATCAAATAATGTCAAAGCTTACCCTTAGGTCACCTGTGCCAGGGAAGTACTCTCCATACTTGTGGAAAGACACTGTCATAACACGGTCAGTGGTGTAGAAGGCCTCCTCCACACCATCCCCATGATGGATGTCAATATCTATGTACAAAACTCTCTGGTGATATCTAGAAAGAAGGGGAAGATTCTTTAAGTCCCACAAATTTTGATCCACAAGAGAAAATGTGTGGTGTTTGAATATATTTCAAAATGACATTTGTCATTTATTGTGAAAACTCACGCGAGTAGAAAAACTAGATTCTGAACGCAGCTTAAGCGTCCTAGTGTTTCTGTACTCACTTCAGTAGCTCCAGAATAGCCAGTACAATGTCGTTAACGTAGCAAAACCCTGAGGCCTCAGACTTCTTAGCGTGGTGCAGGCCCCCAGCCCAGTTGATAGCAATGTCGGTCTGCTGTTTGTTCAACTTAACGGCACCAGCTGGAGCACAGAATTAACAGCCTGTTTATACTGAACTTATCACATTAATGGGGCAGTGACATCATGGTTACTGTCCAAAAAAATACAACTCACCAACAGAGCCCCCTACTGACAGCTGGCAGAACTCAAATAAACCATCAAACACGGGACAGTCCTCTCCCACATTAACTGCAAAGCAACAGCAGAGACTAGGATAGGCACTCAGGGTGTCACTCATGTAAAACTTGACAAACCTACTCAGTCGACCTCTCTGACCAAACTTACATCTCTGCATCTGCTTGCTGTACTCCGACATGTTGTCTGGTCGGATTGCACGCAGGAACTTGATGTAATCGTCGCTGTGATACTTAGTCATGTCCTCTGCGCTGGCTTTGTGCGGACGCTGAAATGCACACATGACACATGAGTTTCTCAGACACACACGAAAAGCTACAGTGATTTAACTATAGGAAGCTGCTATGACTTTAATGGAACAGACATAAATCTCCATCTTTCTGTAGAGGCCATAGTTGATCAACAGGTTGTGTGTCATGCGGATTCGCTGGGGCTTCATGGGATGACCTTGACCATAGTAATAATTTCCAATATCACCTGGAAAGAAAACGAATAAAGTATAGATTTATGTATATTTCGGAAAACTGAAATCAACCGTAAGTAGACAGAAATAACTTTTTCACAATGTTTATCTGTGCAGATGTCCGTGCGCTAAAGAGTGCAGAAACTTACACCTAACAACGTCATTTCATGTAGGTGTGCTGTTATCCAGCAACTGGACCTCTTTCAATCCTTAAATCAAAACACTGAAACTATATAAACTTCCCTGGTTCACTAACCGGGCGGCGTTTTGTTACACACAGGGAATAATGTCGACAAAAACACCACCTTACACTCTTATCTGAAGCTACATGAGGATGGACCACTTCAGTGTTAGCTTAGTGTTGACGTAAATTCAGGTCTAATTAAGTAAGTTAATTAACGTTAACGTTACTCATATCTCCTGTTAGCTTACCAGCTACTAACGTCCAATAACCTAGTTAAAGTGATAACAGATGGGAGAAAAATGCACGAAGCAGTATTTTGAGGACGAGCAACGTATTTAGGTAAACGGAGGAAAATAATATCGTGACATAAATGATGTTAAAGTGCCGGTAGCAGAGACTGGAGCTAGCTAGGTCGGCTAACGCACCAGGTTAGCAAAAGATGAGATAAAGTGTAACCTTGGCTGGAGCGAACCCATCAGTGTCCATAGCTTTCCATACATGACTACTCACCGTCATAGTAGTAGCAAACTTTTTTCTTTGATCCTTGGGAGGTAAACGCCATTATAATCTCTTTTTTGTTGTTGTTGTTGTTGCTGACTTTCACCACAAACCTCAGGGGAGAGAGCGAGCGAGCGACAGGAGGCGAACAGTTTGTATCACGTCCAGTCGGTGTGATGTCACGTTAGCGGCTCTGAACGGAAGGCGGCGTTTACACCCTGTGACTAACACTGTCATTGTGTGACGTTACGACACCTATTCCACAGCGTTCAATATTTAACAGTCGTCATACCTCAATGTTAAAATCTATTAGAGGTAAAAGTCCTGCAATCAGATCAGAATCTGATGTAATATATATAGTATTTGTTTTAAGTATTTATTGTACCTAAGGTTACAGGATGTAACTGACTGTGTGGATCCATCTTGAGTCAACTGCTGCCTTTATTCCCCAAAGTTTTAATTGAGCAACATATATTTTTTTATTATTGTGCAAGCAGCCAACTTCAGGATGCAGCTGGTCACGAAGGAGCTTATTATTCTTACTTTTATATTTTCTTTCTTTGCAGTTTAATCTGTGAAAATGAATATTTAATAAGCTTATTTTGTATGTTACTTACATGATACAATAAGGAAGTAACTCTGGTGGACAAATGAACACAGTTTAGTAAAATGTATATTTGTCTCTAAACTGAAGTTCTGTAAAGGCTTTATGGAAGTCTCCATTCATTACCAAAGTGCTCAAGTACAGTACATGAGCAACTAAACCTATATACATTTCACCACTGCTGCTCAACATCATTGAAAGTCCATGTACATGGCCAGACATACATATCATCATTTTGGGTATACCTGCAGAATATGTTGACAGTACACAATGTTGCATGATTTAGCTGAATGATTTCATGTACATTCACAAATACAGTTTAGTACATAATGCAACAACACTTCAAGGATCCTCTGGCTAATGGGGTTTCACTTTATGTGGTGTAGGTTCTTCTTAATATAATGTAACAACAAGCAATATCTGTGTAAGGCTTTTTACTGTGAGCAAAACAAATCGAAAACATGTATTAAACTGCAGAGGTAAAACACAGCTGAAGCAAATTGACAGTATTTACATCCTAATAATGAGCACCAGAAGAGCAGCTACTTATCCGACTACATCAGTCCCCACTTTATTGAAGCAGCACTGTGGTCGCTCTCCTCTCTCTGTTGTTGCCTCTTCAATGATCCAGCTGTCACAGTTTAAGTTCATAGTCCATGTGATTGTAGCATGTCTAGGTGACAACTTCAGAATTAGTTTGATGCAGAAAGTACTCTTACTTTAGTTTGTACCCTAACAATATAAAGGCAAGTATTCTTCAGCGAACAAAAATAAAATCCAGCATCCACGTGAACAAGCTGTGCCTTTAGTTTCAGTATATTTGTTGCATGTCTCTTTATGTTTCTGCCCTATCAGGGCTATTCCTGGTACTGCCTCTCTGTGGCAGTAGAGAAATCCTCCAGTACACTCCTCAGGTACTCAAAGGTGGGCCTGTCCTCTGGGCTTTCCCTCCAGCACAAACACATGACATTATAAAGCCCATCAGGACAGTTTTCTGGCTTTGGCATTCTGTAGCCCCGCTCCAGGTTCTGAATTACCTCTGGATTGGACATACCTGCACAACACATACATTTAGTGGGGTGGATAATGGATATGATGTTTTTCAGAAATTATAAACTGTAATAAATGTGCAATTTGGTCATAATATTAAACACTTGTTTATTGAACAACAATGAGTACAAGGAATGAAGATTTACCAGGGTAAGGTATGCGGCCATATGTCACTATTTCTGTTAGGAGGATCCCAAATGACCACACGTCTGATTTTATGGAGAAGGTGCCATAGTTGATAGCCTCAGGGGCAGTCCATTTAATGGGGAACTTTGCACCTGTGAACAAAGTTGGAAAAAGCCATGAACACAAGGTGGAGCTACTGCACAGATTTTTATCACACTTCAGAGATGGTGTTAACATCTATATCTCTAAGTCTCTGCACATAAGAAAAAAACAGAAATAGAAACATATATAACAAATACATAAACACACGTGCAGATCATATATTATAGCCTATAGGCAAAAAAAGATTTCAACGGCTCAAAAGGACATGTGATATAATGGATCTTAAATCGCTACAAGGTCTTCTTACCTTCTCTGGCTGTGTATTCGTTGTCCTCAATGAGTCTTGCAAGTCCAAAGTCAGCAATCTTACAGATTAGTTCATGAGATACTAGAATGTTGGCAGCTCGCAGGTCTCGATGAATGTAATTTCTCTGCTCAATAAAGGCCATACCATCAGCCACCTGCAGGGGACAGCACATCATCAAGCACGTGTGTGTGTGTGTGTGTGTGTCTGTCTGTGTGGGTTCAAGCATAACTTACATGACTGTGAGTGACCTGTGTGTGTTTTAGCACTATGGGAGATCCCAAACCAGGGAGTTTACCACTTCCCCAGGTCAGTGCCTTATAACCTCTTACCAGGCACTCCACCCACATTCTCCACCCACATTATGTGCACAGCTGTGCTTGCTGAAACCTAGCACTGTTTCCTGATGCCTAAACCTGCCGTCCTGCCTTTACCTTACTACAAACAGGCTGATTAATCCTGTAACTGTGTTTCTGATTCAATCACATACTACCTTAGTCATTTCTACACAGGCTGACCTCAGAGGCAAATTAACACTAAACCTTCTGCATGAGGAAATTGGTGTGTAAGATATTAAAGTCGAAAAATGCTGATAATTTCCCCAGAATTCACCGCCCATAGTCAATGATGCATACTTCAGCCATAAGAATCTATCACACACATGTGATATGTGTGATAAATGTGACATTTTTCTGTTTTCTTGAAACACTCAGGCAACTTTACGCCTCTTTACACTACAGCTCATTCATTTGAGTGTGTTATGAATCAAGCTAAAATGTTAGAAAATTAGTTTGGGTTTATTGAATTAATTATGTTTTCCCATTGCTGTCCTGTGACTATAATCTCACATTCCTCTCAGTACATGTATGTAAGTATGGAGTCACTTAGAAATTTTCTTGTCTTTAAAATAAAAGCAGATTTTATAACATCAAACTGATGAGAAATACAGTGTAGACCTTGTTAATGACTACAGTAGCTGGTAACATTGGAGTAGCTACATAGGTGTTCGGAGTTTTTCGATTTAAAAGGATTATTGATCATTAGAGAACATTTTCGCAATTATGGTAGCACAACTGAAAAATGCTCGTTTTCAAGGAAAACAAGGAAATTCCAAAGGGACTCCAAACTTTTGAATAGTAATGTATATATTTGTAAGCATAAGGTGTAAGGGTTTGGACAGAGTTTCTAAAGGTCATTAATCTCTTGAACTGTTATGGTCCGTCACACGATGGTTAGAGTTCACTGCTTTGAGTTTTCGCCACGAATGCTATCAGTGTGTGACGACTGGCTTAAAAGAGTCTTTCTGTGAAATATGTTCACCACAAAGCTCTGTATAAACTCTGCCTCTCTGCACCAAGCTCCAATGCGGTGGAGAATTTGCCTGCTCCGAATGAAGACTCTTTTGTCTTCTTAGACTTAGAAACTCCAGTCTGCCTTCCTGTGGTTGTGTTTTCCATTCCCACACCCACAATACACCTATGTTCTTTTACTGTCATGTAACATTTCAAGAAGTACACGTGGGCATGATTTAAGATTCTTAATGAATAGTCATGTGTGGTAAAACTTTAAAAAAAAAAAGGATTGCATTCTTTATTTTAAATCCACTTACTGGTTTTGTTGCTGAGAGTTAGATGAAAAGATTGATAGCACTCCCATACTGGTGTGCTAAAAATTAAGCATCAAGACTGGAAACAGTGGGGGTGAAAGTAGTCTGTCTCTGTCTGTAGTTGTAAGAATAGTCACCTACAATCACTTTGTTTGTTTAATCTGTAAGTCAGTAGAACTATATATGGTTTTATGATGATTATGTGGGCATTGGCAGTGATCTTCTGGAGACCAGAGACTCCAGCAAGTTTAAAACATCATGTTTCCAGTCTTTGCGCTAACCTAAGCAGCTGCTGGCTGTCACTTAGTTTTTAGCGTACAAATATCAAACCCCACTGATCAAGTAGGTAATTCATAAGTTTTTTGATGGCATATTTATAAGCTTTCACTGGGATAACACTACACAATACTTATCTATTTGGCAGAGCTATGACAGATCTGCTTCCTGTATGTCGATGAAAAACAGCAAGATAAATTCAGAGAAATTTAGTGGAAAATCTGCATCATACGTTCGAGTTTCAAGTTTTGCTGCCACGCGCCGATTTTGACAAATTATCTTAGGAGCAATCTTTGCTAATCGATTTAAAAGTGTAGCGTGATAAAAAAAAAAGTGAATTTCTGACAACTATTAGGCCTGTTTGGTCGCTACACAGTTTTATTTGTGCCAGTGTATCTAGGCTAAACGTAAACCAAAAAACATGCACACACACGCACACACACACACACCCAGTCTGCTGTCATTAAAAGATTAGTGTTGAATGTAAGTCTCATTACAACAGTGGCCAGTTTCCGTCTGCAGGGATCATGCTGAGAGAATAAGAGGTGAAAGAACAAATGAAAGGGAATTTGCTATCTGGTGTGAAAGAAGTGTAGAAGTAGCAGGACCAATACATTGATATACCTGAGACGCCATGACTATCAGAGAGCCTGCGGGCAAACTGCTTCCCTCTGTCGTTTTTAGGTAATCCACAAGGCTGCCTGTAAGAGATCACAGTCACATTATATCAAAAAACATTCTTGCTTGGTACTACTAAGCAGAATATTGTCATTTCACTTGCCACAAACAGTATATCCTGACTATTATAGATGCATACACATAATTATTGAATGGTATTTTAAGCTCCTATATACAGAAGACGAAGAGAAGAGGAAACGTAAAATTAGCCAGAGAATTCTCCACAGACATACAGTGAAATAAATAGATGGAGCTGGGCCAGAATAGCAGTTCATATCTAGTAACTGAACAAGTGAGGAAATACAAGAAGCATCAGTCAGACTGATGCATGGTTTCTGACAGCAGACTTGAGTTGAGCTTGATAAGCACAGAACAATAACTCAGCACACTGGCCAAGCAAGTCTAACCAAAGGAAACAGAAGAAATGACTGTGCCAGGAAAGAGGAGGCATGTGCTGCTCTGCTTAAGTCCGGAAGACTGCTTTTAAAGGCAGAGGAACGCTCTTTGTCAAGGTCTCAAAAGGAAGCTGGGATGACACGCCTGTTATTTTCCATCTTTGTTGTTTTTGATAATAAAAAAAGAAGGGATGAAGGGAAATGATGGGAACTCCAAGCCATTCTTTATCTTGACAACAGAGGCGACGATTGTGTGCTGCTGTCCATACATGGATTCCAGACAAAGCGACAGCCTCATTTAGCATCACTGTTGGTGGTTTACAGGTCACTCACACAAGGTCATACAAAGGCACTCCATTCACCTCATCTGTATGTCCGTTATTGTGCTATGCATGTTGTTATTGTTCCTGCCAGTGAAAAGGACTTACCAAGACTTTTGAGGTTTGAAACAGATACTGAATCACTTTCATATGACGCATTTGGGCAAAATAAACCTTTACTGCTTAACCTATAGAAACCATTTTGCAGCTGTTGCCATAACAGAATTTTATTGCTACTGTGTTATGTATGAAGGCAGGGGAAAATGAAGATGCTGAACAACCACTGTTGCAGTTTGTTTACTGCTGCAACCTTAGAGCCTGTCAATATTTGTACACATGTATGGCAATTACAGTGTCTGGAAAGCAGCCAGGCCTCATCAGGGGTCACTGTGAACAATAACATGGTGAATCACCCTCTTGTACTTTAACACCCCCACGTCTCAACTTGGCAAGGAGAGACTTCCCCTTGATGTGTAAACACCAATCACCTGTCTGAAAAGAAGCGAAAGTTCATGTTTGCTTTGAAGCATTGTAGCACTGAGCAGTGAACACAGGAGGCTCATGAGGAGAAACTGAAAATAGCCTATCAGAAAGCAGACCACTTCAGCGGTGCTGCATGCTTTGAGAGGCAACGCTCATGAGCTGACTTAACTCCCATATTTAGGTTTGCTCACACAGCTGCATTCGTGTGCAACCACAGGTGATTATACTGTGTTGTTCCATTAATGCACATCTCATATCGTATGCTGTATCAAAAAAGAAAAAGAAAAAGAAATAACAATGCAACTGTCATTGCACAATTAAAAAAGAAATTCAGGTAATTCAACAGAGTCACTGGAGTGAAGAATACATGTGAAAAGTGTGAAAGGCATAGGACAACCCAGTCCTTTGTTGAAACATGAGCTCTTATTCATGGTCTGATAACAGATCAACATGTTTGATCCTGAATGTCTGTAACACGCTACTGACTATAACACATACTTCCTCTGTCTTTGCTCCAGGCACAGACACCCTGCCTTTGACGTTCAATGTAATGGGGCAGAGATGAAGATGATGCTCATTTGAGGCATGCTTAGACATATTTTCATTGACTAAACTGAACTGAAAGGTGATGGTATAAATACAAAAGCATCTCCTTTTAATCCTCAAATGAGCATTCATTTTATGGCAATACCCTGATGCATTCAGTGACATCTGGTCTTGATTGTTGGCGTTGTTAGTAAAATGCCCTTGGTAGTGACACATACATTATTTCAACCAACCATTTTCCATGTACTCTGTGACAATGTAGATTGGTTCCTCCGTAACCACGGCGAAGAGGCGGACGAGGCGGGGATGTTGTAAGTTCTTCATCATGTTGGCCTCTGCCAGGAAGGCTTCCACTGACATTGTGCCCATCTTCAGATTCTTGATTGCCACATTCCTGCTATTATTGTAGACGCCTGTAAACACACAGTTAAACATCAGTGGGTCTCTGGAAAGCACTGAGTAAAACAAGATGTGTACAGCCATGTTAGCAACTTTGTATGCCTGTACTTGCATCAGCAAACTAACGAGCTTACAGTGCCAACACTAACATGATGTTTACTTTTCTGTTCACCGTGTTTAGTGTGTTAACATTTTAACATTTGCTAAGTAGTACTTAACAAAAAGTACAGCTGAAGGTAGAAGCAATATCTTTGTGGGTCACAGATCAAAGTATTGTAAAAACTTGGATTAAGGTGGTGTGCATTGTCTGGGAACCACTGATGTCTGTACCAAGATCTGTGCTAATCCATTTGTCGATGCCAAATCCTTTCCCAGGATAAGTGAGAATTTTGACCTGCTGGTGGTGCTACAGGAAAAGTCACCCAAAGTAATCAGACATCATCCTCTGGCGACCATCTCTACCAATTTGAATGGCAATACATCCAGTGGCTGCGTTATTTCATTTAAAACAAAACTTCTTTACTTAATGATGGTGCTCCAAGAAAGGTCAGGGATCACCAAAGTAAATAGAAATTATCCTCGGTGGATCATGAAAGCCTGAATAAAACGTCATGACGACCCATCCAAATGTGGGGTTTTCATTCTATACAAAAGTGGTGAAACTGTCATTCTCCCAAGTGACCAAACTTTATATAATGTAAAACACATTAAACACTCTTCAAGTTTCCATCTCAGCTTGTAGAGTCCATAAACGCGATGTAATGTCATACAGTTCTGATAAAGTATGTGCTAAACACTCACTCAACACTCTCATCTATCATCATCATTTATCGTCAACTAAACTCAATAGTCAGCCAGTTTTATCTTCAGTAACATAACACACTGAGCATCCCATGCATAAAGTGTGAAGTGAAGTGAATAAAAATGACATTCACTATTCAAAGCATTTATCTAATCCTCTATTCTACAGTGAACATTTTCTTTCAGTCACTCCTATTATTCATGTCTAGTATGAACCAATGAACCAATGTTTGTATGAAGATAAAGAAACAAACACAGTGACCAGACTGTATGCAAGAAGATATTGTAAATAGAAAGTGCCTGTGAAATGGAAGCAAGCTCCATGGTTGGCAGTGTTTAGCTCTAGTGCAGTGGTTTGTTTGGGATGTTGAATTGTGCTGGCAAAAGAGGATGGAAAAACAGAGGGGGAAATATTCCATCCATTTGAATAATAAGGGGGTTGTGGCATTGATGATTTCAACTGATACCCTTGTGTTCAAACCATTTTGTCCTCCTGTTTAACTTAGTACTCCACAACCACAATGGTCATTCATCCAAGTATTTTTAAGAGACAATTCATTCAATCCATGAGCACTAAAAGATGACTGATTCAGCTTGAGTCATGTTGCATAACATAGTTAACACCCCACACTCACTGCAGAAAAGACATGGCTGTAGGCTATCTGGCAGACACACAGTGAAGCCAACAACTGACTGAGCAACTGTGTTTTGTATATCCTATCTACTGTGTGTTTTTACGTGTACAGCACTTAATTATTGAATGTAATTTAAAGATCAACATTAAACCTATATTTTTGACTCATCTCCGTCTTCCTCTCCAGTCCAGACTTTTTCTGTCACTCACCCATCCAGACTTCTCCAAACTGTCCAGCTCCAAGCCTCCTCTCCAGCTTCAGGGACTCTCTGGGAATCTCCCACTCATCCTGCCACCAGGGCTTTTGTGGTGCCGTTGACTGACATGGTTTCACCAGCTTTGTGCACAATCCATCTGCATCACCTGGATGACGCAGTGGGGAGACACATCTAAAATTATCTACACAAAGACCCCACAGCAATCCACAACCTTGATTAATCCTTCAAGAAACTGTTCTCACGTGTATGATGCTGGACAAGCTCCTTCAGCGAGTTAAAGGATATCTTAGCATTGATGTAGAAGCCACCATCGTCCATGTTACGAATCCTGTAGTGCTTGACTCCTTCACCAGTGTTGTGGTCCAAGTCTCTGACTGATAAGGAGTATGACCCTGGAACATATTGGAAGCACATCTACTGTGAGACAGCTGATTTCACCTAAAATGTCCAAAGGAGGACTTTTCTACTGTGTGACACTGTGGTCCTACACTCAGACGACAACAGTTTCACCCCCCACACACTTTCAGCTTAAATAATACTGATACCACAACTTTGAACAGGTCAATGTAAATTAATTTCATCACTCCTATTATCATTCTTTGTCTCATAATTTGGGGGATAATCATCCTCTAAGATTTGGAACTACAGTTCCCATAATGACCTGTCTAAGGCTACCAAATCTAAACATCTGTTGCCACTGAGTCGGATAGTTACCTGTTTGTTACAACTTGCCCATATTTTTAGCCTATGTTTGTTTACAAGTTGGCAAACTGGTGGCATGAACAGTGCACTGAATCAGCCATGAGCAGTTTCTGTTTGCACTGTATCTACAGATGTAGTTTACTTTTACTGTAGTTTACTTGTAATTACTGGATATCTATGATACTAAGAGAACTTAAAAAGAGTTCTGGACTTATAAGGAGTGTGTTTTTATGTGGCTTTATCAGCTTTCACTTGCAATGAATACACATAAGATATGCCCAGAAAGTGTAAGTTGACTAGCTAATTGCTCTGTGAGGCTTTATGTAAGTGCAGTGATGCTTTTAATTAGATGTCATTTAACTAAGCCATTTGTTGCATGATGATTTATTTAATTACACCTGTGTATGACCATTATATTGATGTTTAGAATGGAACTTGTTGTAGCCTGTTTAAGCAAATGTAATAGTGAAAGGACATTTTCATATATACAACTGAGAAACCACCTTGTGAAATAGAAACTTGGATTTTGTGTAGACAAAATATGAGTCCGTGCTATGATGAGAAAAAGATCAATTCACCTGGGGTTGTCTCACTCTCTCGAATCAGGTAGGAGCCCTGTGTATTCCCAGAAGAGAGGAGGAGATTCATGGCTTTGTTTCTAGAAATGTTCTTAAAGAACCACCTGCAGCACAAGCACACAATAAGCTTCAGTCTTTGAGCTAACCACTTCCTTTCCCTCACGGTCAGGGTACGCATTAAATGAGATGAGACTGTGTAGAAGCGTGTGACATAGCGTTGTGAGCAGTGTCTTTGTGTTTCCTGTATGACGTACGGTTCAGTCTCCACTGTGGTCATAGCAACAAAGTTGAATGGGATGTAGCCCTGCTGGCCTGTGGTGAGTGATTCTGCAAAATACCACTCTGGATCATCCCTGCATGTCAAAAAAGAGTGATAAAGCACAAGTGAATTTATGTGTCTGTGATGCCTCACAGCAGTCTAGACTTCCTGGGATGAATGTAGACACCATCAGAAACCAGTTTTTCTACACAGAAGTTCAAATTTGTTAAATTATTTTTAATTTTACTTAATCTTTTAAATGTCCATTTGTATTTTTTGTTAAAATAGTTATCATCCTACAACGTGGGAGTCTAACCTTAATGATTTATTGTTGCCTCTAAAATTTAATTTTAAAATACTGAAATAAACCTTGAAAAATATATGCGTAAAAACTCTGCTCTTTATTGCCACACAGAAAATACAAATAAAAATAAACCCAGTGTGCTCAGTTATATTGGTTATAACTACATATAAATACGCACATATTATGCATATCGCATGTATTTTTCCAGCAGGTTGTTGTTGCTGTCAGTACTGCTGGTATGTCTGCCTGACATTTACTTTTATTTCATTTATGCATCCCCTGCTGTTACAGGAGTATAGGTTTCCACTTTAGAACCCACAAGTTAATCACGTGGCTGAACCTTTTTCTACATTTTTGCCTTTGCTCAGTACAATAAGGAGAGAACGGAAACATACGGGAGAGCAAGCTGTACAGAATAAATTAAAAATGAGCCGGATACGGTGTAAATACACAATGTGTGTATTAGACTAGGCCATCATGAATACACAGATTTATTTTTGGATGTGTAAATGATAGTTAACAGAGCTGGAAGTGATGCTCAGGGGTTATGTTGATACAATATACTTAAATATACTATAATAACATCTTACAGGTGCTATAGGGATGAGTGGAAAGTGAGCACTCACTCTAGGGCTGAAGTATTATAAATCTGTTTTAACAGTATCTTACTGGTTGATGATCTTGAGTTTGTCTCCTTTGTCAAAGCCCAAGTCACCTTCACGGTCGGGTTCATAGCTGTATATGGCCACCACAACGTTGTCTGCAAGAGAAATATTGTACGTTTTATTTAAATAATACATAAATACAATTTTAATCACAAATGTGACTGTTGACATATGGCAATGGTCAAGTCACCTATACTGTATGAGATGTTTAGAATTTTAGCCCAATTATTCTTCAAAGTCAGATTTCTCTTGGGTGGTAAATAGAAATGTTCAGTGAACTTTCCGAAAGATTTATCTTTATATAAGTTTTTGACAGATTTTTTTGGTTGCTGTGAATTGTTTCCTCTATGGAGGAAACATATTTTAGACCCAAAGATAATTTACTTTACTTCAAGACAGAAATATAATACTGCAAATATGGAAAGACGATACGGGAAGTTGAGGGGTTGTGAAGCCCACGAGCATCATGTCACTAGGTTTTCTGATGAATTAGAAGTTCAACTAAATCGTATTTAAATTAAATAAAGCTAAAATATACAATTTCTATTTACAGAAGTCTAAGGTAGTCAACTGGCTGCTGTAACAAAAACGGGCCAGCCATTGTCCAAGCAGCAAAATAATAAGTGGAATAACTGAGGAAGATTAGCCAGTAGGGTATCACGTCCAACCCAAACGCTGGCTACAGCCTTTTCAAAGGAAATGGGACATTTGTAAAGGAAATTTCGCAAAGAACATCTGAATCAGGTAAATAATACAACTGAGAAAATAGAAAAATAAATGCAATGTAAAACAAACAACACATTTTTATACATAAATTTAATTGGGACCTAAAACAAAAAATAACGAAATTTAATTAATTAGAATTTTAATAAATATTTGCACTGTCAAATTTACTTTAAAGTACTTCACTTTATACATGCTTAGCATTATATTACTTGCTTTATTTATACAATATGGTTTCTACATATTGTAATTTTACTACAGCTTCTAACATTTATAAATAACATTTGTTTCATTCTTAAATACTTATGTTCTTTCCTTCTGAAGAAAATGTACAATTTTAGTTCACATTAAAAAAATGTGACATTAGTGATCACACACATATTCCTAAACACACACAGAACAGCACATTGTTTTCTATTACCTGGTAAGGGCGATGTAGGAGGTGAATGCTGTGATGGATATGGAATCAACTGATCTGTGTACTGTCCAGAGGAAAAGAAGATTAGACTCATATATCACATCAGCCTGTAGCATGTAATGTGGTGCAGACAGGTGGTTTTCTCCTTTATTTCTAATATAATGGGACATCTAATCACACAGTGGAAACAAACAGTACTAAGAAAAGAATTACTTCCTAAAACCTACTAACACATACATATTTCCTAGAGCATACAATAGCAGATTGTGTTTTATAATTTTCTTAGTAAAAGTCGTAGAATTTACTCAACATAAAATGGACTGTGTTAGCAAATATAATGTTATGAAATGAGAAGTGCACTCTGAGTGGTCATCCTCATTCAACCACACAAACCAGAACCCATTCATGTCAAACTATTCACTCATTCATACAATACGATGTACAATGTGATAACACATCCTGACAAATTCAAATAAGAAATACATAAATATGTGCTGCACTTACTGGATTGCATGACTGAGGAGATATGGGACAGTTACAGTGTTCGCAGATTTCATCCAAGTTCTCAATCCAGTCGCTGTCTGAATAGTCCGAACTACAGTTACATCCCATCTTTTCTGCAATTTAGAGGTTCAAGTTATTTCTCTGAATAAACACAGTATGGACACAAAACATCAATAACTAAGAGTTATTAATTTTAATAGAAAAAAATCTCCAATTAAAGTATTTTCTCTTTGTCAAGAATTCTGGATAGAGGTGTTGCAAAGTGTCTTGAAATAAATTATCTTACACTAATACAAGATGGTTTCAATATCATGCACTTCAGTTTGAATTACGCACATCAAAAACAAAAGAAACAAAGTTGTTGTTGTTTTTAAGTCTCTTTCATTGCTGAACTTTTATATTTATAGGTCGGAGATGCTAACAGAAGATGGAAATGTTTTTGTTTTCAAAAACTGCTTTAATCGGATGTGACTGAGGGCCTCGCCTCAAAATGGAGGCTCAGTAGTGACTCAGGCTCTAAACTAAGATTTTGTTTCAGACACTCTTTTGACACTGTATAAACACGCAGTCAACAATAAAATCCAGTCGCACAAGTCACATCACTGTGACACTAACCTTTAAGTGTTAGCCCCACTTTCAGCACTCCAAATCCTGACATGTTCTAATTCTAATTCAGACTTGAATAGTAGGCTCTATCACACTCCACAAATGCTAATCTTGTATAATCCAGTGTCTGCACGTGCTCTGTACTGGACTTTACACTGGTGCATTGTACGAACTGGCTTTCTCAAGCTCACTTGGCTCCCATTGGACCACTCATGCAACAGGGTCAGTGGGCTAATCTCAGCAGCCATCTGTCCCAAAGTCTCAGAGCCGTGAGAAAAATCTGCAGTGGCCTTGACCTGACAATATCAACTAACCGCTGCAGTGAGACCCCAAGGAAAGAATCACAGAAGGATCACCAAGGCATGGTGAAAGGTTTTTTGAATTATCAGCACTACGCTTACTGTTCCGTACTCATGGAGTCATACAAACAAAGTCAGTGTTTTCCACTGAGGGGCTACCCTGTTCTTATTATGATCTGGAGCTGAAAGCTTCTTAAAATAAATACTGTAAATACTGTATGTTTTTGTTGTTATTGTTTTATGAAGTATTATGAGTATTTAACTAGAGGACAAATTAGGTCTGTAAAACACTTTTCACAATACACTGACATTGTCAAGCTTGTGCATTGATATACGTTTCAAAAGGCATTTATTGTACATCATAAACATCATAAACAAAAGCAACATCCCCACATGAAAAACACAATTTTTATGTTAAATGTCTAGTTAGTCTCTAACTGCACTATCATCGCAGTTATAGTGTGACACTTCACGTAATGTTTGGACTAGATATCAAGTTGGGATAATTATTATCTCTCATGTAGACATACCAGTGTCACAGGTGTGAATCTACCCTTAAATTAATCTTAAGTTAATATTTTATTTGAATTTTAAACCTATGAAATGTATTAATAAGACACAGGACATATTTGATTTAAATGAGAAAGCATATTGTTGTTCTTATGTGGTCTTCTTTGTAATACTCATTTTTATCAACAGTGACGATCACACAACCAGTATCTGAATATTTGTTGTTACAAACCTTTACATTAAATTATGATATGCAAATGGAAACAAAATTTTGATTTTATTTAACTTGCCATTACGTCTGGCCTCGGACATAATTCCTATCTGTACATAATTTTAAAAATTGCCACATATTTATTACAAAAGTCAAAAAATCAAAACATGACACCATTGCACTGATTCTTGTAGCATAATCACTAAAGCACATATGATAATACTGAGGAAATGATCATGTTTGCGTTACTTTTGTCACAGTTATTTCTTTCTCAACAATCTAAATGTCTTTAACACTTAAAGAAGTAGACAAGATTGGTACTCACCTCTTGAAATATCAAATGTCTCTTCGAGTGTCAATATTAGACAACAATATTAGATTTCAAGTTCCGCCATAGAGATATTCTTTATTAAGTTTTTTTAAAGAAGCTATTTAGCAATAAGTGAGTTTTTCACCACTGAAGCCTGGGTGTGAAGGTGTCATCATCCGCTTCTCGTATTTTAACTAGCTCAGTGCTAGAAGTGCTGATGTGGTGTATGTACACACACGCGCGCGCACACTCACACAGTTTGAGGATAGTGAACCAGAGTTTCCTGTCGTTGAAAAGGCTGAGGGTTGCTCTACAGGCTTCTAACAGGTGCTTGCCACGCAGCTGTGTGTGGGCAGAGGGAAACGTTATGGGCTCCATAGTAAAGGGGGTCAGAAAAGCACCTTTCCCAAAATGTGAATGTTCCAATACAGTTAAGCAGGGAGAATATGGTCGGCTGTGAGACAGTGGCATGGTTATATTTGTATGTTTTGTGTGTTGCTTGTGTGTGTAACATCTGTGGATCAGTGACCTTTAAAGTGAGGAAAACAATTAACGTGGGGCTGAGGTGGAGGTCTGGGCTTATTCAAAAAATGTATCATTCAAATAAGAGTTTTTTGTAAGACAGAGCATTTGAAATAGCACCAAACTAAGAAGTACTAATGTTCTTCTTTTTAATTTTTTGTATTTAATGCGACTCAAAAGACTATTTTGGCAATTTGGGACAACTTGTGTGTTCTGTGGCTCAGACTCAGAGTACAAAGGGCATTTTTTTAAGCAAGTATGTGGTTTGCATCAGTACTTTGTGGCCATTCAAAAATAGACTCTGACCTTGGTTTTCTTAACAAGGTCATATATTTAAGAATAGTCAAAATGCCTCACAGAGTGAGACTGTGAGACATTTTGTGGCTGTCAATCAGTGGTTGACCATCTCACGAATCATTATTTTAATCAAAGCTTTTTGGTGAACAGGGCCCCACACCATGGTCACATTAGGCCCTTAGAGGAGACATGAAACACCAGATTGCCAAAACTCTGCGAGCCTGTGCTGTTGCGTTTTCTACCGCTCAGGCAACTATAGCTGTGGACCGCATCTTTTCTCTTGTGGTGAACGGCTGCTGCTACAGAGCATGCACTGGCAGGAAGTCAGTCCAAACATTACAGGAAGCGCACAGAGAGATGTGCTTAGAAGACTGCCACAGGATAGATTAAGTCTCACTTGAGATGAAACCACCTGAGTTGACTCTTTTTCCGTTAAGTAAAGAGAGAAAGTTTCACTTTTTGACAGTTGGTTACAAAGTCTTTTACTGAGCTGATTTCAGCAAGACAACTAGAAAATAAGACACATGTGTGCATCCATAGTTTACTGTCTCTAATGGCTCTGAATACAAAATCTAATCAGACACACTCATACACATGCTGATAAGAGCCTCTTTATCCTAGGAGATCAGCTTTTCACAGACCTTTATGAAGCTTTAAGGGTATTCCTATTTTCCTCTCTACCACAGTTGTCACTACTTCCAAATGAGGTTGGAAATCACATTCTGTTACGCAATCAAATTGAGATACTATCAATGTGCATAAAGTTTTCCAACCCTCCCACCGCCTGCTTCATGATGCAGGTGCAGGCCTCTTTCATGAGAGCGAGTCGCCGCTCTTGTTTGCTGCTAATGCTTGTTCATATTTACTTTAACACAATCCGCATTTTAAAGTTTGTTTACTATCAAAATAAACTGATAGGTGCTTTATTTGCATGCTGGCATCAGCTTCTGGTCATATGATGACATGTGGTATAGTATGGGGATAAGGTCATGAGAAACTATCTGCAGGGAAGAACTGAATGAACTGAGTGGCATAAATAGAAGATTATGGCCTTAAGGTATCATAATGTAATTTTTAGAAGTCACGGTTGCATTTTCCATGCTGCTGATTTCCACTTTGAACGTCTAACGTCATACATGACCTAACGTACGGCCTAATACGATAATTTCTGCAGTCCTACCTGTGCTCTCATTTCACACAGTGACCGCACTCTGCCAAGGCATATTCAGCTTCTTGTTAACTGTGTCCAACGATATGTGTGGTTCTGCACATCCCTCTAGAGCAGGGGTTGGTAACCCTGGTCTCATCCTCATGTGGGACTATCATACAAGCTCATGAAAACCAAGCATGGACGGACCTGATGAAGTATGTGATGACATTTACCTGTGATAATACTGATGATAGATGAGTAAAAACTAATCCAAAGTATGTCGATGAAGATTCTCAGTCATCCAGCTGAAGTTATCTGGAACTTGAATCATGGCAACTGGACTTCTTTCAAATTTTTTCCAGTCATATTTTTTGTATGTTAAACTTCTATTTATCTATATACTAAAAAAAAAATACAATTTACAACTGATATAAACATGGTAAAGTCTCTTTAATACTGTGTCATGTGTAAGAGAAAATATTGGCTTTACATTTTAAAATATTTTGCTTTTATACTCATTTGTCATGGATACACATTCATATTACAGTAGCATGAGTTAATAATCAGCATAGAATTATAAAACATGTCAGTAGATGTTTTTACGTTCGATTCAACTACAGCACATACAATAAAGAATGCTGCATTTTTCCTATGTGCTATTACTACTAATAGTAAACCTCTTTATTTGCCCAGTGAGCAGCTCCATGCACCTGGTCACTGTCCAGTCATATTTAACTTCTCGTCTATGCTCTGTGGCACCTGCACAAGGTGATAGAAAACAAAATGCACGAGCAACAGCATCCTGTGTCCTGTCACTGTGGTTGTGAGTGTATTTATATGCTGTACCTATGCTGACAAACCCTGATGACATATTTCAGCTCTATACAGTAGTTTGAGTTTGTCACTTTAAGGACTGCATTTTCTCCGAAGTGTTGATTTTCTTAACCACACTGAACACAGTGTCTTCATTTCTTCATATTTCAGTCAATTGCATTAAATATTTTACTACTAATGTCAAGTAATGTGTCTAAGTGCCTCAAAGTGAGGCAGTAGAGAGTACTACTTTCACCCTTAGTGTTGTGCATGTGAAACTTTGCTATAGCAACACCAAACAATCCCGGCATAAAATATTAACATATACCCAAAAAGCATCCACCCTTACATTTCAGTTTAGCTTTTAGTTTAGTCGTCGTTTATCTACTCTGATTCACACTGCACTGGGCTAAGAAGGTCCAACAGCAGAGCAGCCCAGGCTCCATCATTGTTGCCAGACGTACGATAATTATCGTATTTGTACGATAGTTTTACCCTCTGTACGATCAATAATTCCAAAAATCCCACAATGTACGATAATTTGACCCCTTCATTTTATGGCTACGGTATTTCATTAGCACGACAAGGTACAGATCTTTTTATTTTTTAATCCTGCGCAGACAGACACACCTGGTTCGTTTATGCGCAATAGCGTGTCTTAACAGCCAATCAACGCACGATGTAACGCGTGATGACGCACGACGTAAACAACAAGTGGTTTGAGCGTGGAGGGATACATCCTGCACTCCACAGGTAGAGGCACTGTTCTGCCCAGAGGTGGTTTTTACAACCGTTCTGTAGGTAAAAATTGCATTATAGACTATAATATGCACAGTCTAGGATAATGTGTTATTGAAGCAGATTGTCTGAGCCACTTCAGAATGTAAATTGCGTGTGTACGATAATTTTCCTCAAAATACGATCATTTTAAGCTGCTGGAACGATACTTCAACATTTAATATCTGTCAACACTGGGCTCCATCCAGCAGCAAGGTGTGTTGGTATTAAGGGTGTGTTCCTGCACACAGAAGCTTCCTCCTATATGACAATAGAAGGTGCAAACAAAAGGAGTCATTTTCATTTTCACTCTGTCATCAAAACTTTCAACCTTCAGAGTAGGAAATGAACCCAACAATGTGCCTACACAAACACAGAGGAGACTTTAGGCACATCCTCAGTAACATTAATGATTTTAGCACAGTGAAAACCGTCTTGAGTTGATATTCATCTTGGTGAGGCCCAGGTGTTTCAGAGGGGTGGACAGAGCGAAGGCAGCCTTCATGGGGATATCACACAGCAGATCAGACTCCTCGCCACACTCCTCCAGCTCGTAGGTGGCGTCGTCCAGCATCTCCTTGTGGCGGTCGCACACCTGCTCCACTTTCAGCCGATGGATCTCCCCGCGCAAGCGGATCAGCTGACGGGCCAGACGGTTGTCCTGAACCTGCATCTCCCTCTGAGATGGTGAGGGGAGCAGATGAAGAGACAGTGAGCATCAGTGAGATACCAGAAAATACGTGGGAGTTTTGATTCACATAGCTCTTATCATAGTGTTTGTGTCCTTATCAAAGACTGTAAATCACTGGGATGAGAAATACACAGGTTGAAGCATGATAATGGGAGAAAAACAGACTTCACAGTTATGCAGGCTCTTTGTTTGGGTTGTGATAAGTGCAGGACATAAATCATGCAATCTTCCAAAGTCAGGCATTCATGCAGAGTAGATCACAGACACCTGGAGAAGTAGCTATCTACCTCAGAGGGGGGGTATTTGAACAGGATGCCACACACATACAGATCTCACAGCTCGTCAGTTATTTACAACTTAATGCTGTTATTTTTCAGTGTGCTAGATCTCTAACATAAAATAAAATGTAAAATAATAAAATGTCACTCACCAGCTCTTTCCTCAGAAACTCCAAAGCATCATCAATTGTATCAAAACCACAGATGCTGCGCACACCTAGTTCTGAGTTCTCATTTCTCAAAAGCGCAGGCATGGAAACGACCTGTCCCCCAGAGCTCCCAATGTCTGCTGAAAAGTCGTTTTTCCACGATCGGCTCTGAACCCGCTCCTGCCACTCCAGATAGGATGGTCTGCGAGTCTGTAACTTCAGCTTCTCCGTGAGCGCCTTCACGTTGTCCAGATCCTGCGCGTCTCCCTCGGAGGACTCGTCTCCAAAATTTTTAAAATTCATCGTCCCCGGCCAGTGAGTGAGACTGCAGACCTCTGGTGTTCACGTCCAAGTTCGCTTTCTGCGTTGGTAGTTTGGCGATCAGAGCGCAACAGGTCTTTAACCTCCTTTATAGGGAAATAAGAAACAGTGACCGCCCATCCCGCAGAGGACAGAGAGGCTGGATCACTTCTAGGCTTATTTTAGGCAAGGAAACCAGGTCTCCTTGAAGTTCCTGAAGACCTTACACAAAATACAAACTAAAAGTATAACCATTCCTTCATACATTCAAACAAATACAACTACTTTGGATACTTTGTTGTCAGGTTTGGTTAAAATTGATTATTTTGATCACAAATGATAAAATGATGAAACATTAAGTGGTGGAAAGTAACTAAATACACTTGAATCTGAAAGGTAATTAAATTCATTGTACGTGATAATTATGTTATTTTAGACTTCTGCTCCACCAGTTGTGAAAGAAGTATTTAGAGGTTCTTAAGAAAAGGTAACATTACAGCAGTGTACTACTACAAGTACAAATACAAGCACTGCATTTAAAATGTGAGTCAAGTGGAAACACAGAAGCAGCCATATGAAACAATAGTAAAAGTAAAAGCCTACGTAACATAGTCAAATTAAAATGAATTGCTTTACTGGCCATTTATTACTGATGCATTAATGTGTCAAAAGCGTTTTAACGCTGTAGCTTGAACTATTTTAAATGTCTAATCATTTTAATTTACGTGTGTTTTATGAGTCTGGCATTTCTTTTATATTTACAATCTGCAATCAACAAGAAAAAAATACTTTTCACGCAACACATCACACATGCATGATCACTGAATTTTACTGCAGGTTTCATATATAATAAAATAAAGCATTGTGCACAACTAAAAGTAATTTCACTTTCACTGATGAAATCTATTAAATGCAGAACCTTCTCTAGTAACTGAGTATTTCTGCACTGTGGGTATCGCAACTTCTGCTTGAGGGAATGACTCAAATATTTCTTCTTCCACCTCAAAGTTTGTCACATGGGTCGTGATTTAGCTCTTTGTGTTTGCCTCTGCCGCCACCTAGTGGACATTTATTATGCCGTAGGCATATCACTGCTGCTTCTCTCCCCCTCTCCTTCTCTCTCTCTCTCTCTCCCTCCTACGATGTAAAAAACTTATACCAGCAATATGTGACACATGTCAGCCTCGCTGTCTCTCAGGAAACGTGCACTTCCGTTTTTTTTTTGGTCAAACCAAGCCACACATTTTCCATTTCTAGAGCAGCTTCGCGCTCAGGAACCTGTGTTTGGAAATGTGCAGCTACATTAGTGGTTGACTATGTGTTTTTTTTTAAAAAGGTGAAACTATTTATAGACGCCTTATCGTCAAACAAACAGAGCGCAACTGTCCAACAGCCAGTGTAGACAGAAGAGGGAGGTGATTACTTTCATTCTCTCAGGCTCCACAAGAGGCGAGGAAGAGATTTGAAGTGGAGGGCAGAGCCACTTCTGCAGCAAATAAGTCACACAGCGGAGGTTTCGTGGTTTGTTTGCTTGTTTTTTTATTTATTTTACCGGCAGCTGATGGAGTTTTCTGAGCACATCAAGACCGCCAATGTGGAGGAGGTTGTGCTCCGTCAGCCGCTCCACCCGCCGAGCAGAGGCACCTTGTGCATCACCGGCCACCACCTGATCTTCTCTGACAGGGAGGAGAAGCAGGAGTGCAGATCTCGGCAGGTGTTCTTGCTCCTGAGGAACATTGATGCCATTGAGAAAAGGTGAGGGAGTGAAAAGTGAGTTCATCATCTGACAGTTGTTTGAAGAGAACTCAGCCTTAATGTGTTAGTTAAACTAATTACAGCACCTAATGAGGGTTTTATGGGGCTTTATTATGATTACTTGGTCACAAATAATCACACTAATCAGCAACAACTAATCAACATCAATCTGTCTCAACTGTATGTGAATGTTCCTCAGTGTATAATTATTGTCTAACTACTTTATTCCTCAAATCTTTTGACCCAGTGTGGAAAACCTTTTGGGCTACTCCAGCCTCTTCTCTAATGCAGGCCGCAGTGAAAGGTTGGACATCATTTGTGTTGCAGTGTGTCTTCTGTGTGCTGCTCTCATTACCCACAGTTGACTAAAGAAGGAAATTTGCAAACAGGATTACAGCAACTTTTCCTGTCACCCCGCCACACGCTCATGCTGTGGGTTGCTTGCTAATTAACACAGCCTTTTCTTAGCTTCGTGACAGCTTAAGTGCTGCTGAAACTGCTTGATAAACTTGGTAACAGAAAGCAGGGCTTTGCACACACACACACACCCACTTGTCAGCAAGTTAAACACCAGTTCCTCGCACAGCCCAGCTGACTGGGTTTGCCTTCCTTTTCTGCTGTGAGTCAGACTTTCTGCACTGGGGGAGTCAAAACAATTTTCAAAACAGTTTTTAATTGTTTTGGAAGATTCATAGCGGTGTGTGTGTGTGTGTGTGTGTGTAGGATATCTGGATCTTCAGGCACAATTACCATCAAGTGTAAAGATCTGCGTGTGCTCCAGCTTGATATCCCGGGCATGGAGCAGTGTCTCAACATTGCACACTCTATCGAGGTACAATAAATAACCTGATAATCCTGCTCAGACATGATATAGAGCACAAATGAATAAAGAAATCATGTGAAAACAACATATCTCACTATTTCCTCCTTCCCCTATTCTCTAGTTATACATGGATTTCAGTGTTTTATAATGTTTCTCTTTTTTACTCTCTAGACCCTGTCCTGCCTGGACTGTGTGTCAGAGATGTATCCTTTCTTTTACAGACCTTCTGACCTCAACCTGCAGGGCCAGTGGGGTCTCTCGTCCCCTGAAAAGCACTACAGTCAAATGACAGAGCTTGTAAGTAATGTATAAAACAATCTATACTTGTTATTGCTAAACAGGAATCTAATCTACATGTATAAAACATGTACACACGTAAGTCTTGTGGTGACTTTTTCCAACAACAATGACCCAACACTCACATGACAGGAAAATGCCAGGGAAACATGAATGTAGGAGTCACAATTCAGGATATCCCTGTTGCTTAGCTTTCATTTGTTTTCCCATGACTTCAGAATGTGCTGTACACTGCTTGAATTCATGCTTAATAGACAGACATCTTCCTCTGGGAATAGCATGTTGCTATGGTGAGGGTTGGACCCTAAAGGCAGCATTGTTCCATGTTTTGTACAGACACAATGTTCCCAGCACATGTGAGATATCTGTACTCTTCATTAGGTTGGCCTAGAGATTGTTGTTGACCCCACGAAGAGTTTGCCTGTATCTTATCTGGTACTGATTAAACAGCAATTAGGTGCAACATCGAAATTGTTTTCGTCCATTAGAAAAATAAATGCACACACTGATTTTAGTGGGTAAAAAAGCAGCAATTTGAAAAGCTAATTTGAAAAAAGAAAACATGCTCCAATTAAAAAGAACTAAACGTGCAAAAAACAAATCC
>JAUMHL010000004.1:14944241-14962551 GCA_032362345.1 Sandelia bainsii
AGTTTAGGGAAGGTCACATTAAGTTCACCTGTAAAGGTTATAGTGCATTTTAGGTTCATCCTGAAATTTCACCTGAAGCTGAATATCATCACCATCTACAGTATATTAAAGTTTTCTTTCATTGATGAGTCAGCTGTCAGAGTGACTAGTGTCTCTGTCCCCTCTTTGCAGCATAATAGGTGGAGATTAAGCAGCGTGAACAGAGACTATTCAGTGTGTCCCACCTACCCCCAAGCTGTCATTGTTCCTCAAGATATAAACGATGACATGCTGGTAAAAGTGGCCAAATTCAGACAGGGGGGACGCTTCCCTGTCCTCTGCTACTACCACAGGAAGAATGGCATGGTGAGGGGCTTCTGTGTTCCTCCACAAACCCACAGTTTCCACATCAAACTAAACAGTTGTAATCAAACTCAAACCTTTCAGGTGATCATGCGCAGCAGTCAGCCGCTGACGGGAGCCAATAAGAAGCGCTGCAGGGAAGATGAGAACCTACTCCAGGCTGTGATCGACGGCTCAGACAAAGGCTACATTATCGACACCCGCTCCAGTCAGCAGGCGCAACAGGCCCGTATGACAGGCGGAGGTTTTGAGTCCAAATCGTGTTATAGCAATTGGAAGAGACTGCACAGGCACATGGAAAGGTGTGTGTTTGTGTGTAAGTGGATAGTGGGTGTAGATGCTGTCACCTTTTATGATACTGATCTGTATTATTTAAAAAATTGTGAGTAACCTCATTTTGTTCATAAATTTGTAAACAGAGGCAAAGCGCTGCAGGAGAGTCTGATCAAACTGGTGGAGGCCTGTGGTGATGAGTCCAACAACATGGACCGTTGGCTTAGTAAGCTTGAGAATTCAAAGTGGCTGTCTCATGTGCAAACTGCTCTGTCAACTGCCGGCCTGTTGGCAGAGTGTGTGGAGAGGTAGGAACTACCGTTTGTGTACATGGTGGGATCACAGTTAGTGTGCACTCACGGCTGTACTTGCGTTCATTCTGACAGGACCATAGTAAATCTGCAAATAAAGCGTTGTTAACATAATAATGAGATGTGTTTTTAGCTTAATCTATACACAACACATAAGTAGAATGGATTTAGCACATGCAAGCAAAAACAGCTGTTATCAGCTTTTATTTAAAGTTGAAAGAGTAAAAGCATTTTCTTATCGGTAGGGACAGAAGGCCAAACAGCACAATTATGCTATGTTATTGAGACAGCATAACAATTAATACCAGCACCAAAAACACCACTTAGTAAAGACCTTTCTTTATTGATTTGAAATAAAGGTATGTATGCCATTTCTTATGCATGTAGATTTACAAGACTGTGGTATGACTGTGTGGGTTTTTTTTCCAGGGATGGTCATTCAGTTCTTGTTCATGGCTCTGAAGGCACAGATTCCACCTTGCTCATCAGCACTCTGGCTCAACTCATCATAGACCCATGCTGCCGCACACTGGAGGGCTTCCTGGCTCTGCTGGAAAGGGAGTGGGTACAGGTGAGAGGGTACAAGTTTATGAATGTGATTGACAAGACTGGGAAGCCCCCTCATTTCTGTAAGTGGAAAAAAAGAAATACATTTTAATATAAACTCCACCACCCACTATGACCTTAGTGATAAACATATAGTAGAATTATGACTTTTCTCGCAGTTTGACAAAAGCTGAGAAATTGTAACCTTGTAAAAGTAGAATCCATGCCAGTGATGCTGCCTCTCTATGTTGTTTTTTACAAATAAGCATGCTTTGTCAGTGTTACAAAAACATTTAAAATCTTTGACTCTGGGCAGAAACTTTGCTCTGATTAAGTGTACAAAATAAAAAACATGTTAAGTGATCAAAATGAAATTTCTGCATGAGTAATATTTTAGCTGAGCGTGAGCATTAATATGAGAAACTAATAAAATAAATCCTGGCTAGAGTCAAAGACTGTTGCAAAGTGTCTTTGTATGTTTGTGTATGTACTGTATGTGTTTCTTTTCTCAGGCAGGACACCCATTCCAGCAGCGATGTGCCCACTCAGCCTACTCCCATGCTCGTCTCCAGCAGGAGTCCCCCGTCTTCCTGCTGCTGTTGGACTGTGTGTGGCAGCTGAGGCGCCAGTTCCCTTTAGCACTGGGCTTCTCTGAGGCGTTGCTCCTGAGGCTGGCGAATGAGGCCTACGCCTCCGACTACGGCAACTTCCTGTGTAACAGCGATCAGGAAAGGTCAGTCGTACTTGTCAGTGTGACTGGGATCTGATGGCTGACATAAAACACAATAGTGTCTTTGTTTCAAACTAATATTTATCTTCACACCTTTACTCTTCTGTTTCAGGTTTGCTCTAGAGGTGAAGGAGAAAACACACTGTTTGTTTCTGGCCCTGTTGAGGCCAAAGCAGAGAGACTACTACTCCAATCCTCTGTATGAGCGCACTGAGCTGGCGATCTGGCCTTCAGTCCACCCTCAGTCCCTGCAGCTCTGGAGAGGTGAGCTTTGATTGACACACGTATTCAAAGCTGATCCTAATTTTTTTTCAATTGTGATTTGTATCAGCAGTGATACCCATTTGATATTGTATCCTTGAATGTAATCACGGTGCTTTCATTTTTTAGAACATGTTTTATTTTGATTAAATGTTGGTGCCGACTCAAGCTCATGTCTGATCCTCAGGCTTTTTCCTGAGGTGGACTCAACAAACTCGTCACCTTGAAGAGGCTCAGGAGGAAATAAGGAACATGATCATTGAGTGGGAGAAGCTGGCATTCAGCTGATACTCTTTGAAGTACGAGCGTGTTAAGTCAGCTGGAACAGGTTTAACACGTTTTAAGGAAGAATGTTACAACGTGCGATGCCTTTGTCTTTTATACTTTTCAACAACCTACAGTTTTTAATGTACAGTATTTTTATTCTTTCATAAAAATTAGAAAAAACTGTTGTTGTCTAGTCGTATGTATTTTTTAATACAGCTTAAGGTGTGTTATGCTGCATCTTTTGGAATTATACCCTGTTTTCCACAATTTCAAGGAGGTAATTATTTTATTACACACACATATATATATATATATATATACATATATTCACCCATAAATATTATGAACAGAAGAAGGCTATATACTAAACGACGCACCTCCCAGTCCTGTTAAGCTCAGCTAAACACTCTTCACAATACAAATCCCTGTGCACAGCATGTCAGCATGTTTGCACACATGGAGCTTTGCAAGCTGGAGCCTGTAGTCCTGTTCAGTCAAGAGCCACAAGCGCTGGTGATTATACAAATGGGGCAAGAACCACGTAGCCCAGCATGACTTTCTACTTATTCAGTGGTCACTGGGTGAACTTAAATGGTGACCAATCGTGATGCTAATCGTTTAACTCTTCCACTTAAATGGCTCATCTTATCAGCTCTTATTTTGCCATTTAGTTTAGAAGAATAATACTGGATTTACTAAGTTGCATCTGCTGGATTGGGATCACGAATCATCTGTCTGGGATTCAGTGAGTTCACAGGTAACAAACACGTCCCAGTCCTCATTATCATTATAATCCGTTTGGGTGAGTTTAATTTAGCTTTGCTAAAGGACTGCTACTGGACATGCAACTGGGTGTGCGAGCCTGTGTGCCCGCTGCGGCTGTACTGGGTCTGCTTTGCCGAGGCTGTCTCAACAGGGCGCGAAATTTGCCCAGTCGCAGATTCAGTACTTTGCCCAGGCAGATGAGCAGGTGGAACAGCCGGGAGACCTGCAGCCCCCCACCTCCTCAGGAAAACCCCCGTGTCCTCATCACAGGTGATACAAACATCAGCTATATTATCCTGACTGTTGTTTTCAGGAAAAGACAGACTTTTCTACAGCTGCCCAAACCCTGAACACGTGAAACTGCAATTGTTTTCTACCACTTTCACTGTTCAGTCTGTTTTCTACTATTTTCCACAGAGCAGTTACAAAATGAGCAGAATGCCTTGCTTAAAGAACAGCTTTTAAAGATCAGTAGGATCCAAGTAGATCCTTTGAAATAATGTGGTATCAATGAATGGAACACTACAGACGTGTGTGCTGTCATTTTTTTGTTTTTGAGTTGTTTTCCCTGTACGCTAGCAACAGGACCCCATTTTGACTGAACATAATAGAGTGCGTGTGGACAGTGCTAGTAATATAAAAGAGCCAATGAGTGGGGACTGTGGGGAGAATAATAGTCTGCTGTCACTTTTTGTCCCACAAACAAAAAGAAAAAATGTTGCACAAATAACGTTGATTTCATTTTCATAACAAACTCAACACAGATAAAATGTGAAACTTTGTCTCCATGTGTAGGTGGTCTTGGGCAGTTAGGTGTGGGGCTTGCACAGTTACTGAGGTGAGACATTTAGAAATCTCTGAGACATTAAAGTTTGCCTGAATATGTGAAATTTGAATGTATCTATATTGATGTCTAGAAAACATTACGGAACCGAGAACGTAATCCTGTCAGATATCAAGAAGCCCCCACCTCATCTTTTCAGTAGCGGTATGCACAAAGTTTTTTTCTTACACAATTTATGATTTTCTCAAATATAGTTATTGCTTTTAAATGACATCCCCACCCAGCTCTCTTTTCCCATCAGGTCCATTTGTATATGCTGACGTGTTGGACTACAAACACCTCAGAGAACTGATTGTAAATAATCAAATCACTTGGCTGATCCACTACAGTGCTTTGCTTAGTGCTGTGGGCGAGGCTAATGTGGCTTTGGCACGCAAGATCAACATCACAGGTCTGTTTGAGTGCACATGCAATTTACATATTTTTACCTTTTTTTAGAGATGATTATGTTTAATCTGTGCTGTGAATGTGCCCACCTAGGCCTTCATAATGTGCTGGACTTGGCCTTGGAAAACTGCCTGCGCCTCTTTGTCCCCAGCACCATTGGAGCCTTTGGTCCTTCTTCTCCACGTGACCCGGCCCCTGACCTCTGTGTTCAAAGACCTCGAACCATCTATGGTGTGTCCAAAGTGCATGGAGAACTGATGGGGGAGGTAAAGTTATCATAAAATCCACACAATACAGAGACATTTATGATGACATGTCTGCATATATTCATTTCCAAATCTGTCTCCTCTTTCTTTAGTATCTTCATCATAAATATGGCCTGGACTTCCGCTGCCTACGTTACCCAGGTGTGATTTCAGTCAACACACCTCCTGGCGGAGGGACAACAGGTATTGTTTAACCTCACGTATGCGTAAACATTATATGCAGTTTTCAGCTAGATGCTATGGACTGAGCTCTCTGCACTTTTGTCTCTACAGACTATGCAGTTCAAATCTTCCACGATGCTCTCAGCACAGGTCACCACGAGTGCTACCTGAGACCCGACACCCGTCTTCCCATGATGCATATTGCTGACTGCCACCGTGCCACAGTAGAATTCATGCAGACTCCAGAGTGCCAGCTGTCCCTGCGTACCTACAACATTGCTGCCATGAGCTTCACTCCAGAAGAGGTGGCCCAAGAAATCCGCAAGCATCTTCCTCACCTCAAGGTCACCTACAATCCTGATTCTGTCCGCCAGACAATCGGTAATTAAATAAAAATAAGGGTGTGTCAAGATGAACCCTTCAAATCCACAATGTCACCCCATAAATTTCATAAAGATAAGTTACATTTTAGGTTATCTAATGTTTTCTTGAATGAAAACTGTTTTAATTTTATCTTTTGACCTGAAAATAATTGATATTTTAATGACTTATTTTAAGTCGTGTGGTGGAAGTAACGTGGTCATTACGTGTCACTGTGCAGCAGACAGCTGGCCCGTGAGATTTGATGACACCAACGCCAGGAGAGATTGGGGCTGGGCACCAGCCTACGGACTTGAAGAGCTGGTGTCAGACATGCTAAGCTCCATTCGAGAAAAGAGGACCAAGCAAGGTTTGCCAGCCAGCTAGCAAAACCTGCTCCAACCAATGCCCTAGCTCCTGACTTTTATTTCAGCCTGCGTTTAACACCAACACGCTTCTTTTCACCTTCACAAGTTCTCAGCTACTATCATGTGCTACTCTGTAACATTAACAAACCTGTTTGTAAAGTGGGAATACTTAGTCAGGACTTCTCAATATACAGTGGACAGTGAGATGTCATACACATACACAGATACATTTCATCCTTTTTTCGGGGAAGAAAATACTGTCAAATCTTCTCTTCATTTTTGTTGTTTTAATTGTTATCCTGGTTTAAGCATCACTTTACACATGGGTATGTTGCCTCAGATGGAACGGGAAATGACTTATTTCTAAGGTGTAGAGATTTTCAAATGTCATGCGAAACACATGCATGTGTTTGCACAGTGTATAATTCAGTATGGACCAGTTACACATTAAGAAATCTGTTGCACACTTTAATTTTCAGGATCATCTGGAAACGCTGGCTCAGTTATCTCTGGTCTGTAATGATACATTATCTATTCTGGCTGTTTTATAATACAGTCTTTTATAATATAATCTATTACGTGGAAAATCACTACCCACTACCCTTGCTGTGGCATCTAACAGTATGCCCTTATTTAACGTTTTTTTGCCAGCAGTGTGATTTTGGTATTGAACACCAATAAAAAATGAAACCTTATTTACTGTAGATTAGGAAAACAGTGTATAAAAATGCAGTGTACTTTACATCAGGCCTTGAATAATAAAAAAGATAATTTCCCCAAACAGCAGTGATTATTGTATAATGCTGACCTTCCTGTATTCTACATGTAGAATGTACAATAATATTGATTATGGTGGTTACTAGGTAAAATTTTAAGGTACTTGTATTTGAGTATTTCTATTTTAATCTACTTATTTCATCTACTACATCCATCCATCCATCCATACTGCTTCTAGTGCTAGAGTTGACGTGCTAAGTACATGATCTAAAATTTAAATACAAAAGTACAACTACTCTGCTAGCAAAACACTTTTTTTTTTTATATTGAATTTGCTTGATTTGATAATATTAATGTACAAGTGAAGTCTGGAGTTGTTTGACAAGATTTCAATTGTGGAGAATTTATATATATTAATAAAACATGGCCAAAAGCCTCTGTTACCTAAAGACTTTATGTACAGCCAGGTGATTACACCATTTATCAGTTCATTATATTTTGTATAAAGAATCTACATCTGCAAAGTAACTAAAACTGTCCAATAAATGTGGTGGAGTAAAAAAGTACAATATTTCCCTCTAAAGTGAAGTGGAGTAAGAGTAAAAGTAACATAAAACGCAAATTCACCATTAAAATAGGAGTACCTAGAAATTGTACTTAAATAAAATAAAATTGCACAAACAATTTTCAGTTTTATTTCACTCTTATACAGCTCAGCGTTGATCTTCCTGCTCTCCGCCATTACAGTAGACGTAGTACCTGTTGCCTCCTCTAGGGGCGCACCGTTCATCCGGCTTGCGCTTGCCACTTATCAGAATTTCGTCGGAGCCGCACACGTCTTTTGAAACAGCGTCTGTTATCATCCATTTTACCCCATAATGGACGCGGGATTCTTCCGCGTAAGATCTTTAAACTTATTTCTGTATTTTACGTATGTTTTTGCTAAGTTGCATGGCGATACTTTGCTTGATTAGAACATTAATTTGGCATATATATTTAGGTGGAGGGCCACACCGTCAGAAACGGCACGGTTAGGGCTTCGTCTAACAACTGATAACATTTTTTGATTTCGTGTATTAATTGTGTTACTCCCAGGATTTAGCTACACCTGTTTACACCATTTAATGCTAAATACAATGTATTCGTACGTGAAGTTATGCTGCTTACATTTTTTTGCCTTTACATGTTAACATGAGATAGACGCATTTGCAGGAAGTATACGAGCCATCTTGCTAGCTAGCTACTGCTAATTTGCCAGTCTCGGTTAAAGATGGCGCCCGGGCGGTCCATCGTTTCTGTGCCTGTTCTAGTTAGTCACGACCACTGCTACGCTCTCGTTAGTGAGTATAAAGTAGACTTAAATATTGAGTCGCAACACAAAAATAACTTGATATCCTGTCCAAGTCAGCGATAACGTTTTTCCCGGTCGCTCCAGGCTGTGGCTAATATTAACGTGTTACTATACTCCGCTGGAGGATTAAGCTGTTAGCTTAACTAATGTTAGGTTGATGGTATCGATGTCATATTTGACTGAATTTGACTGTTTAAGTTTAACATGTTTCTGTAGTCATTAGAACTACGTCTAAGTCATATTTTAACGTAACAGTATATGAGAACTTAAGTAAAGAATTGTAATCTTAATGTGTTCTTGTGTTGTGGTTTCGATATCACAGTATCCTGTTTGTTCGATTGCATCAGGAATTATATTAGCTGAACACGAAGGAAATGTGCCAACAAATTACAGGGATTTTTTTTTACTGTGTTCTGATACTAGACATGCAAATTAATAAAAAAAAATTTTTATTGTTGATTCTTCATTAGGGCACGAGTGCGGAGCAAGACAATCGTTTCAGCAACAAGCACAAGAAACTGCTGAAACAGCTGAAATTTGCAGAATGTTTGGACAAGAAGGTAAGGATACGGTCATGCGCTTTTACAATAGTTCGACACTGTGTTAGCACTCGTCACTTTTACACATTGTTGCCTTGAAAACTATAATGACCGGGAAGATTTATAATGTACCTGCCACTGCATGTAGGTATTTTATTTTTTTGTTCGAATGAAACTGTGAAACACACACCTTTAGTCATTGATTGTCTTCACTAACTGGGGGCCAATGGTCACTTGTTATACCCTAAGGTGGACATGACCAAAGTGAACCTGGAAGTCATCAAACCTTGGATTACTCAGCGGGTAACCGAGATTCTGGGATTTGAGGATGACGTCGTCATAGAGTTCATATTTAACCAGCTGGAGGAAAAGGTATTTTCTTTAATTGTGTTTATCTTTTTTGTTTTTTCAGAACTGTCTTATATTTGCGGACATTGCTTAGTCAGTAGAAAGGATACAATCAAATAACTGAACATCTTTGTCAAACTGAAATTGAATGGGTAAAGTAAGAATTGGTATAAAACTCATATATGATGACATAACCATGTTTTGCTATTATGTGACAACGTGCCTTTATTCAGCAGTCTTCTAATGATTATGTGATTTATGATTTAAAAGGCCTGAACCAATATGGATGTTATACCTTGCATCAGAAGTATAGCACCAACACCTAATTAGCTCTCTCCTGAGCCCAAAGTCACTGAGCCCAACTCTCCCTTCATGATGCAGTGTGTTGTTTGAGGTGAGTTGTATGCAGGGATCACCTATATCATGTCAGCGAAAGACACACCTAAACAATACCATAATCATACTCTCCGTAGGTATTTGCAGTGCGTCATTAAACTGGCCAAATCCCCATAAATGTAAATTAAATTATAGGCTGAAAACAAGGAAGGTTTAATGATTTCTCACGGCCTGTTGTTAGGAGTAATTAGTCTATTTCTCTACAGCCTTTAAAGAGAATATTAAGAGTATTTTAACACCAAACAGAAAAGTATTGTCTTGCTGACCACCCGTGGTTGAAAATTTCAAATCTTCAGCACATCTGTTGGGTGTGATCAAGATAGTCCTAATGTGAGGGTGTCATTACCACACCCCAGATGCATTACTACATTACAATAGCAAGTTGAGAACTTCAGCCGCTGGAGGTCAGCAAATACACAATTTTCAATTTGATTTTTATTTTATGACTGCACTCAGCATCCCAGTTGCATGTGGTCATATGTGCAACAGGAAAGAGCAATACCTTCAGCTTGGTATTAACTTACTCTCTTGATTAAAATAACTATAGTGGGCTTAACATAATATTTCTTGCCAGTAGTGGGGTAATGCAGAGCTCCACGGATGTTATTTTATTTTGAAGACTAAATTGTGCATGTTCTTCATCCTCTAGGGTATATGCTACTTTATTTATATACTGTCATTCTATCCAAGACTTTTTTTTAACCATACTGCACCATTGATATGTCAACCCACTTGGGACATCTGGGTAATGGGTAATTGCCATTGCACAGACTTACTTTTGGAAACGGGAAACAACCAAATGGAGGGTAAACAACTCAAGTAATTTAAACATCGTAACTTTGTTAGATTACTACTAGGATTCCATCACATACTGTACCTCAAAGCATTGGTATATATGCGGATAACTGTAGTTAATTACTTTAATTCTCCTGAAATGCTAAAAACTGCATGTATTTATTTAATAATGGTATGTGATACCAGCATTGTATATGTTTTAATCTTTTCATTTTACCTTTTTGCTTGCCATGGCTTTTCTTGTTGTTAAAGTTAAGTTTAAGGGTACTGTTGCATTAAGCAAAGGTAACTGAATTGAGATTACGGTATCTCAGAATTATTTAGCTGTTGAAATAAAACTCCTTTTTTGTGTGACTGTGTACTCATTATTGCTTGTTCGTCTCTTGCAATTTAGATAAATGATATAACATTAAGCTCAAGGTGGTTGAGTCTCAAGCAGTAGGGAGGCGGAAGCAAGCCAAGGGAGCTCCGTGCCCACTGATCCCACGGGACTCACTGAAGACACCGGAACTGTACTTGCAGTGTTGGGTTTAAATGCACTCTGTATTGTGGCTATATGTTTACCTGAAGTGTAGACTGTGGGGAGACTGAAAAAAAGGTGGTGTGGGAACACAGAAATGTAAAGTAGTGGGGATAGCATTTGAAAAATCAAATAATTAAAATAACTTTTTGTGATTATGGCATTTTTATGATAGCTTGTATATCTGGGAAATAAGACAGATTTTTAAGCAGTATTGCATGCATTTTTTATATTACTAGGTCTGTCTCCCTTCAGGTAGCTCGCATTCTCAATTTGAGTTTGTGAGTACAGTTTAAATCACACTTTTGTTTTGATAGGTTATACAGTCTAGTATTGGACTCAGGGATGTAAAATAATGTAGTCAGTGTCATACTTATGTTGAGTATGGTTAACTGCATAGTAACAGGTATAGTTTAGTGAGGACTAGAAGGTAGAAATCCCCACTTGTGGGATTCTACTTCCCACTGATATTTAGTGTACCATTATTTCAATGGCAATATGTTTTTTTTTTTCTCTTCTTCCTTCATGTGTGTTGCAGCACCCAGATGCCAAGGTGATGCAGATCAACCTGACTGGCTTCCTGAATGGGAAGAATGCCCGGGAGTTCATGAAGGACCTGTGGCCCCTGCTGCTGAGTGCCCAGGAGAACATTGCTGGCATACCATCTGCTTTTCTGGAACAGAAGAAAGAGGAAATTAAACAGAGACAGGTGAGGTTCTCCTGGATGCAGTTGTGGATTTGTAACTGCTGACTAGAAGGATTTAATAAACAAGTCTGAGAAAGTTTAATTTTTTACATACATTTTTTTTGCTGCAATTGTGCCCTGGAACAAGCATTTATGTGTATACTACAGATGGCAGTTGTTAAATATTGTGGGACTTTGTGGATGAAATTGTTTCACCATTGTTCCATTTTTGGCAGATTGAACAGGAGAAGCTTGCTTCACTAAAAAAGAGTGATGAGGATAAGAAGGACCGGGACACCAGAGAGAGGGCTCAATCAAAGAGCCCGAGGAGGTAAGAGAATGTCCTTTATATTGAAGCCAGTGGATGGAAGTTGGATTTGTGTATCACAGAAATGGAAACTCTGTCCAGGCGGAAGTCAAGATCACCATCACCACGACGAAGGTCACCAGTAAAGCGGGAAAGGAAACGTAGCCCCTCGCGCTCCCCTAGACGCAAACCCAGCCCAATTGGTGGAAGTTCACCCCCTCCACCCCTGATGCAGCTGCCATCAAAACCCATGGAGCAGCTTACAGATTTGAATACATCAGGAAGGGCAATGCCAGAACCAGTCATTCTAGAAGCTTCTTCCGCCTGGTTAGTGGAATACCTCATCTGTTTAACTTAAACTTTTCAATTTTGTCTTGGGTGCAAAGCTAGGATAGTTATGTTTTTTTTTTTAACTTTTAGATAATAAATGTCTTATCTAATGTCTTGGTCTATAGTGACACAGTTGTCGAGGTGGTGAAAGCAGACTCCGTGACTGAAGTCAAAGAGCCCTCTCCAGAGAAACCCCATAAAAAAGACGAAAGGCCCAGGTCCCGGGAAAGGGAGAAGGACAGCAGGAGGGAAAGGCCTCACCATCGCTCCCGTTCTCATTCCCGCTCTCGCAGACGACGTTCCCGTTCAAGGTAATTTCTGACATTTCTGGTATTAAATTGTATGGTATTTCCCAGTCCTATTGTGTTTTGTCAAGGACTTTTTGCAATCTCTTCCCTGCCAGATCTTACTCGCCTCGTAGAAGACAGAGTCCAAGGAGGAGAATGTCTCCCCGTCGAAGGAGTCCCCCCAGACGTGGCCCCACCAGCTCCAGACACAGACATAGGCGCTCCCCTGTCCGCAGGTCAGTTAGATGCTGGGCAGGGTGTACAGGGTGGGCTAGTGGGGTCATAGTGTTCTGTCCTTAAAGTTCTCTTTAAGGAAACTATTTATTTTGTACTTTATTCACATAGCTATTTTAGCTAGCATAGCTATTAACATTATTTTATTACTGGGTGTTATTGTGTGAGCTATATCCTGGCCATTCAAAGAATATGCTAACATACTTGTTACTGTGTTTGTGTCCTGCAGGAGGCGTTCTCGCTCCGCTTCATCCTCTGGCAGCAGCTCGTCAGGCTCTCGCTCACCTAAAAAAGCAATGAAAAGAATATCTAGCACACCTCCCCGAAAACAGGTCCATCATCCTGACACCTCCATTAGTCCAGCAGGCAGGGACAGACGATCACCATCTCCACGGGCCAGGAGGAGCCGGGGCTCTGCTTCCCCTCCCAGATCATCTGGTATGTCACCTTTTTGTGTTGCCTTGTGTATGAGTACACAAATAACCAAACCATTTATTTGTATTTGAAGTCATTATCTAAGACATAATTATTTGTCATTATTTCAAGTCATCTTTTCACAGAGAGGTTCAAGAAAGTATGTAATGCAATGTAGATCAAAAAATTTTGGTGCCTTGTATTTCAGGTTTAAAGCGAAAACAAGAAAGAAGGGGTGATTCTCCATCTGATTATGCCAAACCCAGACCATCTGAAGGTTCTGAGTCAGGTAAGCTTTGAATTATGTCTGTTTTAAAGAAACTTTACAGCTCCCTAATTGAAATAACTAGTCAGTGGAGCTCCCAGCCACAGATTGGACAATTCTCCCAAGTCTATTGGCTGGTTTTCTTGGTGTATTCAGTATGTCCCATTACAAAATGGACAACTTTAATTGCTGTGCCAATGATATGTAAATGATGATTTGCAAAAATGCACTACATGCTAAGACTGTTAAATTAATGTTACCAGTTTTGGTTTGGGACAGTAGCAAGTGGATTTTGTTCTCAAAGTTTGCAAAGGAATTTGAGTAAATATTAGTGATGGGAAAATGATACCGAAGCATCAAAGCTTGTGTCAGTCAATCTGAAGCGTAGTTAGTTGAACCACTGCTTCGGAGCTTGTATCAAAACGCCACTGTCACCTGACCAGTGACGTTTGAAGCTTTGAACGTCGTCAGTGCTTCAGAGCTTCATCGGTTTGACAGCTTTAGCGCTAAATTCACAGGGAGCCTGTATAAAATCTATCATTATCATTTAAAAGTATTAAAAGTGAGGAGAGATTTTTTTGACAGATGGCGAGTAAAAGCAGAAAAGGGCGTTTAAAAGTTTGGGATCACTTTGATCTCATACCACAGAGTAAGGATATAATATGTTGTCTCCTTATGTTCTACATCACACATGTCCAAAGTCAGATCACATTTTATACAGCCTGCAGCTTTGGTTTTATGGCCAGGAACGGACTGGGACAAAAAAGTGCGATCGGACCTGGCATTTTGACCCAGACCACTATTTTATACAATAGTATTTTGAACAGTAGCAGGGACATATTGCTGTCCCTGTTAGTTCAGCTGGTAACGCGCTACATTTTGAAACCGATGTTCCAGGTTCGCATCCTGGTCGAAATTACTAGTTAACTTAGTTTTTTTATTTTTAACTCTAAATCACAAATCGGTTTATAAATTGAATCCGCAATGTGTGGTGTGTTTGGATTAGTGTGTTTGCACATTAAGTCAGTCATTACACTACTATCCTCTTTATTTAGAGTTGACAAACACCACTTACTTTTGGTACAGTGCCAAAGTCTCTAATGTCTAATGATTGTGTTGTGTGTGAAACAAACACAGACTTTACTAAGCTTTTACTGGTGACATGAGACTAAAACAGTTACCGCTGCTTCACTTGCGCTCTTGAGACCTTGCTTTGACCTCAGTTAAACACCAGATGTTGCTGTTCATACTCGGGCTGAAGCTTCAAAGCTTCAAATCTTTTTCGGCACAAATAGAAGGAAAGCCTCAAAGCTTCATGAGGCTTCGTTTTCCCATCACTAGTAAATATGTACTCAAGACCACATTATAGTGTTTTCACTTGTTAGTCTGCTATGATGATTATGTGTGATAATCATGCATTGAAGTAGTCTGACTAGGGTGGCAGTGCACACAGTAAAGAAGAACATGATGAAATATACTTAATACTAACACAAAGTAAAATAGTAGTATATATAATAGTTAAATTGCATTATAGCATGTTGAAACCTGATGGAAATTCAAGCCACACAGGGAAATAAAACTGTTTTTTGTGTTTTATCTATTAACTTTTCCATGGCAGTCTGTTTCACTGCACTTCCTAATACTGATTGGACACTCAATTCTCTACGTTTCAGAGGAGGATAAAAATGAGAAAGGGGCAACAGCAGATTCGGTGCAGCAGCGACGTCAGTATCGCAGACAGAATCAACAGTCGTCTTCAGGTTAAAAGCGTTTTTATCCTTGTTCTTTCTTCTCCCATACCCAACCCTTCTTTCTCTCTAACCAAGTTTCTGTCCATGTTCTCTTGCACTCATCGTCTCATGGACTTTTGAAGCTGTGCCCTAATCCCAACCTTGGTGTTTTTTCCACACCCAATACACTGACGACTTCATTAAAACAGTTGTTGATGTTCTCTGTCTGTGGTTTCAGATACAGGGTCTTCCTCCTCAGAAGATGAGGGACCCAAGAGACCAGTAGCAGGGTCAAGTGCCAGAAACGGAGAAGTCAGAAGAAGGCGTAGTCGTACTCCTTCCCCACGCAGACGACACAGGGATCCCTCTCCGAGGTCATACACCAAGCACAGAATTAGCATATTATTGTCTGACTGATTTAGCTTCTAACTTCTAATTTAATGTATGAGTTCTTCAATTGATTGTATGTTTCTTTTCCCCCTTCAGGAAAAGACGTTCTCCTTCTCCTGGCCGCAGACGTCGCTCCCCTTCTCCGCCACGACGTCGCAGATCTCTTTCTCCACCTAGACGCAGGTATAGGTTTTTATCTCTAGAGTTGTCATTTTAATGTTAATAATTGACATTTCATAAATGTTTTTGACTGTATTATGTGGTGCTTCACAGGTCTCCTTCACCACCACCGCGTCGTAGATCTCCATCCCCCAGACGATATTCTCCCCCAATTCAGCGCCGCTACAGTCCCTCACCTTTGCCTCCACAGAAGAGGAGGATGTCTAGCTCTCCCTCAAAACGTTCTTCTCCGGTGGCCAAGCGGCGCCCCTCAAGGTCTCCCAAGCGCAGAAGTTCTCCTGCTCAAAGGAGACGCACACCTCCATCTTCCTCTTCACCACCAAGACACAGGAGGAGCCCCATGTTGCCTTCTGTCCGTCCAAACAGGGATACACGATCTCCTGTTGGAGCAGCCAGCCGCATCTCCCCGTCGCCTGCAAACCGTGGTCGCTATGTTAGGGGTTCCACCAGTCCGCAGGGACGTTTTGAAGCCTCCACATCTCCCTCTAACCAGCGGAGACAACAGTCCCCTTCACACAGTGGCAAACCGATCCGCAGAGTGTCCCACACTCCAGAGCCACGCAACAACCAGAGGTAAAGAAGGAGACTCAGAATGATTCAGTTTTATTCTTTTTTTGCATGAGCAGTCACTCTTTCAATGCCCTCCTGATCACTTGTCTTCTCTGCAGACCCTCTCCTAGCCCCCAGCCTATGAGAAGAGCATCTTCCAGATCGAGATCTGTTTCTCCTCAACCAGCAGCTCAGAGACGTGTAGCCCCTGCATCTGGCTCCCCCTCACCATCTCGCTCTGTCAGTGGATCTCCACCTCCAGCCAAAAAGGCCAGCAGTGCTTCTGGAAGTCAGTCCCCAAGCAAGGTTCGATACGTGAGCTTATTAATGGAAACAAAATCTGAGATGGTATTTATACATGGGTTTTTAATTATAGTATTGGTACATATTTTCAAACAGTGGTAGAACAATTTCTACAGATTTAGGTTACCAAACTGACACGAGGTGATTTTGTGTTTAGGGATGAGATTGCAGTGAAATTGTGTGGATACCTTGAACTTGTATAAATGTTGATGAAGAGATTGTTTTTAGTCACTGACATTTTCATCTAACATCACCTCAACAGATATTTTCAGTAAACTAGCAACATGTTGTTAGAAGTATATAGTATTGTGAACTTTTCCTCTAACAATTAACTAGGGTACAGCATCTCTTCTCTTAAACCCTTTTAATGACCTTTAACACCGAGAGCCCCTGAATGCCACAAAAAGAAATTCTCAGTAAATTATATATTGAAGTTATTGAGAACTCTACTTTGGCACACCCCCCCCCCCCCCCCCCTTGACACACTATTTCTGTGCTTTTGCATGTGGCATTAAGTGAAACTAGCATCATCGTGATAAAAGTCTGTTTTATTGCAGAACTCTGACTTTGATGTAAGTGGAAAGAAAAAGAAGAAGAAGAAGGAAAAGAAACATAAGAAGGACAAGAAACATAAGAAGCATAAGAAGCATAAGAAGGAGAAGACTGGTGCCACTGGAAGTGGAGATGCACAAGAAAATCCAGGTGTGGGGGAGGATGGAGATTCAAGAAAGGTTAATTGTGTTTTTGTGATTTTAGCAACCAAGACTTGATTTCTGCTCAAAAAAATGTGAAAGAAACTGTTGACCTGCTGTGTGCATTTGTATGTAGATGGCTATGTTGAGTAAAATGATTGGTCTGCTTTACATTCAGGAATCAGACAGCGAAGTTGAGGACAGCTTGGACGATCTGGAGAAGCACCTAAGAGAAAAGGCCCTGCGTTCTATGAGGAAAGCTCAGATGTCTCCATCACAGATGTCCTGAAAACAAGGGCCTTTCTCACTTTAGCGCTTTCCACTTACTCTTGATGTTTGTCATCAATCTGGTTCAGCTTTAGAATGTACAAACTGTTATTTCTCGAGTCTTTTGTTTTCTTTTTACTGGTTTGGTACATTCTGAAGGTTGTTTCATTACGAGTGTATTATCTAAACTGTAAAGAACCTTGTGTTGTCCATAATTTTAAATTGTTGACCGGGGACTCTGTTTAAGTTTGGCAGGTTTAAAATACTTTTCACAGCCTACAGTAGATTCCATTGAGAAATGATTGCATGTGCAGTGATTGTCTCTGATGTGCATGAACCACTGACCCTGTGGGGTGTTTAGGGAAAAACCAATATACAGTAAACCAACTGTTACTATTGCCTTTCATTAGTGGAACCAGCAGCACCACTGTGCATTGATAGAGGCTGTAACAGAATGTCTTGTCCAATATTGTAACTCAGTAGAGGTGTTTGGCATTGTTAACCTGCTGTTTTTTTTCTGACTTGGAAATTATCTTGTTTTAAGACTAAAACAATCTGATAACAGAGAATGCTTTAATTTTTCAAATCTGATTTTAATTTTATGTTGACACCAAGCTAATCTCTGTGGGACTGCTGTTTGATTTGTATTTAGTTACCCTGGCTCTTGTCATCCTTTCAAAATTAAAACCTTTTTTATAGGAGGTGTGTGTGTGTCTGTGGTATTTTATGTAAAGGGTTTAAAGCTTTGATCATTTCTACTTTTGCGGGGATTGATCAGAATATAAATTCAGAGTAATAAAACTAAGATCTGTTACACAGTTCACTGCAGCTTGTGGAGTTGGGTGTGACGTCTGCATGAGGAGCAGCTAAATACTGATTTTTTTTTTTCTCCATAAATAATTATAAAAAAAGTACAATTACCAACATTTGTTTTACGTCACAGGATGTTAATCTCTTACTGATTTCATTGTGATTACACAAAATATACATATCAGTATGTTGGAAAACCAGACAAAGAGACGTACAAACTGGAGACTAAAGGACAAAAAACAAAGATTCAAGATTCAAAACACTATTAATCCCAGAGGGAAATTATTTTGGCATGTTACAGCAGCTCTCCGTTCAAACA
>JAUMHL010000004.1:14962651-14983625 GCA_032362345.1 Sandelia bainsii
CCCCAGCAAACCACAGCAAAGAAAATGACACTGGACACCACAGACTCATAAAACATCTGCAGCATGGTGCTGCAGACGTTAAAGGACCTGAGCCTCCTCAGAAAATACTAAAAAGAAAAAGAAAATTGCTATTAAATAGTGTTAATGTTTTTTTTTTTTCTGATGTCTATAAGAGAGCGTGAACAGAGAAAGGGAATGTATTGGGTTTTATTTTATTTTTAAAAAAGCAGGATATATCTGACTTGGGCATAGGAAAGAAGCGCTTGAATGCATTATTTCTCCGCAGCCACCGAGCGGCTCCCAGGCGGCATCCTCCTCCTCCTCCTCCCAACAAGGAGACTCCCCTCCTTAAACCCTCCCACCACATTTGGTCTTTGCGCCGCAGATGACATCACGGCTTTAAATATTGCCGTCGCTTCTTCGCAGCCGTCCTCCTCATCATCAGACGCTCACGGTGTGTCCCGAGATGTCTCTGTAGCTTCGTCAGCGCAAAGTTACGCATCCAACGTCGAGACGGCTGGAACTTAACCTGGCACACGGAGCCGCCTCCTGGACCTCTCTGCTGCCAGAACCGGGTCCTCCTTGGGGAGAAAAGGCGCCTAGTGGACTTCAGTGCGGGGAGAGAAAAAAGAGAGGGGGTGGTGGAGAAGTGGACCGAGCTAAGTCGGGCGTGGTAGCAAAGAAAACGCATCGTTGTTAGTGAAAGTTCACCCATAATGTCGCTGTTGGTACCGCAGAACGGCGTGAAGGCGGACTCCGAGCCCGTTATCGAGCTGTTTGTGAAGGTAAGACCGAAGCGCCGGTCGCATGGAAGAAGTTTTTTCGTTTTAGTGGACTTTGTTAAACCCATATTAACCCACTGTGATGACACAGGCTTTATTTCTGCTTTGGAAAAGGGGGGAAAATCGTTCGCTATTCTTATTCAAATTAGCATTTTCTTCAGCTAAAACCTCTCAAGCTAACCTCATATTATTATGTCTTAACTCTCATGGTTTTCTACTGCGGACACAAACACAGCAACGAGGTTTGCTTTTCTCGACGTTTTAAGTTTAAAGTGAAGGTTTTACAGCCACAGCCGTCTGCTCCTCTGTGGCCATGTGGAGCCTAGCGGTGTCAAAAGCAGCAGGGCGGATGCAGCTCCCCCCCCCATACACACACACACACACACACACACGCACACACACACACACATACACTCAGTGTGGGGAAGGACGAGCCTGCCATGCTGGAAAGTGGCCGCTAAGTCTGTAACAAAAGCTCCGTAGTTTGTGGCTCATAGCAGCAGATTCTCTGCAGTTGTATTTCCACACTTGTGAGCTTATTGGTGGATATAATTTGACCTGCATACACTGTCTGTCCAGATATTAATGGATGTTGGGTTATACTCATTTGAATGTATGTTTATAGGTGTGTGGATCAGCTTTTCACCAGTGAGTCATCCTTTAAACACCTCTGAGAGACAGACTTGATTGGTGATGCTGCTGTGATGGACATTTTTCTAAGTTTTCTTTACTTGTAAGACATAGATGTTAAAGGCAATTGTGGTCAACTGCAGCTTAGTGATACTCTTATCACTGATTGTCAACAATCCATCAGCTTTACACATTGGGATAGATTTAGGGATTTTATTTTTATATCAACAAAATCTGTAATTGTGCACTAGATCCTGTGCCTCAGCACTGAATGTGATGGCGGAGAGTTGTGAATTGCTGCTTTCCTTTCTTCAGCCTGTTCCTTTGCAGGGCGGGAAATGGCAGAGAAAAGAAAAAAAGTGGGGGAGTCCGGGGCTGTATAGGGAAGGCTGGGTGAGTGGGAGGGAGAGAGAGGAGGGTGTGGGTGGTGGTGCAGTGGGGTGTCAGTGATCAGCTAACACATACAGTAAGAGTAATGGGGATGGGTTGCTTGTTGCTCTGACCAACATTTGCTAATGCTACATATGAGAGTAATTACTTGTATGTTTATCAGCAACTTTGCTTTATTTGAATTTAATCAAATCATGCATATGTATCCTGTTCCTGTCTGATTTGGAGTTTGGGAAGTTGTACTCGTTAGCTGCTGTAGCTGTAAATTATGGGAAATTACTGCAAGGAAACCCCTGTCCTACTCGTGTTGTTCCTCTTGACTCCTTAAAAAGTGGCATTTGTTGTGAGCTCCTGAGGAGGCAGAACTAATAGGAACAAACTGGCCAGGTCCATCTCTAACTACCTCTCAGAGCCTTTGGGAGAGGTAACATCAGGTTTACACATGTGGCCAACTCTTCCGTCTCCGTCCCTCCCTCCTTGAACTGCGCTGCCCGCTGTGTACAGAAGTTTCTACCATTGTGTGTTTTCTCAATCTGTGTGTGGGGCAGCTCTGGCCTTTTGTCTCTGTTCGATCTAGCGGGGATCTTCGTTATATACGAGCGTCTGACATGTCCATAATGACATCTATTATTGATGCTGTTGTTCTTACTGTGCTGTGTTAAACCGTCGTGGGACACAATGGGAGCCACGCAGGTTGCCATAGGCGCAGTGCTGGGAGCTGGGCCTCTGGGAACAGCTGATAACAAACTGTGTGTGCTCTCAACACACAGCGGTGTGAGATCTGTTAGGGCACTGCTACATATCAAGGCTGACTAATTATACTTCTGGCAGATGAGTGTTTTTGGATAGGCTGAGCAGCAACAACGCTGCTGACACAATAAAATGAGCTGACTGTACATGTTCATATACAGCTGTTCATATTTACTGCAACAGTTGTCATATTTCTATGGAAACACTTTACGTCGTGCTCATCTTTAAGGTTCTTATCTCATTTTAAGGCTTTAAGGCTCATCTTTAAGCTCAGCATTGTCAGCGTTTATTGCTGTTAGTTGTAAATGAGCCTGATATGACTTTGTAAGAGGGAGGGTCGACCCTTGACCTCATCACAGTATGGTAGATTAAATATTGCTTTGCACTCATGAGTAGTAGTCTGTGCTGGTGAACTGGACACTCTGGTCTCTCTACCCAGCATCCGCCTACAGTGTGTCTGTTTCATTTGGCATTTTGACACATCACATGGTTGAAAGGGTAGTAATATGAAATCCTGAATCTAATGCACTGAATTTATGTGCTGTGATAGTTCTGAGATGTATTACTCTGACATGAGGCCAAAAAAGGATAAAAGTGAAGCTTCATATGATTTTGTTGCATAAAGGTAGTGCAGGACATACTGAAATCTGTGTTCCTCCACCTCCATTTGTCTGTATTGATTAAATCACTGCTTGATTGAATTAGAAGTGATTTTCTTTAAACTTGTGAAGCAGATTCAGTGCTGCATTGTTCTCATGATTATATTGGTACAGGTTAAGTTATGTTTTCATTCAGTTCTTCACAAAGCTTCTATGAATTCATTCAGGGCAGGTTAGTGAATCATTCTCCACCAGCGTATGACCTGACTGTATGACGGTGAGCAGAATATAGATGAGTTACGAGAAGCGTGTCTGTTGGCTGCAACTGTGCCAAGATCACATTCTTGGCTTCAAAGCCTGCAGACTTCCACACTCTTGCCAGCAGAGACAGCAGAGCCAGTTAATATGTTGGAGAAATGGTTTTTAAGTCTGAACGTGTTTAGGTACATCCATCAGGACAGTCCCATGGGAACAGTGGTGATGAAAGCCTGCAACGCGAGAAAGGTCCCAACAAAGCAGCTCTTCTGTAGTGATGATCAGTCTGAAATTCATCAGACGATCAGATTTAAGTCTCTTCTCCGTGGATGGACAAATGACGTTCCTACGTCACACCTTAAATTCACAGTGGACTGTGATGAGGGAGTCGTCCTGTTAAGGGGGCGAAGAGCTGCTCATGTCATGTGCTATCAGTTACAACATGTAACTTATGTCATGTGATGTATTCTTTTATTAAAATACAGTTACCTGTTTCAGCAGTTACTGTGCTCCAGTCAGTGCAGTTGCATTCAATCACCTGCAAGGCAATGTGTGACTACATGTTTTTCTTTTAACTAGTGATGATCCAGGGTCACTCTTTGTGGATAATGGTAATAATACTCAGCCTTTAACTTGCTTGAATTTCAGACACAGTTTACTTACTCTGCATGTTGCGTTTCAGCTTAAAATACACTCTTCTTCTCCTCCTTGGTTGATATTCTAAGCAATTCAGTTCTGTTTTTCTTATAAGAAAATCAATAGAGCAGTTTATTTTTTCCAAGTATATAGGTATTGCTGCAGTCAGCACCATGAGATAGGGGACAAAGATTAATGGCTGGTTACTCTCGTAGAGTGCTGTGTTGTTGCTGTGGGCTGTTGTTTCAGCATTGTAAATTTGCTTTTGCAGCACCTGACCTGTCACCGCTCCTTCTTTGTAGCTGTGTGGTCGACTGACTCTCTGGAAACAGGCCTAATCTTCGTGGCAGTTTATTACACCAATTTGAAGACGGGTTGAGCAGTAATTCTTTGCATTTTTAAGGAACGGCATATTCAGAAATATGTTTATGTTCAGATTATAGATTATAGTCTTGGATGTAAATTATGATTTATTTATATGGTTGTGTGGCTGTTCACGCAACCTAAAGCTAAATGATTCATTTAATCTTCACAAGCAAGATTATAGGCTGGATCATAGCAACACTTGCAACCATGATCCTTGTTGTGCCTGAATAAATGTGTCCTGTATAAAATCACATTGTGCCTGTAAACCCAGAGAAAAAGCATACTTCAAGCTATCAGGAGGAGGAAAAGCTTGTCTAATTTGTGTTGCCTGACTAGGAGGCCAGTGGCTAATGAAGCATTTCTCCTACAAGTTGATTGAGGGGAAGTGAGGGCAGCCTAGAACAACACAGATGTGGGACTCACTAATCAGCAAGTTTTTCTTCTTACCATATAAAAGTACTGTTAATGCACGGGTTACTGTGGCAGTTATAATCTGCCAAATCCAGATCCAGAGAAAAAACACGCATCTGACTCTACCTCTATCTCTGTTACATCATCTGCACTGTCAGAAGAGGTGTGTGTGATCCGTGTAGATGAGGAAAATCTGCCCTGCTCGCTCCACATGTAACTCAATCAGTCTCAACATGATCCAGGCTGCTTGTGTTTCATGTGCTGCATTCTTCATAGTGTTGTACAGTGGACCTCATGTGTCCATCTTGGTTTTTTGTCTTATTTCTCCATGGTAGAAGAAAACTAGCTCCTCACTAATTGATGCTAACATGCTAGCCAGAGCTACTAATTCAAAGCTGAAATTGATCATTTTATTATGTTTTTTTTTTATATAATTGCAATAATCGAGCTGCATATCCTACTGAAGTATCATCATCATCATGAGTATTGTAAATGGCAGCAGAAATCACCAGTTAAATATGTGAGTATTGGTTTGATATGTGGTAATATGAAATATAAGGCTGCGCTCATGCAAATGTAAAGGTTTGCATGTTTGATGTGAAAAGTAAGGCAGCACGTCTCAGGCTGGCACTGAAAGACGACTCGGTTGCAGGACAAAGTGGACACGGCCAGACAGAGACACACTGTCTGCTCAGAATTACTGATGGGGCCAGTGTTTGTTGTATGCATATGTTGTAATGGCATGCTGGCATTGCTTTTGTGCCAAAGGGTGGCTCGCAGCTGTCTAGACAAGATGTTGTCCTGAAGAAACTGCTGCACTTCAGTTCAGACTGGACTTTAAAAAGGTGAAGTTTTAGATTTGGTGATTAATGAAATCGTGACCAGTATTTCCATGTTGCTTCCTATGCACATGTGAGGGGAAAACGGGGCAAAAGAAGACAAAGGTGTAAATGTGTGAGTCTGCTCGAGTCAGGGGACCTATGAATGTGTAAATGGGTGGAGTTGAGGCAGTTTGCAGTTTGTGTTGACATTTGAACCAACAGTCATAGCGAGGATGATTGTTGGTTTGCATGGATCTCCCACACAGCGTCTGTTTATTTTCTCCATCATTTTGCATCTGTATTACTTGTCGCCAAACATTCATCTCGTGCCTTTAGGTATTGAAACTTATTGTTTGTCTTATCTCTTCTACATTGAGGCTAAACCCAGTGGTTATAACATCACTGACTTAGCTTACATAAGCCTCCTTTAGAGTTAAGCTTCCAACTTTCCACACAAACTGAGGGGTTCTTAGACAGCACTCGTGCTCCAGTACAGTAGCCCTGTGTCTGACTGGAACTATTGAGATTTCCACTTGATGATGTCAGCCTGAGTCAGAGCCACACCAAGGATGTGATGGCGTTTCCATGAACACGCAGGATCTGAGTCCTGTGCATATTCATCTGTCTTGACCGTTGTCCGACACTCATCACCCACACAGTTCAGCTCTAGTCGTTCAGTCAGAGCGAGCTCAGCAGGCCAAACCTTAATACTTTCTGCCCATAGCACTGAGTATTACACTGGAATTCATTATATCTGGTTTCTGATTTTAGCATCACATTTTGTTCAGGCACAGTTCAGTTTGGTGTCTGTTTCTGCAAAATAGGTTTAGAGCAAAGGTTTTGTAGAAAAATGTGGTTGTAGTTTTAGAGTAGCTGCTTTTTCTGAAGCTTGAAGTCCTTATCCTGTTGGGTCAGACATGTAAATACTGAAAAAATATCACCAGCTTTAGCCATTGCATAAACAATCAGTAATTCATGTTGATCACCTGAGTTTGTAACTTCTGACTTGATATCTAGTATGTACCCTGCTGACACGCCCTTGAGGAAGGCATCAGGCAACAGTAAAGATTGTATGGTCATGTGTGGGTCGTGAGCCTATATTACCAAATTCTTTCAACCTGGTTCAGTTCTGCAAAGCTGACTAAGACCATCACGGGCTGAGTACCCTGTCTACAACAGCCAACCCAGTCACAGTCCTAACCCCAGACCAGGCTGCATGCTTGTCCAGCAAACACAGAGAGACGTTGCCATGATGTTGCCATGGCTGCCCCGCTCTCAAACAGACATTCCTGCTGTGTGTCAGAGCAGGAGGAGGAGAGCTGCGGCGCTTGTTACATCGTCCGTTCCTTATTCGGTCAAAGCATGGCTTGAACTTGCTGAGCAGCCCACCCAATTTAGAATTTGAAGTGCGTTGTGGAGGGAGAGGCTCAGTCTGCCATGTTACTAAAATTAGGCTGTGAGCAGAGACTGGGAGCACTGTGAACATAATCCATTGTCCCCGACTGCTGCCTACAGTAACTATGATCTCACATCACCAGGACCTTTGTCCTAGGTAATGAGAGAGCTCTAAAATGTTTTAGATGAGTAGATATGTCAGCAAATAAATGGGCGACTAAAAGAGGTGGAGGTTGAGTCGAACATTTTATGCATCTTCTTGTAAAATGTTGTAGGACTGGACTTGGAGGATACCTTTTTGTCTACACACTTTCAACTGTGGCCATTACAGCAGTGGCTCCATGAGCAAAGTCATAGGGGAAGTGATAAAAGGAATGACCTCACTATGTTTCAGAAGATGGTGTGTTTCAAAGATATTACTGCCCCCCCCCCCGCGCTGACTAAATCTCATTGTGCTGCTGCAGGGGTGACGCCAGCTCCTAGATTACATCCGACTTGACTCACACCCTCTACTAGACAGCTGTGTGTGTGTGTGTGTTTGGCATTAAATAAACAAGTGTCTGTTGACTCAGGGCACATCCATTGAGCCTAAATTAAACCTGAGAGTCTGTTAGTAGTCAGCTGTTGCTCCTTCTGGGGCACACACTTTATTAAAGCTGTTTCACATCGGCGGGGGGAAATCTTAGTATTCGATGATAAATGGTGAAAGATTTGAGTTATTTTTGACACAGGAGGCAAAACAGCGGGCTTCACACTGGGAACTGTTAAGTGTTCCCGTGAGTGAGTCCTGTGGTTGTATTTGGAACCGAGTCTGGTTTTCTTGGAAATTGTGCATCTTTTTTAACCGGTGTTCTTTGCCTTATAAGGGCCCGCTCCAAAATAATTTCTTGCCTCAGTTCTGTGTTTTATTGGAGTGTTTTTTTCCCCCCTTGCTAACTGGTGACGTGCTCAAAAGTCTACAAACAAAAAGCACTTTGTGTTGTTGCTGTATAGAAGGTTTTACAGAAGCCCTTCTCTAAATGTCACATTATAATAGTGCCCCCCTGGAAAATGTTAGTGCCTGGAGGAGGACAGTGTTTGAAGAGGTGTCCTAAAGCTCTTCAACCTCAGTTTTGGATCATGGGCATCAAATACAAAAAAATATATATTTTCACTGACTAATTATTGATTCAGGCGCTACTTTCTGCTGCTATTCAGCACAACTTTGCTAAAAAAATCACCTAACTGGAGTTCATGCAGTGAAATGTAGGGCAGCTCTTGTTAACAGCGCAGCAGTTTATATGTCACAGGCGGCGGAAATGAGGGTCCAGCATCATCACTTAAATTAAACAAAGCACCCTCTTCGGCGGGAGTAACAGAGGACATTTCTGGAATAGTTTCTCCCTCCTCCCTCCTCCCAAAATGCCCAGCCTCCCCCAACCCTCCCCCCACTCCACAAAGGGGCCTAGGATAAGGGAAAAGGGATAAAGGCGGGAGAGGAGAAGGAGGAGTAAGAAACTAACATGCCAAATGGCGCACAGTCTCTAAAGCTAGCTGTCCTCCCACTTTGAGCACCTATTACTGCTTGTTCTCCTTCGTGTCAAGTAGATCCTTCATTTCTTCCCCATTTCTTGTAAAATGTCTCCTTTTCGCTCTCTGTCCTTGTTTCTGCCGCAGATCTCTCCTGTCTGTGTCTTTGGCAGAGAACTGCAGTCTGCTCTGCTGTAGCCTCCAGAGGTTAGGAGCACTGCCATGTCAGTACAGAGAGGGAGAAAAGTGTGATGTGTGTTTCTCAGTTGCCGTGGCCTTCTTCTTGGCCGCTTGAGACATAGACCTTAGATGAACTTTGTTTTTTTGGTTTTTTTTAAAGCAGGTCACCGCTTGGAATTAGAACTAACATGTTTAGATTTCTAAATAATACTGTGTTGTGTGGTTTGTATATTGGTCCTGACAGAAAGAGAGCTTGGTGGTTTACCTGTGCATTGGTAATCCCTTTCATTCTGCGTGCTCTGCTTTCCATGTCATACTGTTCCCATGGCAATAGGAACAATATGACATGGTTCTCAGTGGTTCTTTGTAGGTGTAGCCCCTTGAGGAAAATGGAGTAAACATATCACTGATGTCTGTCTGATCGCCTAAGGATCAGTTAATGCTAGTCTAGTCTAGTGATGTCCATGGGCCGCAATACTCTCATCACTTCATGGCAATTTTGGAATTGAATTAGGTGAAAAGGGGACTTCCATTTGCCGAACAAAGGCGGTGATCTAATCCATGCTTTTCAGATATTGAATGCAGAGGGGAGAAGAGGGAGAGTGCGAGGACAGCGGCAGTACAATGGGAGCCAGCAGGCACATCAAACAGAGCCGTCCCACTGGGCGTCACACAGAGGACAACAGCAGCCAGACTGTCCTCAACAGCAAGGAGCAGCTAGCTCAATGCTCCAAAACAAAGTCCTCTATTCAGGACAGTTCAGAACCTGCATCTTGGGTATTAAACAAATACTCTTGTTTAGATAGTTGTTTAGTTCAAACGTATTTGAATCTTATTCTTACCTTTGCAAATCTGTCTGCAACTTATTTCCCATCATGTGTGTGGAAAGTGTGGATGCGCCTTTTGCATTACACACAGACACGCTTTGCATATCGCCTCTGCAGTTGCAAATAAGTAAAAGAAGCACAGATGCCGAGGCAAGAACTGCAGGGAATGAGGAGTGGCGTTAGAGGCAGACGAAATACTGATATTCAGCTGTTTAACGGAGCGTCTCTTACAGTAATACGCTGAATGAAGAGGTGCATTCCATGGCGCAATTACTTGAATGACCTCCACGCTTGTCCTTGTGAATAGATGAATAGAGTGCATTCTTTTTTGGTCTGCCTTGCCTGGAGAATGGCATACCTCACCAGTGTTAGTTTTCACAAAACTATGCACCTTAGTACCACGTCTGTAGAAGACATATGGTGGAGGTTTTACGTATTTTAAATGTGAATGGCTATTAATTTTGCCATGATGTGCCTATGCACCAGTCAGCATAGCAGATTTCATTAAGACACTCCACAAAGCTCAGTTAATCAAATGAAATGCTTTACATTTAATCCAAACCTTATTTGTCCTTTTCTAGACCCTCCTCACTGTCTACATGACTCTGTGTTAAGCAAAATGCAAGATAGAGTTAGAGAAAGTAAGGACAGCACATGAGAGTGATCAATGATTGCTGGGAAGACAGGAGATATCTCTGTTTGCAGCACTCTCTCATAGCCTGTCTGCTTTGTGTTTGTTTTTTCAGCTTACGTTAAAATCTCTTCTCAAATCTCCATCCTGAATTTTGATGACTTTAGAAGTTTCCTCATGCCCTTTAGACAGTAGTTGTGTAGAATAATAAAGGGGAAATGTGCAGAAGCATTTAAGATAAGGAGGTTGGCCCCTTAACTCTTTCTTTAAGACTCGCAGAGGGCAGACTGTGTATCAAAGAGTCATTGTAAAATGCCCCAGGCAATAAAGGTTGTGCAACAGATGTGATTTCTGTCAAGATTATCGGGATCTTTTTCTGCTTTGACCTCAGCAATAAGCTAAGTGCTGTCAGTGGTTGAAACCTGTTACAGATGCTTTTAAGATCATCTGCTATCTCGTGTCTTATCCTTGCACTAATTAAACCTGGGGTGTTCAACCTTGTACTTCATGGTCTACGTGATGTTGAAAAAGGTGCCATCATTTGTGTACTCACAAGTGGTACCTGCAGCATATTGCTAGTAGTGAATCTGCTTCTATCCTAACTTGGTATCTGTCTGTATCTTTAAGGCGGGAAGTGATGGAGAAAGCATTGGGAACTGCCCCTTCTCTCAGAGGCTCTTCATGATCCTGTGGCTTAAAGGAGTCGTCTTCAACGTCACCACAGTGGACCTCAAGAGGTGAGTCCTGCTCTCATTTCAGAATAAAAATTCCATCCTCCGTTTTCATCCTTCAATAGCCTCCCATCCATTTTCTGGGAATTTCCAAGGCGTCTATGGCTCATTAACACTTTGATCCAGCCCCACCTCTGACACGCTCACTGCTTCCCCACTGCTCATTTGGTTTTCCCATGACCCCTTCCCATGTCAGAGAAAATCCAAAATAAATAAACACACAGACTCTGGAGAGGCTATTTAAGGTTCTATACTCTGCTCACTTCCTGCCTAGATTTTGGTGGGTAACATGTTATCTTTCACCACTGCCTCCACCCCAGCTACAAGTGCATGTGCTTCTACATGTGGATTCCAACACCAGAAGCTCTGCAGCAAACCCACTATGATTCATCTAAGTGCTCCCTACATGTTTTTCCACTGGCTAAGCCAGACTAGGCAAGTGGCAGTTTATTTTCGTTGGTCAGACGGACGTCTGGTGTCTATGGTCTGTCTTCATCGTGTTCATTTGCCTCAGAGATGAAAGATTTCTGACATTTTGTTTCCAAAACATGGTTCATCCAAGCAGTAGCTTGGTCATCACTGGGCGTCTCCTCCTGTGGGACATGGAGATCACTGCCTGCTGATAAAACACAACAGAGATGCACTTGATAAATTCTGTGCCTTTTTTTTCATACAGCTAAAAGCATTATCCGTGCATGCCTGTGCATAGAGTGCATAGTGCATATATTTTTCTTTGCACAGGGTGTGTAACATAAAGCTGAATGTGTTGATATCCTGTTAAAGGCAATGGAAGACAACTGCCTAGTGTTTATCTCTTGTTCCTTAAACAGCACTTTGTTCAGCTGTTTTTTTTTAGATGAATAAGTGTTCAATGTTATACAGTATCTGTAATCTTGAGTCAACATAAAACAACTGTACTGCAAATTTATGGCTCTTTTTATTTGACTTTTTAAATGGAAGAAAGGTGCATGTTGTCAGTTTGTAGAAGGATGTGCTGTCATAGGTCGGCGTGTTTTATCTCCTCAATTTAACAATATCCGCTTAGTGTTTTTTTACTGCGATGAAAACGTGTGAAAATGTGATTGTCCGTGCAGTTTCTTACCCTCTCCTCAGTGATATCATTGAGTGAGTTGCCACTTCCTTTTTACATGCCAAAGAGTTGAAATCATTTCCCGTTTTTGTGCCCTTAGATGGCTTGTCCTAAAACTCAGCTACCTATTATGTACACTGTGACGCTGGACCTCATAAGAGTCTGTGTGTTTGGATTTTGCAGCAAATTATACAAGATTGACAGAGGATTCACACTGTCAGCTGGCTTTCATCCATCTACCAGACTTAACAGTTGTTGAGACACTGTCATAACATTGTGTGTCGTTTTGTTGTTCCACAGGAGCAATATGAACGTCCTGCACTCTGTGGATTTCACAAGTCAGTTGTGTTTACACTACTCATTCAACACATGCTCATTTTGTTTGTGTCTGTGTCATCTGCTCGCCAGAGACATCTGGTACAAAATGTGCTATTTGAAGGACGCAGAGGGAAGGGACAGACAAACGCACACACATGCACAGTTAAAGCCAAAACAGCTAAAGCAGGATAAGGAGCAGGTCTCTAAAGAAGTGCTGTCCTCTAGTAAAAGTGGTTCAAAGTGCAGCAGGCTGTCACAGAACAACAACACTTACTTGAATTATAAAGAAATGATTAATACATTGTCATACTAACTTGTCAGGGTCAAATCTTTTTTCACAACCTAACAATTTGCACACAGCAACTCAATGAATTAAGCAATTTTAATTTGTTGGACGACTCAGGTTTTGTTTGCTGCAGTCCACTAAAGCTGCCCCTACTATGTCTTCCAGGAAGCCTGCAGACCTCCAGAACTTGGCCCCAGGCACACATCCGCCCTTCATCACCTTCAACGGTGAGGTCAAAACAGACGTCAACAAGATCGAGGAGTTCCTTGAGGATGTCCTCTGTCCACCCAAGTGAGTGTTTTCTCATCCTTGTGGCAACAGCTTGCCACACCTATACTGCAAACATACAGCACTGCTGTCTTGAGGGCATTGGGAGCTTTTTAATGCACAGTTGCCCTGTAATGAAGGATTTGAAGTTAAATAAATGTTTCACAGAAATTAAAAGGCTGTATTTTATTTGGTCTTACTGTCAACAAATCCCATGAAACATGTTTATGTACCTTCAGCACACAGGGATACAGTATAGGCAGTAAGAAAACTACAGAATACCACAAGTATTCTTGAACTTCTTACTTCATACATGTGTGTTTTTGTTTTTATATGTGTGCTTGTATGCAGGTATGTCAAGCTTGGTGCAAGACACCCTGAGTCAAACACAGCTGGTATGGACATCTTTGCCAAGTTTTCAGCGTACATTAAGAACTCAAAACCAGATGCAAATGAGGGTAAGCTACATGTATTTGTTTTTGACACATGCGCGCGCGCGCACACACACACACACACACACTCACAGGTTGGTACACAAGTTTAAGTGAAATCGTCCTATTGTGCAGGCAGAGCGCTCTGGTTGCTAAGCGACATTGGTAGCCCTGCCCTGATTGGTGGATTAGAGCCTGAATCAGGAACACAGAGCTTTTGTTCTGCTGCCTCCTCCTGTTGTCCTCATGCTCTGTCTCACCTGGGGGAACTCTCTGGAAAACCACAGAGCAGAATGAACTAGTGCACCGCTTCCTGTCCTTGATTTATGCCCTGTTGTAAGAGAGAGACACTATCATAAGCTTAACAGATAAGATTATTGGAATAATACGAAAAATATGTAGTCTTGCAGATTTTATCTGGAGTGGAAACATTTGTGGAATTGCTTCCCTGGAAGGATGTATATGGTATTGACATGTATATGGTATTGACAAATACCAGGATTTTGTGTCATGTTTTATTTGGCTGTTCTTCACACTGGGAAAATATTGAACCACAGGGAGGTGAATGTGAAAGCCAAGGCTATGTCAACAGAGTTTGAGGCTGAATCTCATGGTTCAATGATATGTACTCTCCAAAGTCAGGTCACCTCTACTGTTGAAATACCAAATTTAGCATACAGTAGTTGGTAGTAGTAGTTACTTGGTAAATAATGTACATGTAGGTGGATATGAGGCGAGGACAAAGTATAACTTCTGTGCAGTCACATACAATACTTCCAACAATGCTATTGTGATAAATTATTAGACTGTACATGTGTTCACAAGGTGTTTTTCTGTATTCACAATTTACATGTTTTGTCTCTTAATGAAATGCTGCCCTCATGTGGTAGTTCAGCATATGGCTGAAGCAGCTGTGGTGTCAGGAAAGTCACAAGCGTCTACTTCACACTGTAGTAGTAGTAGAACTACATACTGGATACCATAGAATTGTCTTAGTGTCATTATAATACTTACAATATTAATAATAATATTCTATTTATTATTATATTTTATTCATATTATTATATTCTAATATAATAATAATAATAATAATAATAATAATAATAAATGATGATAATAATACAGCTCTGGAGCGTGGGCTGCTGAAGACATTGCAGAAGTTGGATGAGTATCTTCGCTCACCGCTGCCCGATGAGATCGACCACAACAGCATCGAGGATGTGAAGGTCTCCAACCGCAGGTTCTTGGATGGCGATGAAATGACTCTGGCTGACTGCAACCTGCTGCCCAAACTGCACATAGTTAAGGTGAGCAAACGCATTTCAAACACTACTGAGGTCGTTGTATTAACTGATGTGTTGGTAAAGCATAACACACGTAATAGACTTAATTAGATGTCTTCTCAGGACTTCGTGCAGCTGTACAGACTGTACTTGTCAAACTTAAACTATTGGTACATTGAGATACCTGGTGTCTTGTCATTCTCAGCATAGCTCCACCCAACTTCAAGCCAGCATAAATAATAAAGCAAAATAATTGAACACACCTGTGTTCCTAAGATAGACGGGCCATTGTTTGGCAGTACACAGTGCTATTCTCACTGTGTACTGCTGACAATATTACAAAATAAAACAATATGTTCTTGCGAAGATGTTGATGTAACTCTGTAAGGCTGCATACATATTTACACCTGTACCCAAATCTGATGGGGCTCCGTATGTATGTGTCTAAATCCAATTCATATCCAATCTCTGACAGATTGGAATTGGATTTTTTTTTTTTTTTCTTGCTTCTGTGTGCATGCACAAATCTGTCAAATTGTGCATCTCACAGTCCAGTAAAACTAAACAAAGAACAACAACAGATGGGTGAATGAAGAAGATGATGAAGCAAAACTGGAAGGAACAAGCACTGTTTGAGGAAATTACGTTGTTGTTGTTGTTGTTATTGTAAGCACGTGGCTCACATTTCAGTTATTTGTTCATGTGCGGGGGCAGTTTTGGAGTGCAACATTCATATCTTGCGGTTCAAAAGATGGTACCTGACTACAAAATGTCAGCATACTCTTATGGTCCAAAACCCAATGATACTCGGTTAAGTGTGACGGGACAGAAAAAATCACCCAGTACATTAGCTCTAGAATAATAACGTGTATCACAAAACATTCTTTTAATCTTTTATATTGTGGTCAATTATTTATTTCATTCACTGAATGCTAGAAAATACAGAAAAAATCACAATTTACTAAGCCCAGGTTAATGTAATCACGTCGCTCATTTTGTCCAAATAAGAAATTCATTTACTATGGACTACGTAACAGTGAATGTGATTAAACACACACATATTTTAAGACAGAAGAGTTTTGTTTCTATAGTAGAAAGACTTATGTGTTACTTTCCCTGCAGGTGGTGGCGAAGAAGTACAGAGGTTTTGACATCCCCAAAGAGATGACAGCCATCTGGAAGTACCTGAACAACGCCTACACTCGCGAAGAGTTCACCAACACCTGCCCCAGTGACAAGGAGATTGAGATCGCTTACGCAGACGTAGCCAAGAGGCTGGTCAAATAAGCTCATCTGTCCTGGTCTCCTCCCGCCACTCCTCACCCCATGACCTCCCCCTCTACACTCCCCCACACCTCTTATCCTCAGCACCGGGACTGATGTGCTCATTTACGAGAAAGAAAGAACTCTGGACGTCTTTTCCTTCTCTTCTCCTCCACAGAGAACCCCCCAATGCATGAACCTTTCCTCATCATTTTGTTTTTTTGCAGATCTTTAGTTGATACGTAAGAATGTCACAAATGTTCCATCTTTAATTGCTTTTGTTAGTTTTACTTGCTGATGAATGGCGTGAGGCGGTGGGGAGGCAGGCAGACATGTATCCGTGCTTATCAATGTTAGGTGCCTCATCACACACACTCCTTGATAAGTGACCTTCAAGTTGACCTTCTTTCTGCACACACAGACGAAAGGTCACAAGCTGTTGTTAATTTTCTTTTGTGTGTTTAACATTGAAGTTGCTCTTTCTCAATTTGCTATAAAAATGAAGCGCAGAAAGATGTTTTTTGTTCTTGTTTTTTAAAAGGAGTAAACAGTGTTGAAGCTTCAGTGTTTTTAGTATTTGACAGGTTTAAGTAGATGCTGCAGCTAATCCAAACCTGAATGGTTGGCATATCAAGTAAACATGCTTTATTTACTGTTGAGCTGTTAAAATAAATCAAAGTAATTGTAACTGCAAGTAAAGCCACCTGGAATACATGCTCTGATTTCCTCACTGCCTCAAATAGGCAAAAATCTTGTAGCACAGCTCAGTAACATTTCCAGTACCAGCTCCAGAAGTAACAACTCAGGAAAAATAAATCCTGAGTTCTAAGACATATTCATATATATGTAGCTTACAGATATTCAACAGTGTAACAATATCTATACAGATACTAGCTGACTCTTCTCATATAAAGCATGAAGGAAAGTCTCTACTTTGGTTGTACTCCCTGTAGCAGCAGTTCGGATGACGCACAGCGCACCAAAAAGGAGCACATTATTCTCACTGTGGAGAAGACGACTCCAACTATATGTACTAGTGAAGTCCAAAAATGAAGAAACGCTCTCGCTCTCCGTAGCATAGAGAATGAAGGATGCTGTTGTGCAGTCACCAGGAAAGGCAAGACTATGACAAAACAAATGGAAGAACTAGCAATGATTTACATATTTGATTGAACCTCTCTTTCTCTTCATTATGTAGACTGATCTCTAACGTAGTGAATGTATGTTATTATACAGTAGCTCCAAAAGTGCTTTAGTGCGGATAAAGCACAACCGGTTTGGTTGTCTCCTGTTTGCCATGTTTCCAGATATTTGTTATGAAACAAATTTGATAGAAATGAATTGTAAATATTTGTTTTGATTGCTCAGAATTCAATGTGTAAATTTTCTACATTTCATTTGAAGAGAGCACAGCTTTGTTTTTTTTTTTCTTTGTTTTTTTTTTGTGCAGGAAGGTTTTCCAGAGATCATTTCATTACAGAAGTGTGAAGTTGTACAAATAAAATATCCAAGCTATATCATGGCTTCTTTTTTTTAACAATATTGACTGAATTAAAATAAACTTCTTATTGGCACTCTGACTTCTGTTGTTGTATAAACCTTCATTGTTACTAACAGACACCTGTGTTGTGATGCAGTACATGAGATTCAGTTGCCTTTGTCGGCCAGTTCTGTTTATTGTATAAATGTTTAAATGTTACTGCTCATACAAATATCCCATATCCGAGCAAGTTCCCCTCTAAATTTAAAAGGAATAGTTAAAGATTAAATACCCAAGTTGTTAATGCAAGTATGCCAATGAAAAAAGGCTGAAGATCAAAGAGGGTGATGGCCAGTGGCCCATGACTAACTTTAGCTTAGCTCCTTGTAACATGGACGTTATCTGTCCTTTTTTATCTCAAAGGACAAGTTCACTGATTTTCAAGTTGCTTCTTACAGTTCTAGTGCATCTGTATGGACAGGATTAGTTATTATTGCCATCCCTCTAGTAAAATATCTCTCTGCTTCTAGCTGAAATATAACTTCCCCCAGATTACATCATTTGGAGGATTTGTTTAGTTAAGATGATGTCATCTGGTGGCCCGTACTATGGAGATTGTAGATGTGGTTGACCTGCTCCTCCAGAAGTCCTCCAGACGACATCGTCTGAACTGAAAAACCAAGATGACATAGTCTGGGAGAGGCGGGTCAGCCAAGTCAACAGCCTCTACAGTATAAGGAAGCAGAAGACATCACCTGAACTGAAAAACTCCTGCAAAGCAGAAAGACATTTTACTACATGGAATACGTTTCATACACACGTTCTCAAGCACGTTACAAGCAAATTAAAAATGGGTGAAGTTGCCCTCTAAGTCTTGTAACTAATTTCTCGTTCAACTTGAAGGTCTTAATTTTTTTAGACCAACTTACATGTTGTTTTCAAACCTTTTAACCACATGTTGTGGTCCTCCACGGTCATTCACAACTAAATAGCTCTATCAGCTGAGGAAGGTCACGAGAAGAGATTTCATTTTGTCCTAATTCTCAGCAGCATGTCTGAATGGTTTTCATGAAACAGGACTATTGCACCTGCCATCCATTGTTCCTCAAACATCGCTGCAGATTAATACAAAATGCCGTAATGGCCACTGAGATGTGCAGCACAAACATACATCCTAACATCCTACAGAAAGGTTTTTATGACTTCTCTAACAAAATTACAAATGTTACTATTTAAATAGAAACTTTGCATTCCTGTACTATATAATCCATATTACTAATATTTGGAATTCTTTCTCTATTGTGAATCTGTGTGGAGGCCACTGGCACAGAAATACTGCATAGAAAATACAGAAAAGTTTGGGATCCCCTGGGCCACAGCACGTTTGTTTACTGCTCTTTCTCTCTCTCCAAGGAATGTCTCATGTGGGTGTCCACCCACTGTGAACTCCACCTCCCCCCTGAAGACACCCTCTCAACTTGTTAATGTTTTTCAGCCAATTCCCTACTGTTCTGAAGCACAAACAAGCCTACTCTGCAGGGCTGTGTGCAGCCAAAGTTTCGCAAGAGAAGGAAAAAAAAAAAGATGTGGAGGAGTGCGGTTTTTGGATGCTGTCCAGATCATTTAAGTGTCATGTTTCAGCCCCAGACACTCTGTACTCCCTCACTGGTGAACATTGAGACACCGTCTCCACTTGTGATTCAGAGAGAAAATCCATCCAGATGCAAACAGACTGTGTGTATGTGCGTGTGTGTGTATGTGTGCCAGAGTGAGGTAAGAGACTATAACAAAGCTGGCTATCATTCAGACCACACATTCATTACAAGCAGGGTGAGTGTATTAGTTAAATTGGGTAATAAAGGTGAGGCACGGAGGAGCTGAGTGTTATTATTATTATTTTCTTTCTTTTTCCATTCTGATTTGACTTTAAATAGCACAAACAAATGCGTTTGTATTTTTCACTTGACAGTGGAGCCTTTTCTGTCTGGCAGGAGTCTTTCTGTGCAGTTCCAGGTTCTACACTCATTTATACAGCTGGCTAAATATTTACACAGGCAAAGTAGCTTGTTCAGGGGTATATAGTTATATAGGAGCTGACTTTTGGACCTATAATATGTGGAATCGCTTCTTTGCATATGGACTTTGTGCACCTGACATTTGATGTAGCTATAAGTTGCCTTGCATTTGATTTACTCACAGGCCTGTATGTAGATGATGATGGCTACGATAACGTTCATTTCACAAGTTGAAAACAATTTATGTCTTTTGAATTATTTCATTTTGTGGTTGCCATTAATATTGAATTCATACAGAATATTTGTCGTTTATCATGACAGCTTAAACGAAAGTTGGGAGGGATAAACTGCTAGTTTGCCAGTGTTCGCTGGAGCCAACAGACAAGGTCTGCAATTATCATTTTAAGATGTAAGCCACAAGTATCCTTGAAACTGGGCTGCGTCAGTTTTAGAGGATCTATGCAACAGGCTACACACACTAATGTCAAATAGGTGATACAATCTTTAATTTTTAAGTTATAGGTATTTTCCATTCAAACAATGTAGTTCTTGAAGCAGAGAAGCAAAATAAAAGCACAAAAAGATTCAGCTTCAGGCTTTCGTTCCCAAAATGCCCCGTGACTTTGAACAAAGCTAAAACAATAATACAATATACACAATTACTATTTCCTGAATGAGATGTACTGTAAAAGTGGTGCCTTTTTGAATGCTCATATAAGTTTCAGCATTGCTACCTGCAAGCGTGTGTTTTGACCAACAACCCAATACAACACAGTAGACAACAACAATAACACACTTGTTTATATTTCAATGTTGTATTAGCAATGCTGCAATTCGAGCAGAGAGTTTATTTTACAGAGATGTGAGTGACAAACTTGTGTAGATCAGAGAACAACAGACTGAAAACTTTGTCCCACTCTCCTTCGGTGTCCACAGCTGTTGCGTTTACTTTTTTTTACTTTATTGTTGGACATGAAACACACCAACATGAAGCAAGAGGGGAGGTCAGTGAACACAGCACCAACAGTGATTTTTGTTTCATAAAATATGACTACATTTTCGTCATCATAATCATCATCAAGGAGTCAAATATTTGCGGCGTCCTGGCCACGCCTCTAGCCCCGCCCCTGGACAGAACCTTTATTTTCCACGGGTCAAAGGTCAATTAAGCAAAACTCCAGAAAACTCATGATGTCCACAGGTGAGTAATGCTTAGAAAACATTTTAAAGTGGCTGCTGCGGCACCATAATGATTGACTACATCGCCATAGTTACTTAACAGTGCGTCTTTAATATTCAAACTCCGCCGCTGTTTGACCTGCAGACGCCGCGGCGCGTTGTTGTTTGTGTTGGAGAGCGGTGAGGTTCAGGTAGTGATGGTCAAACGAGGCTTTATGAAGCTTTGAACCATTTTGAACCATTGTATCGATTCACTACTCGAAGATTCATTCATTGAGCACGTGGGCGACACCTGCTGGCACAGTGGTTGTTGTTGCAGCCTTCCAGAGGTGACGCTGACGCACGTTGCGTGTGCACTTTGAGTTTTGTTTCATTGTGAAAATGACTTAAATAAAGCTGAAATCTAACTTCATTTTTTATGTGTCTCTTGTTGCTTTTCTTCTTTGCCT
>JAUMHL010000004.1:14983725-15006564 GCA_032362345.1 Sandelia bainsii
AGCAAATATTTAGTGTTCAGTGAGGCTATGGATGTAATTAATGTTATCATAATATAATACAATACAAAATGATATAATATATATGTCTTGATTGTGCTTGGTGTGTACTGGGTGAATTGACCTTTGTTGGCCTTTATCCAGAAAATATGCTGGCATCTGTTCGCCTCCGTCAAAATGCCCGTCGTCTGCGACTGGTTAGCAGCAGCGTCGAGGTGTATGTGATCCTCCAGCAAGGTGTGTTTTTCTTGCCAAACGTCTAAGCGCATGTCGTACAAGTTGTCACTGACCCATCATCGTGAATGTGTCTGTTAGCTGCAACACAGGGTTTTTGTCTGGTGTCCTACAGTTGCTCATAAATAGGCCTGTATGAGTGGCTCTGCGGAGGAAACTCCAAAATATTCTTAAATATTTTGTTTTTAAATGGGTTTCAAATACAATAAATATCAACAGCAACAATTCCACTGACAGTACCTTTCCTTCTGTGTGTATCTTTCATCAGCTGTCTTACTTTGAGTGTAAAAGAAGACAAACAATCTGTGCCTCTGTGACAAACGCTGTCATGTTAATGCCAGAATGTAACGTCTAATGGTACCATGCAAGTAGAGTTCATAGTGGAGTTCATTGTGGCATCAGCCACCCCATCAACTCCCAGATCCCAGAGTAACAGCCCAGCTTATCTGCTCAACTCCAGTGCCTGCAGTCAACCAGTCAGGGTGGGTTCTGTGTACTCACATTGTTTATTTTAACCCTCATTAAAATGTGGCGGGGTGGCTTTCTCTCTTCAGGGCTCGGTGGCTACTGTGGTGGAGAGATAGGGGACTGTGGTGGACCCCCCTGGGCGGCCCACCACTGCCTCCCCCCTTTTCCCTTGCTTGCCACTCACCCCATCTGGGTCCTGCAGTCACACCCTGTGGCAGAGCTGCGGTTAACTGCGGCTGTTGGCTGGTAAAGAGGCACAGTGAGGGTTTAAGGATGCGGATTCAAGTAGGAGAGGTGTTGTTCACCATAATAACCACTAGAGGGTACTCAGCCACAGTAAGCTAAAAGAGAGGGAACTTACACAGTTGGCTGCAACTTTTCTCTGGGGATTTCGTTCTTATCTCCTTTTAGTACTGTCGTCAGCACTATTTCACAGGAATCATGCGAGAAGTGGTGTGTGTGTGTGTGTGTGTGTGTGTGTGTTTGAGGAGATGAGTGTGTAAAAGGGTTTGTCTTCAAGTGAGTACTTTAAATGAGAAAGAGGCACACAGTCCTCATCAGCTGTGTACTTTAAAGCCATCTTTTGACATCAAGTACTGTATTTCATGCCTCTGGGAGCCTGTGCTCAGGTTGTTTGGTGTCTTTATGAGACTACAATAGTTGCCTTTTTTTATTTTGTCTCTGACAAAAACTATTAGACATGAAAGACTTTGCTCTGTCAGCAGCCACACCCCCACCTTAGCTACACACAGAGGGAGATTTACCTTGCAGTTTATGTTACGTTAATGTGTCAAAGCCTGCGGCGAATATCTGTCTGGTGCTGTGTTGTTGCTGTGTCTGTGCAGAAGTGCATGTGTGTAAGACTGTGTGTCTATATGTGTGTATTTTCATAACCAAACCATACTCCTGTCCTTTTAAATGGAATCAGGAAATGTCTGTTAGGTGTGCTGATAATCCCAGGTGTGTGTGTGTGTGTGCGCATATGAAGCAGTGCGCGTGTATGTCTTTGTATTAAAGTGAACTAGCAGGGTCCCTTTCAGAGCTATATAGCATATCTAGGGGGAAAGAGAGAGGGGCTCTTTGAAGTTCTGGTTCTGCCATCCGTCTCCAGCTTGCTGGCTTTCTTTTCATGCCAGTCTCTGCAGAGGCCAGGGCTGTTAAAGAGAAACGCCCCAGCTGGCTCCTCCCTGTCATGCTGTCTGCTAAAATGACAACAGACTATACTCACGCGCCCTTTACTGACAGTAAAGCTGCCCTCTGTTTTGATTTTGGCTTTTGCTTTGTCTGTGCTGTCTTCAAACAGACAGCTGTGAGGAGCAGCTGATGTGCACAAGATGCTAGAAATTAGAGTACAGTAGGGAGAACTGAGCAGAGGGGCCTAGAGCAAGTAGTAATTAACTAGCAGTCAAAGTTAATGGATGTATCTGATCTGCCCACCCTGCAGGTGCCGGCCCTCTGTCCCTGGTTTCTCTCAGATCTAAGCCAAAGTGTCTCTTTTACTCGCCAGCAGCCATACAGGATGCTATGAAATTTAGCTTTAACACTAGAGGAGGAAAGCAGGAGGAGGAGGAGATATATCGATTGCTCTTAGCTGCACCTTCATAGCCTGTGTGCATGGTTTGTGTTGGCTAAGCCCACTAGCCTAATGGCTTTTAGACTTCCATTAGGTCGTTGCAGGCAGCGTGGTTTAAGTAAGCAACATAAGGCTCTGTCAGAATGTTTTAAGCTTTAATAAGACAGTGTTACTTCTCCGTCTTGTCAGATCATCAGGAACGCACAAGTCGAGATCACAGAGCCAAAAGGCCGGTTTACTCTCGTCATCCCAAGTGTTTCTTCGGCTGCACTGTTCTTGGTCATCTCTGAGCCGGATTAGCTTTGAGACTTTTGGGAGTTGGTTTGATCGAGCAGTGAGTGCTGTGGCTCACTCGCCCTGTAAACGCGCTGTGTCTCTGGAGTTGTGTTCAGTAAAAGTCCTGTCTCATACTGACAAACGTGACGAAGTGCCAGAAGCTCTGAACATTTGTACGGTTCATTTAACGAGGAGAGACCTAAGACTCAGTACTGGGAAAGGGTTTCAGTATAAATAGGGCTAGAAGTGCATCGCTTGGTGTTACATGGCAAAAGAACCACAGACCTCAATCAGCATGAAAGGCAGAGGATTGGGATTTGGGGAGTTTTTTTTTGTAGTTGAGCTGTTTGTTTCTGGTTCTGCTTCTCAAACCATCTTGCTTTTATAAAAGTTGTTTATTAAGAGCAGGGTCTCTCTCTTTTGTGGAGAAAGGGGCTGTGGCCTACACTGTTTCAAATCACTGTAATTACTGGGTAGGTCTGCCACTCTGATATACAGAGAAGGATGTGCATATCTTGTATGTGTGTGGGGTTTATCTACAAATACATTGAAATACATGCATTACTTCTCCCACTGTATTTTGTGAAATAATATTTAAGTTAGAATCTCCTTTGCTAGTCTGTGGTTGTGTGCTGCTGCACTGACCCACTGTGTCCAACAAACGCCTCTGCTTTCTGAATATTGTGTGGTGCATTTACCACCAGTCTGTTGGTCTTTAATGCCACTGTGTCCCTGCAATCCCTCAAAGTCCTGGACCTTAATGCATCGGTTACCATATTTTTCCAATAAGACGACTGTCGCTTGCCGGGAAGGCTGCACATTGTGCACATGTGCATGCCACTTTTGTGCCATTTTTGGAAGAGTCCCTGTGTTCTCTCTGCAACAGCGCCCGAGTTACGGAAGCCTCCTGGGTCCATTTCTTCTGAGGCTTGACCTCATACCCCTGAATCTTGCTTTGGTTGGAAATGTCTGTGTCTTTTTCCAGCCATCATAAAGAAGACAAACTCCTCTACTGTCTCCTCATCTTATATTAACAGGCTGTGCTTGGCCCTGGACTCACTATAATAGGTCCTCTATGGGTTACTGTTGGATACAGTAAAAATCAACACCTTCTCTATCCCAGACTGAGCCTTTTCAGTGTGTAGATCCAGTTTCCCTCTGCACACTTGGTCTACTCAGTCATCAGGAGGTGTGTGTGTGTGTGTGTGTGCGTGTGTGTATATAGTGCTCAACTCACACCAATAAGGGCCTGTAAGAGCAGCCTACAAAGATGGATAATTAGCTACAAATCTTTAGGCTTCAGTATTAGTGATGTTGTTGGTAGATTAGATGTCATTTGACATTCTGCACTATTAAAGTAAATGTTATTATGTTCTGATACCTGATAAGTTTCATCACACTCTCCTTTTATCTCTATTCTGTACGTAGACTGGTAGATTGGTTTGTGGTTTTGCAGTTTTCTCCCTTTGCCATCAGTGCCACTTCAGGCATATTCTAGAGACGCTTCAAGACAAGGACAGATCTTAGCTGGCTTCTTATTGGCTAGTTCCTGTCTGATCTGCCAGCTAAAGAGGAAACAATAGAAGGCCAGAACAATGAGCTGGCTGTAGATCAGTAGGGGCCCACTTGGCCTCTCCCAGACGCTATGTCTTATTTCCTTTTTGATTACTCATGCCTGCCTGATGAGCAGCACACTCGCACTCCTCTCTGTCTGCCTGCCTGTGAGAGAAGTCACAAAGAATAGACTTTTTGTAGGAGACTGGTTTTGATTTAGAGGCTGGAATGCCTTTGTGATAGTGTCGCAAGATTTGTTGGCAGGAGTGTGATAGATTTGTGTGAGACAAAAGGAGAAAATTTGTGGAGGAGAGTTATGAGGTGTTAAAGCTCATGATTCAGACACATTCAGGTATCAAAAATTACATTTCTGAATATTGTGTGGTTGTGTAGTGTTACTGTGTTTTTCTGTGCTGATTTATGTCAGTTTCCACTGATGGCCTTCCAGGATCTGCCCATAAACAGCCTTTAAACGCAGGAATAGTCATGCTGGCACTGTAGTCCAACTCTGTTGCCACCCAAGCGTGCGGCTCTCCTCCAGTGGGCTGGGCCTCCTTTGCCTGGTCCTCACTAGCTCCCACCACTGCTTGTTACTGCCTCCCTCATCACCAGGCCGGAGGTAGGAAATCAAACCAATTACGGTTGTATTTAAAGAAAATTGGAGCACGGCCGGAAAAGTGGGGGCATTTCCAAGAACCACAAAAAGAAAACTGCAGGGCCACTCTGGCAAAATACAGGGTGACTGTGGGGCTGAGTGGAATGGCACTTCTCAGAAAACACAAGGAGAAATATATCGTTAGATGTGTTATTGTAAAAGCAATAAATATCTTCTTTATATAAACAAGACCTATAGAGCAGGCCATCTACCTTACCTGCCAGAAGTCTGGCAAAGAACTATAATTCCTTGTGATGTCTTTAGTAATTTCTTTCTGTGTCCATCTCAGTGAGAGAGATTGATGGATTTTTGCTCCCTGGTGGACCTGTTTGATGGATGGTTTTTGAGCACTGACTGTGTTTATGCTCAGGTCTGCTGTGCCCTGCTGCGAATGGCCTGCCAGAGGGCCACACCTCACTATATGGCAGAATCCTTCAAGACGTCCCATAGCCCAAATCCTCCTTGGCTCACTGTTCTGCTGCAGTGCCTGCTGAGGTAAAGTATAGGGTCTCTCATAAAGCACAAACACCTGTAGGCTTCAGAAGGGGGGGCAGTAATGTATGTATATGTGTGTGCATGATTTTTTGGCCAGAGTACTTCACAGTCTGAAGCCGTCTTTATAGTCAAAAGAACTTGTTTGGGATCATTGTTGTAATTGCCACCCCCTGATCTGATGCAGTCTCTCTGTTTTACCTATCTCGCTCTCTGATCCTCCTCCTCACTGTCATCTCTCAGGAAAACCCCCTCATTACCAGGCCCTGAATGTACTTTAAATGCTTAATTTTAATACCCCCCCCCCCCCCCCCCAACAAACTCTCTTTGTTCCACAGCCCATTTGGCTTTTACATCTCAATACTTAAAAGCAATTATTCCTAAATATGAATGCTCCCTAACAGACATCTCCAGACAATCAAAAGATATTTTCTTCCTTCATCTTCCTCTCTGCCTCATGGGCAAAAACAAAAGGAGGAGAAATCAAGGTGTCTGGTGTCTGCAGGCCAACGCACACAACATTCTGCTGGATGGACGTGTGTAAACTCACATTCACATACACACTCATACCCAGTGATATGCCTTTGTCCGTGCAGGTGCACACACAGACAACAAGAAAAACAAACACAAACTGTTTACTTCACACGCAAACACCGTACAGAGTGTAAGATGATCTCCCATTAAGGATGAAAACAAACCAGTGAGTGGGAGGTGTCCCTTAAGGACGTTCACAGTCGCTATAGTGGAACCATGGGAACTGGTTTGTAGAGGCCTGTGGAGCAGCCCACAGCCAGACACGGGGGTGTGTAACACACACACACAGACTGGAGACAGAAATACCAAAGCGATGGCTTTTAGTCACCTTACCTGTCTAACAGTAACAATAGCTGCCACTTTATGAGGTGTCAGCAGTAGCTTGATTTATCCAGACCTGGCTTCAATTGTCCAGATGAGAATGTTTGACGATCAAAGTGCCAAGATAGCAACAACAATAAACCTGACTATTGCAGAAATAAGACAGGCCACATGCAGATATTTCGAGAAGCTCTTGTGTTCAGTGACACTTGGATGAGAGAAAATATGTTTTTAATGTTGTTGTCAGTTTATGAGTCAGAGGAGGCTGTAGGTCTGTGGTGCTTCGGCGGTTTTCACTGATTTCTTTATAGCCACAGCAGTCCTCACTGGTGAAAAGATATTAGTCATTTAGGTCGGTGGTCAATGCAAGAATGACACTTACTATTAGAGGGACAGAGACAAAGAAGTCGAAGGCATGAAATGCATCTGACTTTACTGCTTCCAAAGTAGGTAGTGGGAACCAAAAGGACTGCCCGCTGCAGACTTCCCACGTGATCCAAAACAGACTTGAGCAATCATCCTCATTTTACTCACTGCTTGCATACATGGATGAAAAAAGTAAGGGAGATAGAAAGATAGAACGTGTGTATGTGAACCGTCTATTGAGCGTGTTCCCCTGCTTGAGCAGGAAGTGAATAGGGACCTGGTCCACAGGGATCCCTGTTTCCCTTTCTTGCCTTCTCTGCCCCCCTCCCCACTCAGGACCCCACCATTATGGGGGAGAGCCTGGCAGCATGTGGTGTTTGTGCTCTTTGTGTGTGTGTGTGTGCACGCGTGTGTTAATTTCCTGTTTTATAGAGGAAGCTGTGTTCGCATGTAGAGATCATTATTCAGATTTCTTTTTTTTCTGTGAGAAAAGAAGGACAGAAAAAAAAGATTGTCAATTCTCATGAATCTGTATGGGAAACAACTAGCATTGTTTCTGGGAAGCTGCCCTACTCTCTTAGTAAAAACATATTTTGGTTCACTGGTAAAGTGCAAATGCGATGTCTAAATCAAACTTTAAAAAGCATGTCATGTCATTATTCCAGTCAACCAAAACCCCTAAAACACTACAGGCTTTTGTATGTTCATATCATATGCTCTACTTTCTTTCCCTAACGAAGTAATCAAATTATGTGTGGCCATTCATGCAATGGCAAGAATCTAAATCCAGGCCATTTGGATATCTACAGTAAATGAAAGTTTGCTGCTGCGGTCTTAGCCAGAATACCCTTTAACCATGGTCTGGGCCACAGGTCCTCCATGCGGCCTCTGCTGGGTTTCTATAAAGGCCTTCTTTTGGTTTTGACTCATTTACATCTCTTGGTTTCCTATGAGAAGATGAGTGAGGAAGGATGACGTAGTTCAGTCAGAAGATTTAGAACATCACACTCTCCTTATCAGCACTATCAAACCGATTTTTGCATTAGTGGTACTTGGTAAGAGCTCTTGTGAAATTCTTTGAATTGCAGCTGCAAAGAAAAAAAAAATTTCACAATATAGTGTGAAATGATCTCCCCAGAAATGTTTTAATACATAGAAAAATACTGTTCTTGGCATAATATTTTTTCCCCACCAAAAAGTTAACCCATTAAAATAATTTAAAATCTACTCATAATTTAAAAAATCTAGAAACTGTTATATACAAATATTAGTTATTGTAAATATTGTCTTTTACTCTGAAAAGTCCATTCTCACTACACTTTCTCACTTCAAGTTTATGTACGTTTGACCACCACTGCCTGCTGAACTAAAGTGGTTGCAGTGCTACAAATCCTGCTTGTGCATACACATCTTAAACCCCAATTTAAGGTGAACACAGAGAAGTCTTCTCTCCTCAGCAGACAAGCGTGAAAGCCTCCTTTTAATAAATTTAACTTCAGTTAACTTCAGTTTCTTTCTAATGTTATATTTTGACGTCAATAATCTAAAAGAACAAAATATCTGAGAAACTTAGAAAGTAGGTAAAAATATGTTGGCCATATTTAATATAATCTACACAGGGCTGCAATTAATTATTACTTTTGTATTTTGAAAAGTATAATTCTAATTTTTATTAGTTCATCTTCTTTGTCCTGGTTATTTGATTAAGTATTTAGAGCCCCAGGTAGCATTTTGAAAGTGTGTCCGACTGACAGTCCAAACCGCAAAGATATTCAGTAAACTGGCAAGGAAAAGCAAAGAAAATCTGCAGATTCTCACAACTGAGAAGCTGGATCAAGAAAATGTCTGTTTGAAGAATAATTTGGATCATTAATCACTTATCAAGAAATTGGCAGACTAATCTGTCGATTGACTAATCAGTTCAGCTCTATTTATATTTAAAGAGGCCACATTATGCACAACTTCAGGATCTTATTTTAGGGCTCTATTTAAATAGTTTTAGATGATTTAAAATTCCAAAAACAAGTTATTTTTTTTAACAATGGGCCTTTATGCAGTACTTCTTCTGACCCTCTGTCAGAAAACTGTTCATTTTAGCTCCTGCCCACCACTGGCAGGCCGAGCTATGGCCCAAACACACTGGGACTGAGCTCCAGCTCCAGAATCAGATCTAGGAATATGCCAGTGGATAAGCTGATACAGATTTACTGTTGAAACACATAACTGCCTTCTCTCCTTGACAGAGTGGACATAGACACGAGATTTTAGATGTTTTCCTACATACATTCAGTTCACGTTTTAAAACTTAATTGTTTAACGTGCACGCCCACCATCCCAACAGTAAAAAATACACTACTGAAATGTTCACTACTACTATGTTTGGCGTTATCATTTAGAGGTCACACAGCAGGTCGCAGTCTCATACCCAATGGTGACCTTAATTTTATGGTGGCAGCTCTCTAGTTCGACATGATACTTCTGTTTCTGCAAGTGTCTTTTGGAAGATTTCAGTGATCCTCAGGGTCTGAGCAGAAACCAAGTTCTAGCCCCATGGAGTGGTACTCCACTGTGGGAACTGGAAGCGGCCTGGTGTATCTTAACACAGTGCAGTCTCTGTAGACCCAGCATGGATGAGAAACTACCTTCATTGGGATCCCTCTGAACTGAGTGAGGGCTCTTTCTCTCTTTTTCTGCATCTCTCCATCCATATCCCGCTCTGTGTCAGCGAGGCAGTACTAGTCATCAGTGTGAGAACACTTGCATCACAGCTCTAGCGGTTTCTTAGCCCCTGGCCCCTGTGTTTCTCGGTCAATCTGTGGGAACCTTGATTTTGGACAGCAGCCTCTGTTCCCACCAGCAGTCTGGCTAGAAAATAGACTTCTGGTCGTGTACCAGGCACCCAAACCAAGCCAGTTCTAACCCGCTCCTTCTCACGGGTTTGGGGGAGGAGAGGTCAGTGGCTGCAGAAGAGGCCTTAATGGGTTTCGTATGCAGGTACCGCAGAAGCGACACGGGATACTGTGTTCATGAGAAACGAGAGGGCTTGAACAATTCTGTGCTCTTTCCAAAACACACTCTCTCTCTCTCCTTGTGTTTTTCTCTCTGTCTCCTGCGTCCCTTTGTTTGTCTGTCTCTCATTTGAATGTATAAATAGTGCTTTAATCTTTCTCATCTTTCTGACTAATTGAAGATAAATTTGTATGAGGGCAAAACTTTGTTAGAAGTGATTGACTTGATCAAGTATTTTTTTTCTTGTTGTTTTCATTTCTCGTCACAATCATGCCTCCAGGTCTTATTATATTTCATCCACTTAAAAAGCAATTTTCTATGTCATCTTATAAACCAGTTCATCATGGCTTCGACTACAATTGCATCCAGACAAGTGGCCTCATCCAGGCAATCGTTTCCCCTCTTTTCTGAGGAGTTACAATTTTCGGAAGAAGAACACCATTGCGAGAACAGAAAGGAGATGGAAAAAAGTGGCACAACTCATGTACATCCATGACAGAAGATGGAGCCAAATGAGAGCTCCTCTGCTCCCCACATGTGGACGAGAGAGAGTCTCACAGAGTGTGTGAAGACAGCTGGAAAATTCCCCTGAGCCCGGTCTAATTGAAAGCTTATCATCTTCTCTTTGTGCTTCCTGAGCGGTGGGGGATCGGCGAAGAGCGATTCAGAGAGCCACTCTGTGATGAGACCTGGAAGAAATAGTTGGGAATATACGGTGCAGATCTGTCATACACACACTGTGAAGTGGAGCTCAGACTGTCTGGGTAGAGGTTGGTGTGAGATCTGTCAGCAGGGGATTGTGTGTGTGTGTGTGTTATTTTCTTGTGCATGTGTAGCAATGCTTTGAGTGTGCAGACTTAATTGAATACAGTATGTATCAAGGCTGCGTGTGTGCGTCCTGAGGCTTTGTTGTTCTGCCAACCCTGCCCCCACAGAAGGCCTGATGCACACAGCCATACAGAAAGAAAGAAAGAAAGAAAGGAGGGAATTGAATGAGAAGAAAGGATGAAAGAGAGAAGAAAGAGTATAGATACAGGAGAGTATAAACAGGGAAAATAAAAGAGTGAAAAATTGAAGAAGGAAAAACAAAGCTTATAGAAGTGAAAGCCCTGCCATGGTGTATCAACAGGTGGCATTAGTTTAAGAGTGAGGAATTGTGGGTGTTGTATTTCAGGCTAACCACATGAGACATCTGAAATCAGACCACCCCACAAGGTAGCATCTCAAGTGTTTAATCTTGTGGCTCAGCTTCAAATCGGCTAAACAGATGCCATCAGCACTGCATAAATTAACAACCACATAGCTGGTATAAAAGACAAGCCGACATTCCAAACTTCTCCTGTATTGTTTTTAACAAGTGACAACTTGCCGATGTGCGCTGACATGGAGGCTGCCAGGGCGACACTGGATTCCAGAGCTGTATTTACGGTCTGGGTACCAGCATGTTGACAGTTGAGGCATTTATCAGACCTCTGAGGAGTGTGGGTGATTGCCAGCAAGAGTCTCACTAATGGGAGAGAACAGGATAATTATTAAAGGGGGTTATTAGGAACAAACTACCAATGAATTGCCAGGCTTCTGAGACGGAAGCGCTGGCATGTTACTGGTATTTATTGAAGGAGGCAAAAGCATAAGTTAGAAGAACAGAATTTGTTGGATCAGAATGTGCTGGCATGAATTTGGGTCCATGAGCTATTTATGGTGTTTTTGATTTTATCTTTTTCACGCTCTTTGTCAGCTGAATGCTGATGTGTCTGGGTGGCACAGTTAAAAGAAGAATTATGTGTCACCATAACTCCTGGAGTTGATTTTAAATTAATTGAACCTTTTTTAAAAAGAAATAAACAGCAGTTATGAAGAAAAAAGTCAAACATATTTTTTAATTAAAATGATTAAAAACTACATTATCGGCAATCTTTACAAGCACTCAATATGGAAGCAATAACAATATTGTTACATACGTTGATATTCTTAAATTAACAATTCAGTTTCAGGTGTACATGCTTTGAGCAAAAAGAGAAATGAAGACAGCACGACGACTTAACATTTTGGTATATGAAAAGGAAAAGGAGATTCATGTTTTTTTTTAAGAAACAAAGGAAATGTAAGATTGTGCTTTTTAATCTGATATACAATAAAATACAATTTGCTTGTAAATTTTGGCTTTGTAGTTTTCCATAAAGACTGATCAATCAAGACAAGATTCACATACCGTACATCTTTCCCATTATTAACATCCTAACTATATTACAGGCAGTTTGGTTGTCTTTGGTTTTTTTTAAGGAGCCACACAAATACTACATATGTGGCTTCTCTAGCTGCATGATATTTGCCCATAATAAATTAAGGTCTTTTTCCACATAAAGACTCCTGAGGAGAGAGCATGGAAATATGCCTCTCCTCGAAATCAGAGGGAGACAGGAATGAGATACTGTTACAGATTTGTTTAAAAAAACAGGAATAACATCAGCAAAATATCTTGCATTTTTTTAACCTGAGCTACAGATGCCAGCTTTGAACATAGCATTATTCCTTTGAAATGAAATCTCACTTGTGTCACAGCTAATTTACCTGTCCTACTGAGTCATGAATGCTAATCAACTTCCTTATTGTTAAAGTCTTTCCTAGTAAATGTTTGACACCTGATATCTGACGTAAATGCCTTTTAATGTGGCTCATACCAATATGATCTATGTAGGTGTGTGAATTATTGGCCGAGCTGTGGCCCCTGACACTGATGATTAGTAAATTAAACCAGCAAAGACAGAATCAGGGACATAAAGACTTCAAAGCACTCACTGATGCACAACAAGGGAAGGCTTCTTGCATAAATGCCCTTGGTGTCTGTAAGATGATACCACTCTGACCCCACTACCTTCTTCTATCCCTTCATCCTCGCACTCTTCCTACTCCTGGGATAGAAGAATCATGTGTTTAACTGTAGGGGAAGGGCCCTTCGGACAGGGGGAATGTGGACACACACCTGTGGTACAGGCCTAATTATAAAATCTCATTTTATTTGGTTGACTGATTTGATTTGTTAAAAGGACACTTGGACAAGGACAGTTTTCAACAAATATATGTCCATGTGATTTTTTTTTTAAACATTTAGTTCTGCAGAGTTTCAGGTATTTTTGAGTACATAACCAAAAGAGAGAAATGAAAGTTAAAACATAGTGCAAAACTTAAGCAAATGGCTTATTTAGCGCAGGAAGGCAATTTGGAAATTGTTGAAAAGATTACAGATCTAGACACACAATCTCACGAGCAGAAGCTTTTGGGCATGGTTCCTAAGGAATAAAAGTTATTAGTGCATCAAAGCTACAATGGAAGACAAAATAATTACATTAAAGGTTTTGTTTTTTTATAATTTAGTAGCAATATATTACACAAATTCCAAATTTATACTTAACAACAAAACATGGTATATGCACTGTGTATATAAGGAAAGGTAGAGAGAAATGTTAAAGAATTTTGGGTATACGCATACATTTCCTCAAAATTTGGCTCAAATAAATATCAAAAGTAAACTGTATCATCCAGTTCAAAAATAGCTGACTAGGACTTTTTTCCAGAAAAGGGCCTCAACAGGAAATTTAAGAAAAACTAAAGAGCAGACAAAACAGGGCTTAAATATTCCTGCAGAAAAAGAAACAAAAAAAAAAACAACTCCTCTGTGTTAAATCTTTTACATTCCTCAAAATATCAGCCATCATCCTGTTGAAACTCAACACAAGACTTCACAAAGGAGAATTTGTTTCTGACAGATAAAATGCTTTTCTGTCAAATATGCGATGGTTGTGTGGAAACAGCCACTTTCACCTACCTTAGCACCAAAGGCTGTATGTTGATTTGGATAATAAATTAGGCTATAAGGTACTGCATAAGTACTGGGACCTCATGAAGCAGCCAAGGATGCAACTGAGGATGTTTTTTCACAACTGACAATATTTTTGCAATATTCAAATTTTACAGAAATTAAAGCTTAGAAGGATCGATTGCTACAGCAGTGCTGATATGCCTTGGAAGGATGCAGGAGTCACTCCAGGAGCAAACAACAAGTCCGACTGCTTTTGTCCACCTACCAAGTGAGTTAGATCAGTCTGAACAGTCTGTTTGATGAATGTCTGCTCTGTTTTTCTTTTTTATTTCATCAGCTATGCTGATTGATCATACCCCTGCTGTCTTTTGTTCTTTTGTCTTCGACGACTATCTGTTCGCACTGGACAAATGATCCTGAAACGTGATAATGGCTTCTTCGGTTTTGCCCTCACTTCTATTTTACAGTCTGAGCTGAACATCATCTAAACTTATATGGCTTTTATAGTTATAGTCCTCTAAGAGTACATGTTTTAGCACAGTGCAAGGGTTCACCTAAAATTTACAAAATGCGTGGAAATCTTGAGAGAGTTGGTAAAACGCTGAAAGTCTTTGAAGCGAATGCTGGAGAAATAAAAGACAAACATGCAGAATTTCTCTTTTTTTGTTTGTTTTTTTCTTTCAGTATTCAGCTTTTTTGTTCACCACCCTCTTTTCTCACTCATTTCTCCCACACCTTCTGATTGTCTAGCTGTCTGTCAGTCAGTAAGGTCTCCAGACGGACTCATCCAAGCGGCCCGAGGCACTCATGGCTGTGGGGGAGTTGCTGTGGCTGCCATCGGCCTCCACGCCCTCACTCTGGGTGTTGAGGCCAGGGTTCATCAGGCTGTTGGTCCCTCCAGTGCCCGTAGCCCCTGAGCAGGACAGCAGGCGGGTGGGGGAGCGCTCGCCCCCGGTGTTCCCCGGCGCCACCATGGAGAACTGGTAAGATCCGGAGCCTGTGCCGTAATACAGGTAGGAGTTGGACTGGAAGTTCTGGGTCTGGTTGTTTGAGTAAGGTGGCGGCAGGTAGGTGTGGTATCTAGAAGAGGCGGACATGCTGAGGCCGCTGATGCCGGTGCTCGAGGTGTTGGTGGAGTAAGGGAAGGCCCCGGGGTAGTGCATGCGAGGGTCTGAGAAACGAGGATCAGTCAGTGGGGACAGAGACGGGAAGGTGGTTCTCTGTTGGAAGAGATCTGTAGTCCCTGTTGGCACAAAGAAACAAACGGTTGGTAAGACTCAACAAACATTCAACAAACAAAATGAATGAAAAATGCTGTTATGAGTATGAAACAAGGGGCTCAGAGATTTTACATTATACTAAAAAAACAATGCATCTCCACAACATCAAACCCTCCCAGACCCACAATTCTGAGCTCAGATTTCTTGCGATACACCCGTCCATGGAAATGTTTGCTCAAAGTAATGAACTGAGACATTTTTTTGCTTAATAACAGTCATCAAGCACTGACAGCACATCATCCCACAGCCTCGTGCACAAGACTGAAGTTATGAAAAGGCCCCTCTCCACGGCCCTCCTACCATTCCTTCAAAAGGAGAGCAACGTACAGAATTCTGTCTTTCTCAGAGCTATGAAAAGAGACATTGTCAGTGCTGAGGGGTGCTTTGCGTAAACACCGACGGCTCATCGTAAATCATATTTAGGTGACAGAAGCAGACAATCAGATCAGTCACAATCAGAGGCAGAGAGAGAAATAGTGGAAAAAGAAAGGAAGTTGGAGACTGAGTGTTTTGGTATCGATATCCTCTAATGTGTATCACAGTCCAGGACCTGTCAGAATTAACTGCTAAGTGTAATCTCACAGGTAACAGAGAACAGTTGAACCCAGCTGTTAGGACTTCAATTTCACTGCACACTTTCTAATTTATTCTGCTGACAAAAGGGAAATAGAAATATTGCTTGAGGGTTTGACTTGGCAGTTTGGCTTCTCTGAGATTTGGGGCCGTTACTGTCACCAAGTTAGTTTCTTAAGTCAAACACCACATTGTGCCTCTCACTTAACTGAGGAGCATTATTGGCTGATGTTACATCCTGAGCTTTGGGTATGAACCCATTCACAGTCCTGCAGTTGTGCAGGATGTATGAATGTCACCTGCTGCCACCTACTGTAGCATTTGGGTTTGGGCCATGGTAAAGCGACAGTTATGTTCTTATTTTCTGCACACACAACAGTCAGGGAAATCACTAGCTCCACAAACACTGTGATATAAAGCTCATGTATGAGTCTTGGCTGACAATCAAGCATGTCTAGTCTTTGTGCTCATGACACTCAGATATTTGGAAAGAAATGTTAAGGTGGCCAACGGCCAGGCCAAAATATTCTGTAGCTGTAAACGCCCTTAATCTGGCCATAACTACGCCATAACTAGGAAAAGTTCCTAATACCTGATGTCAACATACAGTATGCTCCATCCACACCTGCTGCTTGTACACACATTTACACACTGACACAGATAAACACACACACACACACCTCAGTCCCTGGTTATTTGTTTGTCCGCATGTAGCTTTCATGGGTCCAAAGTACCCACATGACTGCAAGTGTAAAATGTGGATTTGGATGGCAGAGAAAAGAGAGCTTGTATTTGTGAAATAGCAAGCACTCGCATGCCACAGCCCTGAGGGGGGGGAGAATGCCAAACTTGCGTGCCACAGTCTTGTTGAAATGTCTTTTCCCTGTGTCTGGAGAACTGGGTCCATTTTCAGCTACAAAAAAAATCTGTTCCTTTGCAATTTCCATGGCCCCTGCTATACTGTTTTTTTTAACAACACATTCTGCAGTTGAATTTCCTCTTCTTTTTGGGATGAGGGACTCTGGTGGTGGGGGAGCTGTTTCTTTTTCCAGAGTCTACCAGGCACTGGAGTCGGGTTCCATATCTGATTTCACGCGAGGAAAATCCAAGCCTTCAGCTGCTGTTGATTCGGGTGGAGTCAACCCACTAATTCCTACCGGACTCCCAAAAAGCCTTCTCTCTCACTCTCTCTGTCTCTGATTCTATTTCTTCATCTCTCTCTGTCTGTGCTAAATTTAGGCTTCAGGCTGAAGCAGGGGAAGGAATATATGGCGTGGAGATTTGATGGCTCTGGCTGCTGTGGCCCACCCCACTCATGATCTGCATTTAATTGGAGTTGGCGGAAATGTGCTGGCTAAACTGCGGTGGGGATTGACTCCTGCGTTCTGTCAGGGGAAACTGGACTGGACACTTATCACAACACCTTAATGGACTTGTGCAGTATCAGCGTCTTGGCTGTGAGCCAGGAGGAGCCTGTAACCAACTTAAATTCTCTACAGGATGGTAGCTCCTTCTGGAGGAGAGGGCTAAACAAACTATCCTGTAATTGAAAAGCAAAGTTTCGCAGTCTGCTTTTTCTTCCTCTTAACCATGTTGCATACCTTACTGCATCCCCATCCTCCCCCACCCAGTATAAGTACAGGCTTTGCTGTTGTGTCTGTGGTAACAGTGGTGTATCTTTGGCAGAGAGGGTCTTCCTAACTGAGCCTAGTAGTAGCTGCCTGTAACCTCCGTGGCCCAAAACCACACATGATCTCCATTAGGCTCATCTGAAACGTGTTGACTAAATTGCAGGGACAGGAGAGGGGATGGACCCCAGAGGGCTAGCTGGCACAGTCTGTCGTCTGAAGCGGGTACCTGGGAATCAGGGGTTTTATAGAGAACACAGTGTTCCAGTGCTCTCTCTTTCTCTTTTCTCCTTTAGCTCTGAAGCATATTTCAACGCACTTATTTAGTTCTACAGCACTGAGGGTTGAGTCCTCCTCCTCCTTTCTGCTTAGCTCAAGAAGTCCACTAGTCCACAGTCAAGCGTGTAACCCAGATATGACAGGAGGTTTGCCTCATTTGCTTATAGAAGAAACTGATTTTGGTTGTTAACATAAAGGCAAGTTTGAGGCGGTCATGTCTGTGTGTGCAATTGTGCGCAGGGTTATATGTGTGTATGCGTGTGTGTCCGCATGTGGTGGCTGGCGATGGGGAGATGCAAATCCAGGCGCTCACCTGTGAAATGTTTACTCAGGCTTGATGCAAACTGTGACAGCCAGCGCCCAGGGAATGGTGTCTCAGGCAAATAAGTGGGGAGAAGGAAAAAAGAGAGAGAAAACCCAAGGCTCATTCAGCTACGCATAAAGACACACTGTGTGTGAGTGTGTAAGATTGTTTGCTAATCCTCTTCCTTGTATCAAGTCAAAAGAAAGTCTGCTCCTTTCAGAGGTGGAGAGTGTCTCTTTGATTTACCGACTGGTTTGGGTGGTTTTAACACTGGATGCCATGAGGAAGGGAGTCGTCATTAATGATAACAGGGTGATGATCACAAGGCAGTGTAATGCCATGGCAGAGCTGCTGCAGCGCAGGCCAAAAAATAGGAGACCCAAATGAACACAAATGATCTTCAGGTGTTTATTTAAGCACCAAGGCTTTGGGACCAGAGCATCATGTCGAATGCAAATGATAATCACCTCTGCACTGTGGCACCATGGTCAACAGCCCCAAAGCCTCATGCATGTTAGGCACTTTATCATGAGACACACAGGGGATTTTGCATGTCCCCAACTTGTGACATGCAATACAAGCAAGGGTAAAGGAGGTTTGTGATTACAAAAAACCCAATATTTTCCTAATGCATCAACAACCAAGGTGACACGATTAATATGTTTGTTAAGTAAATCATTTTCTATGAGAGATATGATACTTCCCTGTAAAGGTACTGATGTGATGTGTGTTTTGCTGTACCTAGACCATGTATATTATATTATACAAAGGAAAGTGAATTCATCATTCATTCTGCTTTCTTTCATCTCACACATATTTCATTACACGTTTTCTGTACTGTTGAGGTGGATAGGAATTGTGCAATAAACAAGTGCACAAGTGGTAACACACAGTATGTAAATCCCAGTCTCTGTCAAACAGTCACATTTCTGTTTTCTGCTTCAGGCATTGTGTCCTATCTGATATATTGTAGAAAAGAGAGAAAAGTCAGTGAGCCAAATCTTAAGTCTTTCTTCTTTGTGTGTGTGAGTGGACGACTTGGCACGTCTGGTGTGGTGTGGTGGTTTCTGGATAGGGGACAGATAAGAGACTGAGGGGGCTGTTAGACAGCAGCAAAGATCCAGATCACCAAGAAACAAATGAAAGAAAGGAGGACTGGGAGAGAAGGAAGAAGAAGGCAGGCAGGGTGGTGGCGTCCTAGGAATGTTCTGGGATGTAGTAGGACCCTACGGGCAAAACGAAACAGATTCCAGAATTGTCACAACGAACGGCACACCCTATGCCCGCCTTTCCAGCTTCTCCACTTTAGTATTGTTTGTTTCATTTCAAAAAGGTTAGTTGTCAGTGTGTCTTCTAATTAAAACATATTAGTTTGGAAATTTTCACTCCATTATGATATGTTCTTAAAGCTGTGCCATTTAAAAGGAGTGAGCGTTTTTTGGCAGTCCAAAGTGTATCTCCATTGTATTTTTCATGCCTGCTTGCTCACACAGTAATTAAGACCATTCCTTACTAGTGACATCATCCCTCATGCTGTTTGTTGATTTAGTCTCACATTGTGATTATGTCTGGACAAGTAACAAACACCCTCTGAAACAATTTTCTCATTAACCCACACAAAAGCATGGACACTTTTAGTTATTCAAAAAGGACTGGAAGCATAGCAACTTTAAGTATAGTGAATTTATCGAGAAGGGCAGTGCAGTCTCTCACCTGGCCATGGTCTCAGGTCCTCCTCCACCTTGCATGTCTTCAGAGTCGGGGTGTCCATTTGATCCTGCCACAGGGCTGCTGTAACACACAATATGAACATAGCAGTAGTTTAACAGCAGAATTTACATATTATAAACAAGTCAGGGGATGAATTCTGTTTGTACTTGAATAAAAATGTTGCTATTTTGTGTACTGCGTAGAAATGTGTGGGTTGTGTATGTGTACAGGGTGAGGAAGTCACTGTCTGTTCCATAGAAATCTAAAGCACAATCCAAAGCACAAACCAAAAAAACCCTTCATGCCAGACTTGTCAAAACTGTCTTGACATCTGGTGGTTTGGAGATGTGTCTTCCTGTCCTGTGCTGACTGAGCAGTGAAGACTGGGAAGAGGAGGGGGTGGTTTTCTCACCACAGTGAGACCAGGCTTGGAAAAACATGCTTGATGGGTGCATGGGAGATATTTTTGGGTCTTTCAGGCGAGACACTGGAGCAGCAGCGGAGACCTGTGAAGCTCAGGACACTCATTAGCCTGTCCTGCCAGGCTGTCAGGAAGCGAAGGAAGGGTCAAGGACATACTGGCCCAACGTGTGGGACCCTGCTTCACACTCAACGGCCACACCGCAGGAGGGCTGACACAAACAGGGGCTGTTTGCTCTAGGTCTGAGACGGAACATTTGTTACAAGACAGCTTGCACGGAGCCCTCCGCACAGAAGGCTAGTCTACATGCCTGTGAACAGTGTTACATATTGTAAAAACCTAATTCCTCAAATGTGTGTAAATATTTCATCATAAAAACAGAATATTACAGAACCACATTTTTTCTGTGTGGTTCTGTGGTGTCACTTTGACTCTGCCCTCCGCTCTTGAGATACCGCAATATAGCAAACCTCTAACCTCCTGTAGTGGCAATTAGGATGGAGAAGGATGCCAGAAGTAGAGAGGAGGGTGGTGCTGGGCTGTTCACCTATAGCCTTACTGGGCTCAGCATGTGTTAAGATCTGTGCTTCCCCTGGAGCTCCTCTACTTCCTTTGCAAAGTCCCAAATCAGCACTCAGTCACTGAGAGGTCCTGCACTATGCCTCACAATGGTAAATTCTTACACATAAATGGACTTATTCAGAAAGGCTTGCAAGCAGCTGGTGCGATTCGCTCAAGAAAATAAACATTTCCTTCAAATATTTTGATTGGCCAGCAGACAAGTTCAAAACCAGAGGCACAGATTACCCCTGTTAATAAGAGGACCAGCCCCCTGGGCGGAGTTGCGGAGTGGGGAAGGAAAGGACTGAAATGGGAAGAAGCCGCCGCTGCATCACTAATAAGTAGCTAGTGCCAGTGTAGTTTTGGGGAGGACCCAAATAAACACATGCACTGCTTTTGAAATGCGTTTAGATGAAAGGGATGGCTGAGAAGATGCTTGAGCCAAAATGGCGTCCATCCTCGTGACTCCGGATTTGGCAACACCTCTGAGACATGTAATGCGCCTGCCGTAATGAACCGTGTCATTGAGACACAGTGAATGCCGGCCCTTGTGCTGGCTTCCTGTTTCGCTTAGGCCTTAGGCGTCGCAACAGGGAGAGAATGTGAAAGAGCAACCAAGAGAAAGACGCCAGCGAGGGAAGGAGAGAGAAAGAGAGCGTGTTAGAGAGGGGAGGAACATGGCCTTGGCTCAGCTATGTGGGACATTTGATATGTCTTTTGAGCCCTCACTTATAACATGAGCAAAAACAAACACATGGGCTGAAAAATCCTATGTTCTCTTTGAGAGCTTGTCGTCCTCCCGCCCTTCCCCTCTCCCCAGACTCAATAGAGACTGTTCATGGCACACATGTAGTTTCTGTAATTGCTGAAATGTAAAACTCAGCCTGGCTCTGATGTGAAATTATAACTTACACAAACAGTTGAGTCTGGTAAAAAACAACTTGCTCTCGCTTCTCTTTTCCTTTCTTTTTTTCCACAGAGGAGGTGGCTTCAAAAGATTCTTTTTTTTGTTGAAGAAAAGAAACATTTTCAGTTTGAATTATTCATCGCAGGGTCACAAAAAGAGAGTAACCACAAGTGAAGCTTTGAGGCACCATAACAAATAAACTCTATGGCAGTCATTGACATATTATGTAAATAGTGGAGTGCAGAAGTAAAACAGAGTGTCTAAAGGATTGGTCCAGATTCCTTCTCGTTTTGGTTGTATTGGCCTCAGAGGGCCAGCTTCCTGCTTGGGTTTGGCAGAAATCAGCATGAAACCCAACTAACATGACGGCTATGCTCAAAAGTCCACACCACTGCTACCTGACGGTGCTAATTTCCTGTCTCGCTCTTGCTTCTAATTGGTTGATCATGTCACTCTGGATGTGTGAATAAGGTTGAGCCTCTTGGCCGTGCTGCAGCAGAGTGCCGCCTCGAACCTGGGGGGCCGGCCAGCTTGTTTATGTGGAGTAAACAGTGTGGTCACTGTGGACAAGGTGGGAGGGGCACGGCTGCATTGGGCTGGTTCGCCATCAAACAGGACTTTCTCAAGTTAAGTCCGGCAGAGGCAGAGTCACAGCCTGAACATACTGAAGAAGAGGGCCAAAGCACAGCTGCAGCAGATATGTGCCAGTGGTGCAGGAGGAAGCCAGAGGTGCCAGCATTTGTGGAAGTGCCATTAATAAAAAAAGCTCCTTGGTCCCTTTAAGTATAATTTGCTGGATAAATGCTACATTTAAAAAATGAAGTTAATATTTTTTTCAAGATTCTATTAATGTCATTAATGACGTCATCAGATTCAGAAGGACAGACACAGATATACACACATTCAACAAGACACACGCACTTTTGGGCTCTCATCAAAGAACTGAGCCCCTGACTTGATGGCAGAACGTTATGCTAGTATCTGATATTCATCTTCAGAGAGGAACACACAGGTGTTGGAACAAATAACATGTTAAATGATACCACCTCAAAAGTGCCAGGACTTTCTTTTTGGATGATTAAATTGCTGCTGTATTTCTTTCTTTCTCTCCCCCCTTCCCCCTCCCTCACTGTTAAAACACATTTAAGTTGAAAGAGCTGCTTTCGTCTCGGCTGCCTGTTAGAGGCTGTGCCAGGGGCTTGTTGAGTTTTGTCTGCATTTAAGATGGAGCAAGGTAAAACTGGAATCTGTTTTCCACTTTGCACTTTGAAGAAAATCTAATTTTCTGTCAGCTTTTCCTAAGACTGGGAAGAACTGTGTATATATTTTAAATGCAGTGTCACAGTTAGATGTGAGAGGATCAACTACATTCTGTATCAGAGGAAAAAAAAACTGCCACCCACAGACACATATAGTATACACATGTACCTCATTTGAGGTTTTGAAAACCAGAATAACAATTTAGTACTTGATTGTCTGAGTGTCAGATTTGCTTGACTGCACTAGTTGAACCACGCATTTTCAACCACACAAGCACACACACACACTGCCGCCGCCCTCTCTGAGAATCATTCCACATGTCTAGCAGGCTTACCTGTGGCCACAGAAGAACAAAACAAGCAGCGAATGCAGCGTCTGCCAGCATGCAGGAATCCTGTCACTGCATGCACTGTAATGAGCTCTTAATTACCCTGTCTGTCTGGGGTACTAGCGGAGAACTTGCAACACTAACACGGAACTGTGTATGTGTGTGCGTGTGTGTTTTTTGTATTTTTAATATGCCTGTGGTGCAATCGTCTCCGTTTGTGTGTGTGTGTGTGTGTGTGTGTGTGTGTGTGTGTGTGTGTGTGTGTGTGTGTGTGTGTGTGTGTGTGTGT
>JAUMHL010000004.1:15006664-15080905 GCA_032362345.1 Sandelia bainsii
GTGTGTGTGTGTGTGTGTGTGTGTGTGTGTGTGTGTGTGTGTGTGTGTGTGTGTGTGTGTGTGTGTGTGTGTGTGATTTAAGAATCCAGGGTAGCAGATGTCTGGAGACGCGTCCTGTTGACAACAAAACTGAGACAGTATTTCATTTGTTCAGACAACAAAATGAAGCAAGGAGGCTTTAGGAGGAGATGACACTGTATTTTCTTATTTAGTCGTCTTCAAGGGGAGAATGCAAGGTTCCAGCCCTGGATAATGGAAAACATCTTTTGTAACAGCGAGATGGGAATCCATTTAATTATAACGTGTTGATGGGCGATCTATCACCCTGCGATTTTCAAACAAACAGGCTTGGGGATTTAAAGTATCTGCAAAATACAACAGTGTCTGGCAGGGCTGCCAAAACCGAGATGTGTGTGCTGTTGATATGTAAACACCTCCCTGTGTCTCTAAAAGGGATTTATTACAAGTCTATTTTTGTTTGAGCTTTACTTGTAATACTGTGGTGCTGTCTGTGCATGATTCCTACACATTCAGGAGCGCTCCGTGTGATGTGTGCCATGACAGACATCACCAGTTTGCAGCACAGACACTCCAGCAGATAGTTGGGAGGGAGAAGGCCCTTCTTCTCTGTTATTTAATTATTTTACCACTCCTGCCCTGCGGTATGCCGTCATGATGGTAATACCACAGATTAAGGTGTGTGGTTTTTACAGCCCTTCCCCTCCTCCGTCTCACTCACACACTTCTTATAGACCGCCTCTAGTCACTGGCAGCTGTAATGTGAAGCTACAAGGCCTTTACAGTCTCTGACAGTTGCAACTGATGTTAATGTGTTGTGTCTGCTCGCAGTGCATGCACTGTACATGTGTGTTGCAAAAGAACAGCCCTTTGAAGCCTGACAAGACTATGACGCTCTAATTCCTGCTCTAATCCTGTGTGAGGCGGATGAGAGCAAAGCAAAGAGCTGCTCTTCGTTTGTTGTCTGGACCAAGTCTGTACACCTCTCCCTGCTGACTAGAATGCCCCCAATACACCCACCCAGTATTCAAGTCAGTCCTCAGAAACTTAAAGCTCCCAGTATAAGCTTAGCTGCAGGGGGCTTTTTATTGGCAGACAACCTGCAGAGCTCACGCCAAACTCTAAACCATCAGAAAATTATCATCACAGGGGCTGTATTGTGTGGAAGCTCCACACTGTTTATTTTCAGCATAACCGGTCGGTGGTTTCTAAAATGGCTGACATGTTTTCAGTTCGGTACAGGCTGTGCGAGGGAACAAAATCAATATCAACACAAAAGTAAGGACAAGGGAGAGCAGGGTAAAAAAACCTGTGTTCTCCGCAGTCAGCTGCTAGATAGGACCATACTGGTGACTCAGCGCTGGCTAAGCTACGCGCAAGGCCAAACATTGGTGTATGACTGTGATACACACTGATAGAGTTCCACCCACACACGGCCCAGCGCTCCCAAACAAGCCCTCCTGTACACAGCAACATGCTGATACAAAGGTAATGAGATTCATTAGCTAGCATGAGAACTAGAGTGTGGGCGGGAGAGGATACTGTAAGTGTGTGTGTGTGTGTGTGTGTGTGTGTGTGTGTGTGTGTGTTTAGTCTGCGTGCTTCCAGACATGGCATCTTGTTAAAGAGGATCTGACATATGATGGCAAGTGAACATTCATCCTCCCTCCAACCTCACAGCTGTCCAGAGTACACACACACACACACACACACACACACATATGCTTGGAACAGCCCCCTCCTCTCCATCGCACCACCTTTGGTCGCAGCCCTCCACCCCCTGCCCCCGCACATTCGACCAGTCTGAGAGTGACGTGATTGTCAAAGTAGTGGGCGGCTGTTACATTCCTGAGGCTGTAGTGTGCGGGGGCCAGCTCCAGCACCCAGGCCAAGCTTGGTTGGCAGCACCCACCATGCCACCTGGCCACAGACTCAACCCTGCACTCTGTGGGGCCCGGACCCACCAACGCAGGGCATCCGGGGACAGAGCTGACAAGAGCTTCCCCTTAGACAGCGAACACACATAACTGCTCCCAGATTAGTGGAACTGAACTCCAGAGCCCCTTGGAGAAAACGCACATGAAGGGCACTTGCCTTTGTTTAATGTCGGGTGAACAGCATGTACCATGTGTAACAGATTAGTGTTACAGATTACTTATCCACTGGCCAAACAAAACTAAATATGTTTCTTATAAGTAATGGCAGTTAATGTAAACTGAAGTGTTACAGGTGATGTTGTATGGTTGTGGCTCTATGTATTTGTGGTTCTCACCTGGTGTGGTGCTGATGTGGGATTGGTGGATTTGGCGGGGATTATTGTTCACTGGGCCTATCCGCATACTCCGCTGGTAGCGCTCGATCTCTGAAAGTCTGTCAGAGAACTGCATCTTCTGGGCGTCTTCAATCTTCACTCTGTGCCCTGAAACAGTGACATGAGGGGGACAGGTAAGAGGGAAATCCCAAACTTGCCAATGTACCACCAACATGACCATCAAAATGATTCAGAATGACACTTGATATTTCCAGAGTTGCATAAAAATGGCAAAAACAATAACGAGTCATTTTGGAAAACTTCTCCCTCTTCCTAACTTCCTGATGGAGCCAGACGGTTTGACGGTTTCCTGGCAAAACAAGCTCTCTTTGCCTGTCTAAACTGTAATTAATGTAAAATTGACTTGGACTGAGAAGACCATCAATATCTCCCACTGTAACTCACACACACTCACACGGAGTGAAATTATATCGAGGGAGGGAGAGACACTATTGCCATGTTTTCAGCTTCCAAACACAAAAATATTATTAGATTGTTAGCAGACCTTGAAATTCATTGGCTAGACACTAAGTGTTACCCAAGCTGCACCTGCTGCTGTGTCATCTGCAGATAACGATAGCATAAGTGGTTGAAAATAATTGCTTGAGGAATGCTGTTTTCTTTGGACCTAAAGTCTAACAAAAATTAAGCTATAAAATGTGCCATTTGGTATGTTTGTGAACTGATGACATTAAGTGATCTTTATCGTTCCATCTTGCTTCGAAAAACAAGAAATAGTGAGTATTGTAGATCTGCCCCCAGTAACACCCCTCGCAAACACACCCATGTACACACACACACACATTTAGGTCTGACTGACACAGCACTTAGTCAGAAGGAAACACCCAGACAGGGCTACCAGACCATACAGTCATCAGTTTTAAACATAAGTGAAAGAAAGACTGAAAGCAAGCTTTTGTGTTTGAGGGTGTTTGTGCATGAAGTGTGAGAATTAATTCTGAGTAAGTGAAGCATATCTGCTGCATCTCTTTCATCTAAGACCCAGAAAACTAACTGACACACTTAGTGCCCATATCACTTTGATGTGCCGTTCAGGGAGGTGGTCAGACAAAAGGCCCACTGATCATGCTTTTTATATAAACACTCATATGTATGCTTACATTTACAAATACACATGTTCACGCACACACACGCACACACATGTGGACATGTGAACACACCAGACGTGAGTCCGGATGAGGCCTGTGCCTCTAATGGGAGGAAGAGATTTTAATGTAACTATCAATGCACCAAAACTGTGTGTGAACCAGCATGTATACATTCTGTGGTTTTCTCCCTGGCATCTCTACAGAGTAGCCTAATGTGAAGTAATGGCTGGATTTGAATATTTTATCACTATATAAAGGGGGCAAGGCAGACGGACCAATATGGATTTTGCCCATCCTTTCTCTCCACTGACCCATGGGCAATATATCTTTCCTCAGAGGCTGACCCATGGGTAAAGTTTCCTCTCGTTTACCGCTCTGTCCATTTGTTTGTGCCCACCATCTCTCCTCTATCCTCTCTTTACGAATGATATAGAAATATCTTGCATTGACACCTCTCCAACACACATGCGTAACGCTACACACATATTGATGCACGGACGCAATGTCTGAAGTTAGACAGACACAGAAGTCAACCACCCTGCTGTCCAAAGTCAAACTGCAGCACTGAACACTTTGGTACTTTTCTATTCTCACCCACTGATCAACAGTTACGTTGTACTTTTCTGTGTGAGTGTGTCAGGGAGAGACTCAGTCATGACTAATCTGTCTGAGCAGCGACAGCAGTTCTGCTGCTGATCTCCCACTGTTTGTTTTCACGAGCATTAGGATGTGGGACGCCAAAGGAAAGGACACAGTGTGTGTGATTCCACCCACCGGCCCACTAGTTTGCTTCGTGCCATTACTCAGGAACATATCCTGGAAGGACACAAAGCCCTTCACACTCTGTAATATCTCCAGTCTGCCTTAAACTGTGATGGAAGGAATGAAGACCAACGTCTCACTCTCTCTCTCTCACTCATGCAGTGTCTTTCTTTTACACACACACACGAAGGAGTAGTGACACATAGCACCAGATCCACATAGACACTAAGGCTACTGTCTGTTCCACGCCAGTGCAGGGGCGGCCAGGGGAAGGAGCCCTCCAAATATAGCCCTTTATATGTGTCCTTGTGTAGTTATTAAGAGATTTACACCACCTCAAATGGCTGAGGTCAGGGAAATGATACATCCCTCCGCTCGCTGGTTGGAAAAAAAGGCAGGCAGGAAAAAAATAATAATTGGTCAGTTTTTCTGTGGCCAATGGTGGTCTGAGATGAATTGGCTGGCTCTTTAGGGATGAAAGTGATCATTCAGCTTCCCACAAACACACACACTTAAACCTAACTGTAGATTCTGTGGCCCAGTTCCAGCTGGCAGGGACATGCAGCGTTTGGCGACACACTGTTCAGAGCTTCCAGTAGGGGGTTAGTGGGCTGTGAGAGGGAGATTTTTTGGGAGAGTGGGGGCTTCATTAGAGCAAGGCCTGTAGCTCATTAACCCTGGTCTTACAGTTCCTGTTAACACCACTAATCAAATGGGAGGTGGCTTGAAACTTTCTTTTCCCCTTCTCTGTTTTTCCCTCTGCCTTTGTCTCTTGGATATTTTTTAAATAAACCTACCAGGAGGGAAGCACACTCACTTTCTCTTTTTTAAGTTTTGTGTTTTAAAACTTTGTAGCTAAGATTCTGAAATTCCTTTTACTGTGTGTGCAGTTCATAATGATAAATTAATAGGCTTTCTATGCTAAACTATAATGATGGGAGGGGAACTATTTAATACACTTTAATTTCTTGACACAGAAATGACTGTTTAGTCTCAATTTCATCTGGACTTGGGGAAAGTTACTTGGTTTTGACTTAAGAATTTTGTTTTTCGTTAACATACAATAACTATACTGTACAGTATGCAGTGTGAATCATGTGACAGCCTTCTTTTAAACTTTTCATTTCTCCTCTGTACATTGAGAAGGAAAAACAGCATTGTTCAGTAAGATTTAATAACTGTCAAAATCCTCCCAGACACAGAAAGAGAAACAGAACTTGCATCCTTCAGTTACACCTTGTGTTAATACGCTCTCTTTGGTCAGTTGACCCTTGCTCAAGCCACAGTCTGTCTGCTCCGACCACCAACATTTGACTTCTATCTACTCGGCAGGGCCACGGGCCAGAGGGGTGCCAACACTCCACACCAGCCCCATTTCAGAGGGATTTCTGTGGTTGGATGAATATTTAATGAGTGAGGGTGCACTTAGGAGAGAATGCCCTTGTTTTTCTCTCTATGATATCATAACCACAAGATAGAGCTGGGAGATGGGGGCCAATGCACACATGAGGCCTAAACAGCAGCGCTCAATACGCACCCAGAACCGAAATGGATGCTAAAGGTTGTAGGTTTACTAGCTTCCTCTCAGCATAGCGGTCGCATCATCTGAAAGCATTATGGAAGTCTATGAAGAACAAATAAAATGCTTGATATAAAATGTCTGGTATTAACGATGTACTGAGAGGCAGTGGCTGTGTTTTGAAGAAATGGGTGTGCCGTTCCCAGCACCCGCTTTGTTTTCTGTGCGCGCGTGTGTGTGTATGTGTGTCTTTTTATTTCCTGATAGTGTTTTATCTTTGCTGCAGTACAACTTGAGTTGCTGTTTTTCCTCTGTTGCCTCTGTGCTTTGAAGCACATGGAGGTTCAAGTTGAAGTGACGTGAAAAGTGTGAGATTGTTTTTCACAAGATTGCACCCGGTGCTCTGAGATCAGACTATATGAGCGGCAAAATGAACCAAGTCTTACCTAGCTTTCCCCACACAAAGCCCATATCAGCTCAACACAGAGACAGTGTTTGCTCAGTAAGGTGACAGCCGGGCCTTAGGCATCGACACCACAGCTGAATGTTCAACCAATACGACTTGTTTCCTTCCTTTATCCCCCACTTTTTCTGTACTTCTCCTCTCTTTCCCTATCTGCATTGAAAGAAAGAAACATATGTTCCTGTCCAAAGGGAGACACATTAAACACAAGCTCTTTTTAGTGAAGGGCTGGGTGCTTTTTCAGGGGCAAAGTGAAACCCTATCTGAACGGCAAAGGCCAATACGTGCTTTGGCTGCAGCCCAAGTCTGCACTGAATATATTTGAAGTGTAAATATTTATATTTGTCATATAAATGGACTTGATAGGCCCCTGATAACAGAATAGAATTGATTTGGAGTGCATGTATTACACATAAGACTGAAAAGTATGTCTGGACTGTGAGTATCGTATAGGATTACATACAAAAAATGTCTAGGCATTGTAAGAAGCATTTCTGAGTGAAATATGAGGGCTCAAAATGGCAGCTGATTGTGATTTTTTTTAATGCAGAGTACAAAAGGTTTGTATGTGGTTCAGTCTTGTGTTGATGAGTCATTTCAATAGTACCACAGCTTAAATGCATCCAGCCTTCCTTTCAGGGTCAGGGAAGCCCATATTGTATGTGTTTTGAAAGTTAAGTGTTGAAAAGATGTGAGCACAAGAGTAGCATCCTTATCTCGCTTTTGAAAGCCCACGGTGCAATGTGGGGCAACAGTTGAACATATGTTGCAGCGAGGCCTACTTGCCTGCGAGCACACTTCCGTTTGCCCTCAACAGACACTGGAGACGTTTCAACATCTGTTGAGCAAAGCCTTGTACACCTGTCTTCCTCTTCCTCCACTCTAGCGAACCTGAACCCCCTCCATTCTCGTTCCCACCCTGCCTCTTTCCGCCAAGCTCTCGTGTACTTCCCTTTTCGTTCTATTACTGGCATCATCGCACAGCTCAAAAAGCATCTCTGCAGCAGTGCACTTGGCATCGTGTTTCCCAAGGCCACCAATCACACTGTTGGGTATTTACAGTGGGGCAAATCAAAGTTCTTGTTTTGAGGCTGACCCTGAAGGATGTGGGTTTTACCCTTGGCTGGTGATTGTGGCTGTCTCGTCTGAGCCTAAATGAGTTGATTCTAGCCACATGCAGACAGTACACTACTTTGCGCTCATTTACATAAAACTCTTGAAACGCTTTCGGTATGAATGCATTGCGTTTTACAACTGTATCATTACCGTGGATTGAATGCACAGACTGTTTATTTCTTTGGACATAAACAAGGTGTGAGCTTTAACTGTTTGCCAAAAATATCAGGGCATTGAATACAGTGGGCAGGAGAGGTTTGGTACAAAGATTAAGCTTTGAGGAGGAGGTCACCAAAACTTTTGGTACGCTTTTATTTTATCTGTAGTTCATCCTCTCTAGCCACAGCTGGGGGATCGTCTGGTCCCTCAGGCAGATGCATCAGCCTCTCTCTGGGGACATCAACAGTGTGAAAATCCCCCTCGCAGGCCTGAAAACAAGCTGCTCACAGCGGAAGTTGCTACATGAGACTGTTTGAGCAAAGAGCGCAGCCTTCCTTTTCTGATAAAGGGATAAAGCTCTTTGCGTGTCTGCTTGTGTGTGTGTGTGTGTGTGTGTGTGTGTGTGTGTGTGTGCGTGTGTGTGTGGAACAGAAGCAGTGCCATACAAGGACAACCCTACAGCAAGGCAGGTTGAGGCACGCAGAGAGGGTGAAGGGGTGCCAAAATAAGGCCCAATGCACCCAGATTCTCTAACAATACAATAAGCCCCGTAGCGCGAGTAATCATCCCTCTTTTGTCCCATCATGCTGTGTGTGTGTGTGTGTGTGTGTGTGTGTATTTGTGCACGCACATAACTGTCTTCTACTCAGGAGTTGAGGCGTGTTGGGGGTGATATGAGTGAGGCTGTTTTTCAGGCCCTTTTGGCTGCTTGCCTTCGCAGATTTCCCCGCGCTGCTACTGCTGCTGCTTTGGCCTCGTCGAGCACAGTAGGCCTATTTGGCTCCAGTGACAGATCATATTAAAGCAATAAGCTACTTTGAGTGTGTTATTTTAGCTCTAATGGTGAATGGAGTTGTTGTGTAGCGTGTGTGTGTGTGCGTATGTTTACGTGACAGTCAGGTTGTTCTAAGCAGCGAGGGGAAAGGTGGGTGCCCTGCAAGACTGTGGGAAAGGAAAGAAAGCTGCTGCTGTCACATACATCAATGCAACGCTAGCAGATGTGTCAAACAGCTTCACGTTCACACCTACATGCATACCAGCTCACACACAATAATGTGCAACAAGCGTGCATTTGCCCCTAAACACGCACACACACACACACACACACACACACACACACACACACACACATACACACGCACACAGTTCTACAGAATGACAATTCATATTCCAGGTGGGTCAACATAAATGTGTGAAATGTGAAATGTGTGAATTTTCCGCTGTGTAGGCATGTACATTTTTCCCTTTCACTACTCATTATAATAGTTTATCATGCCGTTAGTGGACTACTGCAGTAATGTTGAGGTTGCAAAGATTGACCTTTGCTTTTCTGTGATCATTCCAGACTGTTTTGAAAAGCCAAGGCTTCCCTCTATGTTTACACAGAGGATTACAACCTTCTCCGCTCCTGGAAGCAGAAGAAAGATCTCGCTACACCTATTATTTGCTCACTGTTTCAAACCATTAAGGCCTAAAGAAATAAATATCCAGACCGCAGGGTGGTGGTACACAGCGTTGTTTCCAGTAACCAGCAGGTGCCTTGTTCCCACTAACCACCTCACACTCCACCCCTCTAACACAGAAAACTGTTTATTGTCATAATGCAGCAGGGGAGAAAATATTCCTCCACTCATGGGCCATTTATTTTTCTAAATGCAGATCAGAACTTTTATTGAATTATGGCTGAAAGGTCGTAATGGTTACCTCCTGTGTGGGTCAGTGTAAATAAGGAAGAGTGAGCACACACAGAGTGGGCATTTTACTTCCCTTCATAGGTAGGTAAACAGGAAGGAGTGTGCAGGGAGTTGGTGGAGAGACGGAGGGAGAGAGAGCTGAGTAGCGCGTTGGCAGAGTTTCTCCGTTGATTCTGAGGGAAACTTTTTTCTACTTGCATCACGGGTGTGAATCAAAAGCGTTGTCTGGGGCCGCTGCAAATAATTCTGTGATTCCTACTGTTTCTTACTGTTCAATCTGGCGTCAGCAAATATAGGGTGGAAACTTTTGCCTGTGTGGAAAAATAAAGGGCATTTCACCCAAAGGCTATTGTGTTTGTGCGTGTGTATGTCTCTGACTGTCACTAACTGGCCCGAGGAGTACACATTCTGCTTTTTCAGAATGTTAAACAATGTTCTTCTTTTTTCCTGTTTTTAGCAGAAACTTGCGCATTGACGTTGCAGCGAGGGGAGATGAGCTTTTTTAAATTTTCTCTTTATATCTCAGTTTCGTAGAGGTACATAGATCAGTTAGCTCTGCTTTCACAGTAAAACGTAAGTACAAAAGCCTAAGTAGGATTACCAACGGCTGTGCGTGTGTGTAGCCCTCAAAGGGAGTTGGCCTCAAAGGTTCTAGATGTGGTTAAGGTGGCAACAGTGGTCGAAGGGCTTCCATCGCAGTCCTTTATTTACCCTCCCACAACAAAATTGATTATAATACAGCTGCTTTCATGTCTGATTTATCACTCTTTGATGACTCCAGCAGCAACAGTTGCATTTATTCATATAAAATGTGCGTCACTTATATAAGATGTATAAAGACATTAAAATGTCTCACAAAATAATTAACACAGGAGTGTCTCTAATGTGTAGACATCCCACATGATGATGACGTCCTTATCCGTCACCCATCACAAGCATAAGACCTCAGAATGTCATGAATGTTTCGTCCCCCTCTGAAATCACTCCAGATCTATACAGTATGCACTGCTGCATTCCAGTGGATTTATCAGTTGGCCAATATTTGCTCTACTTCTAATCGCTGAGGCCAAGTTTGACGCGTCTCGATTGACCCCGGGGAAGGAGGGACGCCACAGTCGAGGGCCTCCAGTCACTGCATATGCCACAGAGTGTCATTTCTCTGAAGAGGACATAAAATCTCCCCCTTATCATGTCTCATCTGTCTCTGCGTGGTACTGAGGTGGAATCTCATCTGCCAAATTATAAATTAAGTGGTCATGAGTTAGAATGTTGAGGCTAGCCACTACTAGCGTGTGTGTGTGTATTTGTGTGTGTGATTATGTGCGTAGGCCACTATGTCCCTAGGTTATACATCTGAGAGTCACGGTGAGCAGTCAGGAAAGCACCCAGCATCAGACATGCCACTGCTTTACCCCCTCCCCTGGCACTGATACACCTGTAGGCCTTTCTTTCAAAGACACCCATCTCCATTTTCAAACATCAAAGTTGTCTTTGAGAGAGCAATTCGCACTGAGGGTGAGCCTTTCATGTGATTTGTGGAGCATGGGCGTGGCCCGTGGGGGCCGACTTAAAGAGATGGACACACCTGGCAGGTGCATGAGCTAAACACACGCACACGCAAAGACATACACAGCAACACACATGCTATCTTTTTGTTTACTTTACAGAGAGACTGCAATATCACAGGAAAAATAACACAGCAAATGTCATTGTTTGTCTATTTGCATACTTTGTACAGTCTGTGTGCCAAATGCAAATAGAATCAACCCGCCAACTCCAACATGCACCCCCGCAGCCCTGACTCCCCCCACACACACACCCGCCATTCTCCTCATGGAGCTGTGCGAACACACCCAGCCGAGTAAATAGAGGCAACAAAACACGACAGCACTTGTGTGATTTCAGTGGATGCGTGGGCCCGTGGGTGGGAAAGTGTGCGAGCTCTATCTGAATGTATGCAGGTAAAGCATGTACTATATTGTGTTAGTGGTTAGAGTGTGTTCATGTGTATCATTTTTGAGTCTCATCAGACAAATCAGGTACTGAGGTATTACAGGCTTGCAAATTCCTAACATTCAGCAAATAAAGATCTGTCCTTTCTGTTTCTTCAAAAATGCGTCTAAAAGCTTTTGAATTAAAAAAAAAGAATAAATAATAAATACCTACAACAATCATTTGCTGAAATGATCCCAGTTAACTTTCTAATTGGCCAATCAGATTCAGCTTTAATGTTCCTTATCACTTCAGCGTCTCACACAAACACAAACACACACAATTTTAAGCGCTGATTTTCATACACAGAAACAGCTTTGAATATATTTTCAGATGGAGTTGAATATTTTTCTTACCTCAATTTCAAAATCATTTATGCAAAGATTTGACTTGCTCATTCAGTTTTTTTTTTATATCATCAAACCTTGCCTGTAAATGATATCTGTGCAAATCCAACTTTACATATTCACAAACATGACTTTCAGAAAATGCATTTATCATGCTCACTCATTCAAATTATTAATACAAACCCATGCTGCAAGAATGATTTCAAAACACCAGTTCACAAGCTAAAAATATCTGCTTTATGTTCGAGCAGTACGTTCATCCTTTCCTTCCAGAGACTGGTGCATTTGAGGTTGAGAGAGGGAAAAATAGAAATACAGAAATAAAAACAACCCCTCCCCGTGGGTAAATGGACAGTGGCTGATGTCATATGTGTGTGAGAAGGATACCAAAATATAGTTGTGGGATTAATTGGTGAGAATAACCCTGCAGGGTGCATTAAATGTATGAACAGGGAGGGTCTGACACTTAAGTCATCTGTTTTCCTTTTTGGTGTTTCTAAGTCAGCGTGCTCTGTCTTGTTGTATGTGGCATATTGTTAAAGCCGCCGCTCAGACAGCAGTTTTCAACAACAGTTGCAACAGTTGTGTTTTCAGTTTGGCCTCGGCAGAAGTTTGATAATAAAATACTGTATGACTGATAGATCAGGGGGGTGGGGGTGGGGGGGTGGAAGGGGTATGGTGACAAATGCCGGATGTGTGATGAGGAAATCAGCAGCAAGAGAGACAGAAATACTTAGCTTAACATTTACCCTACTTTCTGAGGAACATAATGCTGCCTCTGTGTGTTTATATGTCCATTTACATGCATGTATGTGTGTGAGCATGCGAAAATACATTAGTGTACACATGCTTGCTCATCTGTGTGTCTTACGGATCAAGTGTTTTCAGAAGGCATGGTGTTGTTACACTGCTGCAGGCAAGCTGCTGCTGCAGTCCTGTCCATCAGGTTCTCCAGACTGGATCAGTAAACATTAATAAAAACCTCCTCCCCCCCTTTGGTGCCAGCTCCTGCCACTGCTCGGTTGGCAGCCATGCAAATGCACGTCCTACATAAACAGCCAGTAAAGCCCCATGCAGGCTGGTCCCTGCAGCCTGCCAGCCTGCGGACAGGTGAACACAGTGTGGCCAAGTCTGGCTTCAGGCCGTCTGCACTCTATGAATGATAAAGCTGCGATGTTCAGGCTATGTTGTGTGGCACTGAAAACGAGAACTGGGTTCAAAGCAGCTTTGGAATATATAACTGTCTCTCAGGAGGTGATTTATAATGAAAAATTGCTGTTAGTTTTATGTGTTGGCAGTGGAGCCTCTCTGCTTTGACTCTAAACATTGCACAGCAGATATAATGTGGTGCCTTGTGGTTAGAGAAGAATGTGATTATTTTTATGGTCCTAATAATGTCTGAATAGTAATGTGTGTTCCTGTGTGTTGAGTGCCGGTACATGAATGATATTGTATGCTTAAAATGTGTTTCTTGTTTAAATATGAGAGATCTCATCTCGCAAATAATTTTAATTTTTTCTGTGAGTCTGTCAATACACTAAACTGGCCTGAAAACTAATCTGAAGCTCAGATTTAATTCAAATTGAAACAATGAACAATATAAATATGCTGTGTTTGAAAATGTTTATCCTATTTCCTGTTTGAATTCACTGGTTGATGCTGGATCTGCATTCACTCAGGTGTAACTGGATGTATTTTTCATATTTCAGATCAGCTTTGACTCAGTATTTCAGCCATTTTAGCATTTGCATAACATTATTTCCAGGGGGTTAAACTAAAGGAGGCTCTAGCTAGCGCACATTGAAATCATATTCAAATGGATTCTTTTAAATTAGCCTTTGCTGAAGCTTATTTTCTGTCATTCTATGAATTCCCTCTCAGCACCACGTAACAGAGTTTAACAGAGGCCTACATTTCTCCCACCCTATATTAAACAGTGTTGCTTTATAGCACCCAGTGCCGGTGTAAAAGTAGTACAGCCACTCTGACGCCTCAGCTGGAGTAGCAACACGTTGACAGACAGGCAGGAGACAACATTAATGTACACAGTTATTTCAAGCTGAGACACTTGCAGATGCACATGAGAATGCGTTTATGCTCCAGCACACACTAAGTTTTTTTTTTTTCTTTAAACAAAAGACAATCAAATTGAAACCACACACACATACTCTCACATACACATACAGTGTTTATAATTATCTCACCCTCCCTCCTCTGTAGTCACTGTTCTCTTTTATACCTCTGCAAATAGCCAAATAGCTAGGGGGTCGATGTCCCTCTCTCTGTGCCCCTCAGCTCCCTTCTCTGCCAGCCATATACCTCCTCGTGTGGCACTTGCTACCACTCTGTCTTCCCCTGGTGTGGTCAGTTGTGACCGGGCTAAATCCTCCATGTTCAAATATCAGCTCTCCACCACCATCTATCCAGACCTTTAAACTGTGCACCGTTATAAACACCATCTCTACACAGGTAGATCCTAAAATCCTACACATCTCGTCTATATCGCTCAGTTCATACATGTACACACATATGGCTTCAGCCCTCAGCAACCGACTCATCTGAGTATCACTAGTCTCAACCATCCCTCACACACCCACTACATTAAACCACATGAGAATGTAGCTGAACGGTGGCGCTAACAGCTTTAGCACTCCAAGCCTCCCTGCCAGGGCTAACAGTGGCTGGAGTCTGCCCTGTGTTAAATCAACGAGCCACTTATGTGGTCGGGTAGGTACGACCCCTCTGACCAGCACTGGGGAAAGGTAGAGGTGAGGGATAGGGTGAGGAGGAGGAGGAGGAGGAGGAGGAGGGTTGCACTGAGCTGAGCCACCTGCGGCTTGGAGACTCACTCGCCCCTCTTAGTGGTCTTGGGTTATGCCTTAATATGTTTTATAGTTTCCTCTGACTGGGCCCATCCCTGTGCCCCTGCTACACATACACACACCTGCATTGCTATACTTGTTAGGACAACTTATAACACTGCATTCATTCTTTAGAGGCTTACCATAACCTCCTCCACCACCATGCCTAACCCCAACCTTCATCTTGTCTTAAGTCTAATCTCAACCCCAAAACCAAGCCTTAACCCCAACATAAATCTAGTGGAAACCGAATCTTTGCACATGTGATCGTGTGAACAGATTTTTACCTCCACAATATGAGGAATATGTATCACACTTGTAGGCATACGCACCCTAGGAGACATGCTCACAGTGTTAGATTTGAATCAGCGTATGAATCATGCCTTTCACTTAGCATGTAGCGATACTAACCCCCCTACTTTCAGAACCAGGAAAAGCTTCTTCTAAGTGGGTGGCTCTGCAGCATTCACATCACACCATGATGCATTTTAGCAAAAACAATAGTAGTGTTGGTGTGTGTGTGTGTGTGTGTGTGTGTGTATGTGAGAGAGAGAGAGAGAGAGAGAGAGAGTGTGTGTGTGTGTGTGTTTGCTTCCGTGCATGTACTCACTGCGGGGTTCCCGAGGTCCATCCACAGTGACTTTGATGGCGCGGTGGTAGGTGGCCACTTGCGGAGGTCCAGTGAACACAGTGATGGTCAGAGTGAAGCTCTTTCCTGCATCACATTAGCATAAATGACATTTTACTTTTTCATCTGTAAAACAAATTTCCCTCATGTGCGTAACAATAGCTCGCTGAGCAACCTCAAATCATCAGCTTTTGTCCCGCCGCAGTCATTGAATTAAAGTAGCCTAAAAAAAAGACCAGGGACCACCTCTTTTGATGGCCTGACTGCGGGTATGATTTAGATTATTGAGAGAATGTGTTCCAGATTGCCTGAAAGAGCTTGCAGCGATAGTTTATTGTTCAACAAGGCACGATTTTGCTCCCATCTGCATCAAAGTCCGTGCAGGGGTGTCCGGTGCTCATCTCCGGCTTTGAGAAAAGCATCTCTTTAGAAAAAAGTAAAAAAAAACAACAAAAAAACAAAGAGGACTGCGTGGGAGAAAAAAAAAAAGAAGAATCCTCGGTTCTTTAACTGACAGCAGAAATGAAAGGTATAGGCTACTTTTTAATTGGCAGATGACACCAATTTTCCATCCATCAGAGCTATTTTAACATAGAAGTAGGTCGGGTAAACGCTGGAATAAAAGGTTCTGAGGGGACTCACAGAAATGTCTCTTATGGCTTTTAAATTAATTTTTAGTTCAGGATGCTTAGTTATTTATTATTGAAAATGTATGATTTACTCAGTATACCAGAGAAAAGTGCAGCAGGTTTATGCCTTAACGACAGTGTCCTACAAACAGGCCTGCTGATATGTGATTTTTTAAATCACAGCAATTAAGCACAATAACCATAATAAGCACCAGGTATTACACTGTAAGCTTTTTGGTGGCGGGAATTGTTTGACAATTTGCTCCGGGGCATGAATTGCGAGGTGTTTTTTTTTTTTTTTCCATCCACCCCTCAGAAGCTAGATAATTATTTGTATTCCCTTGGATTAAGAAAATTATAGTCACATCGCAACCGTGCACCGTGACGCAGGCCAGATGTTTCGGATGACACCCATGGAAGTGAGCTGGCAAAGCGTGGGCACTCGCTGTACCCAAACCCAAGTGATTCCACATTTGCAGTTTTTATCTCAAAAATCAGGCTAGAATTACAGAAATGTAATTAAAATCTATATATTAAGAAGTGGGCCTGTGGTATGTAGTTTGCTGTGTGTGTGCCTGTGCAATATTTCGGTTACCTAGACGTTAAATCATTTTTTACATTGTCTACAAAAACAATATGCTGTCAGTTGTTACTCCACTTAGACATAAAAATTATTATCTGTTGTTTTTATTATTATGTTGCAGCAAATATATTAAAAGCAGAGACTGCTTCTCTTATTGTGTGTGCATGCTTGCATTATATATGTATGTGTGTGTTTTTGTGTGTTTGTGGGATAGTTTCAGCTCACCTCGTCCGCTCCTTCCCACGAAGCGCAGGTCGTTGAAGCGGGCCACTTGGTTTTTCATCACGGCCGAGGCGTTCCTCAGCTCGGCCGAGTAGTTCTCGTCGTTCCCGGCCATCACGGTGACTAGAGTCCCGTCGGGAACGTCGCCGAGAGCTACGACCTGTGCGCAGGAGAGAGCTGGCGGTCACTTCGGGACACCAAACCAAATGTATACAGCTGCGCGCGTAAAACCGCATCCGGCTCCAGTAATATTAAACACGAATATCTTTTGCAATTTTACCGCAATGTCAACAATAAACCATAAACCAAATTGTATAGCGGGGAGTCTTCCTAAAGCTGTACCTCCAAACGTAGCCTGTTAACATATAAAGTTTTTAGTTTTTATAAACATGTGAATGGTTTTTCACTTCATTTTTTGTTCTGTTATTTATTTTCCTTGGGCTCTCACCGGATCGGATCATAGCATGATTTACACAATTCAAGGCTTAATATTGACACAAGCAACAAATATTTACCTTTAAAGCATGGATAATACATAGTAGAGAAAAATATAAAATTAGAATTTGGTCTAAACTGGTCAGGTCTATTTGCTAAGACCTGTTGTAATTTCAGATCTCCTGTCTGCAGGAATCTCTGGGCCGTTTTATGATGATATTTCTCTGGAGAGTGTATTTTAAAGTTAATAAGTGTAGAGCTTGTTGTACATTTGAACAATTTAACATCCTGCACAAATGCCAATTGCAGAAACGAAAACGCACAACTTTCAGAGCCCGATCTTCTTCATAAATAAATGCAATTAAATTAGCTCACTTCCTTAAAATGTATCTGAATGGTCATACATCAGTTTTATAAGCCTTTTCTTATGCATTTCCTATAGATAGCAAACCACAGTGCGCGTCACTAATATCAGAATGTAACAAATGATAATTAGAAACCATGTGTCTTGCCTTGAAAGCCACTGGGAGCGTCTTGTTGCACCTCCAGTGAGATGGAAGGACGGAGCATAGGAAGTTGGGACTGTCGGTCCGGACCAGCTCGCCTGCGTGATCTGCCAGGACGTCCACCACGTTCCTGGTGTCCGGTCTTGTCCTGAGGGGACCCGGGGTGGCCATTGTCCCGTTACCGTCTCCAATCTTACTGCAGGGGAAGGACGTGGAGGGCGGCGTGAACCGTCTGGTGGTGGGCGGCTCTACGGGAATATGCATCACAACAGCTTGGGTCAGTGCCACCTGACTGGGTTGTATCAGAAGAACAGGGCTCTTTGGGGTGAAAACAGTTATTTTTTCTTTTACTCCAGACGCTGCTGGTCTCAGGAGTCCACGATGTGCGCGCAAAGGATGGAGGCGAGAGCGCACCAAGTCTGAGTCAAGAGAGTCTCGCTACCTTAACAGAAACAGTAAACTCTGGTGACTGTTTGCTAAATCATCTGCACAGCATGTGTGAGCGTTGTTCTCTTTTTAATAAACGTCAGAAAACACTGTCAAACGAAAACTCTTCAAAGTCTCTCACAGGGCTGAACTTGACTTATACCGCGGGTCTTTACTGTCGTGCACAGTATCAGCGGCGTGTGTTCAATGTATCGGCGCCACAAACTACCCGAGCTCTCACTTTGAAAACGCAGATCAGTCAGTCAATCAATGTTTTGTCGATCAGCGATCTTTAGGCAGTAATCATGTAAATCCAGCCGTGATGCAAAAAGTTACACAATCCTGCCGACTCGCTTTCTCTGTTAAAGTAAAAAAAAAAAAAAGATGATCGAGTTTAAACAGAAAAACTTTGCCCGACGCCTCTTCTGATTTCACCAGTCTCTGCTGAAAAAAACAAACAAACCGCAAAACTAAATTTCTCAACTCCAAGTTTCTACAGTCAAACTGAAGCTGACGTATATCAGCGTCCTTTTCGTGCGTGTAAAAAGTTCTTGTAACTTTATCCTCGTTGAGATCTTCCCACAAACCCAGCGTTATTCTGGAATAGGAGGAGTTGTCCTGTCGCTCCAGTTGGATTTCCTTTAAAGTTATCCTTTAGCGCAGAGGTACGGGGCGCAAGAAGGAGCCGTGAGGCTGAACGGAGTGCAGAGTGCCGCGATATTATTTTACACCAGTCATTTTAGTGTTTAGTGGTCGGGAGTGTAGAGATGATTTCCACCAATGAATCTGCTGGGTTGGGCTTTCACAGGACCAATCAAACGCAGCGCTCCAGCCCTGCGCTGTTGTCACACACGGCAGCTGAATTATTGATACATATCTGCGCTTTTCTCCTCTACTTGTATACTTTCTGTGTACGATTTAGGCAGATATTGAAATAAAATGAAATGATGACTTCTGAGGAAACATATCTGAAGAGACGCCGCATGGTTTAGTAGAACTGTACACAGTGAGTGATCTGGACATAAATTGATTTTACATTATAAGCAATGATCATCACACGCTGTTGGAGATATGGACATAGAAATATATTTGATATTTGTTTGATATTTGATTAGCTTCAGTATTTTAAAAAAATAATTCCGCATTTTTCCAAAAACACTTCAGTGAAGATCAAGATTTATTAATCCTACATGAAACCATCTTAAATTATGTAATTGCAGGCTATAAGATCTGCACCTTTGTCACACTGGTTTATCACTGCACCCTCCCTGACCTATATTTAATTAAGATGTTTATGATTTATGCAAAGAAGGATTTACGCTGCAGAGACCTGTGGTTTTATTTTCATTTATGCATTTTTGAGAAGCTCTTATATCTGTCTGCTTTGCACCTTCACTCCACTTTTCTATAAATTGAAATTATGGTTTTAAGACAGATCTGTATCACTTTAATTGACTGAACTGAATTCAATAAGAAAATTAAAGCAAACAGGCAAATGTGTTTTTTTTTCCACATCAAACGACACATCAGGATAACAAGTGTGTGTGTGCCAGAGGCTCAATTCATTAGAAACCTGAAATGTTAGGGTTACATCAAATGACGGCACACCCAGCAAACCGTGCGCCATGCGGCTCTTTGACACTAGTTGGCGCATTTGCCTTTTCAATCGCCGTCAGCTCTCACAGTCTGAGGCAGACATTTCACATCTGCAAAGAAAAGGAAACTTTTATCTGTGCTCTGAGATTGTCGGAAATCTGAATTAATTTAAACTTTGGTCTAAAGAGTCAAATGAATTAAGTTTGTGAGGCGTTTTTTTTTTTTTCTTTCTCTTTTATAGTAGCACCGAGGACATTTTTTTACGTCTGCGTTACAGGTGTGTGCTTGAATCACAATAAACATAATTATTATTGAGAAATGAAATTAGTATAAAAGCTCGGGTATTCATTCGTTTAATAACCGCACTTTGAAGCCGTGTGAAAGGTTCGAGTTTCATTCATTGCTTCAGTGTTCAGTGTTTTGTGTCTTTTACTGTAAATGCATTTCTCAAACATCCTTTAAAATGCTGTGTGTGAGATTATTTTGTTAGGTGAGCACTGTTGGATTTTATTCTACACTACAGAATACAAAATATTTTGAGAAATATAGCGATTTGATTCGTGCACAAATTGAGAAATTTGCTGCAGCTCTTATTTAAAAAATGCCTCAAAATTAAAATATTGTAAAAAAAAAAAAAAAAAAAAAAAAAAAGGTTCAAATTCAGTTATGGAAACAGGAAACCGACAATAAAATAAATATTGAACACATCATCTGGATTTTAGTTGAAGCCTATTTTAAAACGTCCACTTTTCTTTTTTAATAATAACACGCTTTATTTTCGCGTGCGCGCGGGGGCTTTTAAGCTGTTTACATGCATGAGAATAAATTTTAGTGCAGTTAAAGTGCCGTGAGGAGTCATCGTGGTGGCTTCAGATTGTCTTCTAATTTCCTCTGCAGCGCACAGGAGAGTCAGAGAGAGAGAAAGAGAGGTGAAGTTAAAAATAACATTTAAAAATTTCCTAATTCTGCAAGTTTCCCAATCATGTGAACATTAGAGCTTTATTTAGCTGTTTATGTGGGATCAAACCTGGCCACAAACTTCACAGTGTCAGTGGTGGTGTGTAGAAAAACAAATCTACAGATTATATACAGTTTACCAAATCAGTATGTGAGTTAACTGCTCATAGAAAGTCTGTCAATCAAATCAACCTCAAGTCTTCATTTTTTATTTTTGTTTTTTGATGTCACACTTCTAGGGTCCAAGAAATATTAACCTGCAGGTTTATTTAACGTCCTCGTTCACACACACAACAAGCAACCACCTTTGTTTGTGGTTGCGTGTTAATTTCATGATCTAGGACAGTGGTTCAGGCAGGTGTGGTGAATCAAGCTTTTTTTTCAGTCAATCAATTCTCACACTAGGATTTACATCAGTCAGAGAAAATTATTAAAATGTTGATATAAAAAAAAAAACTTTTTTTAAAGGGTTCCCATGGGAAAGACTATGTAATGTGTGTGAGCTTTTTGGGTTTTTGTTTTTTTGCTAGAAGATGTAGGGAAATCCCAAATCAGGTAATCTACAATGACATCACATCATATAGCAGCAGTAGTTAAATCTTTACAATGCTAACTGCAGAAAATCATCTGTGATCAGTTCACCTGTCATGCGGCCTCTATTTAGAGTAAAGCTCGAATGGGACAATGACAATGCCGGTGATATTTTAGTCGTCCTCCTGCCCTAGTTCATTATTAATACGTGACCACATGCCCCAGCGATACCCTGTACAGCCTTAATGTGCGCTCCGGGCGCCTGTCACATTTAGACCTCCACATTTCAGCATGCAGTTTCTACAGTTTCAGCCGCACAGGCATTGAGGATAGAGCCTGCCGTGCCCCTGAACGATTTTTAATGATCCGGGTGGGTTGAGTATGAAATCAAGACAGAACTCCTGGAGGATATGTGAAACCCCGGTCCCACCTCAAATAGGCCTCAGCGTATATGATTCTTACCATTTAAGCATAAAAAGAAAACTGATCCTTCAGATATGAATCAAGAAATCACTTCTTTGTTTACTGATGGTTACTGTCTGGAAAAAACTTAGTTCCTGCATTCCTCACCTGAATCATTATGAACACTCATAGCAAGAAAGTGTTGAGTGTGGCACCAGAAAATGATTTGTTGGCTATAAAGTCACCATGAGATTGTTGCCCCTGTCAAACAGTTCTAAATGGGTCATTTATGTCTCTTTGAAATGTAAATAAATGAAGAAAATGAAGTTTAATTAATCATAAGGTTCACTGGAGTCCTTACAAAGACACAGCAGAGATGCCTCCTCCTCTCTATGCGTAAAGCCAAAGTAAACCCCAGGTACTTCTGGTTTCATGTATAATGAGTCAGATTGTAAAGACTAATATGAGTGTGATCCCCATTAGCAGAGAAACCAGTGGAAGCCTTTGGGTTCTTTAAACGTATACCTGTTTCTAAATGCCACCCACACTGCTTTCAGTGCCACTTAAAAGTCACTTTGAAGACTGTAACAGTCACAGATACGTGGAGATCCCTTCAAAGTTTTTTTGTTTTTTTTTACTGAATCTGATCTATTAGCCCATGTAAACTCCTGGGCTATTTTCAGATGTGCACACATAAGCCCTTGGATGCATAGCTATTCATTTGGAAAAGGGGGCTATGGGGGCAATTAGAAATAGTTTGAGGTTCGGCGATGACATAAGACAAAGATTTCTATCTTTAGTGGAGCTGTGGCGGTCACACATTTCTGTACATTCACAAATTACAGGGCAAGCTTTGGCCCTCAACCCACCGAATGCATTCCTTCCGAAAAGTGTCTGCTCGAATTTCAGCCGGGGGTTTCTGCTCAGTGGAAATATGAGTGTTCTGAATGGACGACTTTTATGAAATGGAGTTTTATTCCTCTTGGATTAAATTAGCTCTACTTTGGAGCTCAGGGTATTTTTTTGTATGAATGATGAATTCTGTGGTGACTGTGGAACGCAGGGCTTGTTTACCCTTCCCTCCCTTTTTCTGAAACGTAGCTCGCTATGAAATGGACTTTTTCTGCTTGATATGACAAGAGTGTCTGTGATTAGACTTCCAAGCATGATGTAAGTCACCAAAGCCATTTGTGCCAGTCCCCTCAAAGCCAAATCATATTCTAGCGTCGGAGTGTTTATATACACAAGTATATGGAGAAACTTTTAAACAACAGTGAGTGGGTACAGAGTGTTTGGGTTTTGGGCTCTTGCTGCTCTGATGGCTGATTCTCTCTCAAATTTTGATTACATTATGTGTCAGCACATCACAATTGGTGGTCATTTTTATCCATTTTGATGTTCAGACAAGAAAATAGGAAACACGTTGAACAATTTTGATCACATAAATTCGTATGTTATTTTTTCCTCCACCAAGGCTGTCTGTGTTAGTTTTAATGATCACTGGAATTCATTTGTGTACTCAAACTTTGTTTTAGCATTTAATCATCCCAAAGACTTTATTTTATTTTCTATAGTTTTCTTCTATATTTTGTCCCATGTAGTACATTATATAACCAGTAACTCATGAGAGTGTCAAGCCCCAATTTCAGATCCTTGAAGGCGTTTAGAGTATATATTATCCTAAAAATGATGAAGAGGATGGTGACATTTCCAAACCCAGCAGCTAATTACTGCTCAAGTGTGATGAGCCAAGATGCAGCAGTCACCAGAGGAGACAATGAGCAGTCATCTCATACATCTTTAATACTCTGCTTACATTTTATTAAAGCCCTCTGAATCAATTGCGCGGCATAATGGCTGTTGGGGGACGACTGTTTTTATTCCTGTCTGTTGAATGTAAATGGGCTGCATTCATTCTCAAACATACCAAACATGTATTTGTCTGTTCGACGCTTCATTTCATTCAGTTCACTGTGGGACAGTGTCAGTCCCCAGTTTTATAGAGAGGTTGTGTAACGTGACTAAGTACTCAAACTAAGTATAATGTTAAGGTATTTTACAATATTGTCCTATTTTATAATTTCATAATTTAGCTAAATTTCACTGCAGTAATTTAGTGTACTGTACTGCATTTATTTGACAGCTATCGACAACTAATTTATTATGATAAGCCTCTGAAACACAATGTAGTATGGCCTTTGACTACAATGTGTCTGAGTTTACGTCTTTTTAATAGCATTTTCAGGAAAGAGACCCCACCCCCCCACCCCCCAAACTTCTGAGATGGTTTGTTTTTAACAGCTTTTTAAACTCCTAAATAAGTAAAATGATCAAATAGGTCAAAAAGCAAATTTTGCAGAATAGTTTAAACCAGTTAGTAAAAAAATGTTTCAGCTGGATGTAGTTTGTTGTTGTTCTTCTGAACCACATTAATCATCTCACGACCCTTCACTCTTTGGAGAGGTGCAACCATCAGGTTGGGAATCACTTGACTGAGCTAACTGTGATAAAGTAGTTAAAACTAGACTTCAACCAGCTACAATTGTAAAGTAACATTTTACCTACTGATATCTCAGTATCAACAACTATCAAATATCTTTTCTTTTTACAGAACGAGTACTTTGAATAATTTTCAAGTCTTACTCTCACAGCTCTCATTTCTCATTTCAGCACACTCAGGCATTTTGCTTCTGCAGCCTTGCTTGGTCTGATATGACTGGTATCATAATAGCAAACATTTTTTTGAAATAGTTTGCTTTTTTTTTTTTTTACTCTTCCCTACTTGTGCACAGTGTTTTACAATTTACCTGTAATCATCGTTTGGGACAGCGTTAGGCCCTGTTCAGCAAATGTTGCCACACAGTACGTTTGCTGGTAATACTTGTGCGGATAAGATTTTAAATGCACGAATTTCACATAGTGGTGTTAATACTTTTACTTAAGAAAGGGATGTGAGTACTTTTTCCACCACCGATTGTTCCACATCAGATTTGGTGAATGTGATTACGTGATCAAACAAATCAGTATGCACTTCTTTCCTGTTAACAATAACCCCGAAAGTCATGAAAAGCACAGTGAAGCGCTTCGATGGGTTCACTGTGATCAGGGGTTGAACGTGGTCAGGCCCCCTCCCTGCCCTTTCAGGGACAGTTCAATGGCACACACCACACCCGAGGCAGGCAGAGGGGAACTCGCCGTAAACCCCAATGTCACGGTCGCTCCGCCCTCACATCATCCGTCGGGTACACTCACCCAACTATGACAGTCAGCAGCTTGTGATGTGGTTTGCAGGCCTGTTTATTCTTTGGAAACCCACTAAAAGTAGCGTTGGATGGTAAGCTCACCATAAGGGCGCAGTGCTATAATAGGAGCACTTTGGTTTGAGTTTTGATCTGGTGGGTTTGTAAATAGGGCCCTGCCTTGCTGCGGGGCACCACTTTTGGGCTATATTGTTTAGTGTGACCTGAAGGAAAGTTTTTGATATTCGGGGTGATTTGTAATCTGAAACAAAATGTAAAGTCCAAAATTGATATGACTGAAGGCATTTAGTGTTAAGTACTTCATGAGGGCAACAGTGTACGCTTTTCATAATGTTGATGATGACGGACAAAGGCCTACTAAATGTACCCTGCTCTACTTTTTCTCATTTTACTGTAGGACAAATTGTATTTTTTTCCAGGGTCTTTATTTACCCCTGAAAGTCAGTATAACTTTTAAATCTAAATGAGTCCCATAAATACGTCAACTCCCTCATTTTTTTTCAGTTGTGGTTTTTAGTGTGAGCTATAATCATTTCTCATCTTTCTTTGTCTCTGTGTCTGACTGTCTATTTGTGTGTAACGACACACACACAAATCCACATACACACACAAACTCATAGTGTTTCTCTTTTTCTGGCGAGAGCTTCTGATGCAAGGACGGCAATCTGTAATCTGTAGTAATTGCATGTTGCAGAAAAACATTTTTCCGCTGTGGTAATCGCTGCAATATGTGCAGTTGCGTTGCCAAAGTGACAGCACCCCCACCCCCAACAGACACACACAGAAGCATACACACACACACACACACACACACACACACACAAGAGTATCTTGACTCACTCTGACTTTGCCAAATGTGTCCAGCCAAAAGTTTGTAGACTGCTCCTCGGGATGGCTGAGGGACAAAGACAGACAAGCAACTGTAGCATTGTGACAGACTTGAGATTAGTGAGCACACACACGCACCTGTGGTGCTGTCATGCTGCATTCACCTTCTGCAAAAGATTTACAGTTCATGCCAGTGACAGTTTAACTGCCATCCAGCCCCGACGCCAGAGCCCTGCCAGAGCCCAGCTGCCACACACAGATCAGGAGACCAATCTTTCACAGTATCCACATCAATTCATTCTCTCTGCTTCATTTAACTGATATCACACAGCTCAAGCAGGTGATGAAATTACCCCAAGCATATCTAAGACTAATCCCCTAATGCTGCTTGTAAATATGTCTTGGAGAATCAAGTCATTTGTCAGAGTTACTCCTGATTAGTTGTAGCCACATTAAGTGTGGTGTGGAAGTGTACTGACTGATCTGTGTCTGAACCAAACCGTCGTCTACCACTTCACCACTCTGACACCAGCGCGTACTCTACTGTCTTGGACTGCGGCACAGGTTTATGAGGTCATCACCACCGTGAGACAGAGGGCAAACTATGGCGGGTGTTGATGAAGACAGCACGTTTTACTTGCTCTTCTAGCCGCCTCAGCATATAAATCTCTCTCTCTCTCTTTCTCTCTCTCCCTCGCTCTCTCTCTCTCTCTCTCTCTCTCTGTCATTGCAGCTCAGCAGCGCTGCACATTTATGATATCATTACCCACTGCGTCATCACCCCTTTGCTCAAGAGAGCCCCAAAATATGTCAGCCAAGTTGGGCTTTCTTATGTTACACTCGTAAACGTGTAACCACACACACACACCTACAGTAAGAATAAGTAATGCTCAGAGACATTTATAGATACACAGCACAGACACCAAGATTGCAACCAGACCATGTGTGCAAACCTTTTCCTCTCTGGGCTGCTACTCTGACTGCTGAAGCCATCCAACCTCCCAGCAGTTGAACTTCCCTGTGTCTCTAATGGAGTCTCTCTGTCAGATCAAACAGCTCCCACTGACGAGGAGAGGAGACAGATCGCAGCGCTGGAAGCCGTTCAGTCTGACAGCCCGAACACGTTTGACTGGCAACGCAGCCTGTGTCTGCTCTTCCATCGCTAAAGATCCCACACAAATATAGTAGCGCCACCAGAGAGGGGAAGAGGGGGTGAAGAGCAGGGAGGGGGTAAGGGAGCCTGTCGGCTCAGAAAATAAGTTGTGAGGCGTCCCTCTCATACAGCGGCAAAGCCCCATAGCTCAGTCTTTTCTCAAAATGAAATCGCATGTGAGCTGAATATTAGGAAGTGCGCATGGCTTCCAGCAACCACCAAGCCATTATAGCAGAGCCTGTAAACCACATTTTCACCAGCAGACAATGCCCCTTTGTGCTTGTTGTGTGGTTGTCCCCTCCTCGCTGGAACCCAAAGCCCTTCACATTTAAAAATTGGAGATAGACGAGAAGACACGAGGAAAAGTGATGAAGAGGAAGTGTCAGTTTTAGATCTCTGCTTAATTAGTGGCAGTCATGTCAGGAGGGGCAAGTAGGACAGTCTGCCCTCATTTAGCCCCATGGTGAGGGGGACCTTTGATGTGGTTGCACATGGAATGCTGTTGTTCATTCCTCCCTACAACAAAAGCCACATGTTTTTATTTTTTGAGACTAGGTCCCTGCTACTTCGAACTGTGAAGGAACACGGTGAGATCTCTAATATATAAAATGAACATTATGAACATTAAGCAGCAAAACACAAGTCAGCGAGGGCTCTGCCAAACAATACATTTGGCCTTGGGTCACAAGTATTGTTCACTGCCCTCTTTAGTTGTGTGCTTTTAAGTATACAAACCTACTTAGTCATCTTTGCTATCGTTGCACATATAACACTACTACACACACATATTCAATCGTAGCACTATATGAACACACACAATTTCACATTGTGTACACGTTTCCATCGTTTTTGGCTTTTGCCATCAGTGTTCGTTGCTTTCAGCTCTTTCAACAGGGGTCATTCCAGGTTCTGTCACACTCAGTCAAACACAATTGGACTTCAAAGATCCCCTAAATATTGAATTTGCATTTATTTCCCTCTGCAGAGAAGTTCAGCCTCCAGAGTAACATCTCACTCACCGCAGAATCCAACCAGATTTGAGCAGGAACCCGATGCTGGTTTCCTGACAAGTGTCCATGCCACTTTCCTCTGCAGACGTGAGACAACTCTTCAGCTGTCCCTCGGGGCTTTTCATCGTAAGGAAACAAGGGTGTGGTGACTCACTGCCTTCAAGCCGCCAAGGAGCTTAGAAGAGCACACGTGCACTTAAACACATAACAATTTCTTCACTCATAAATCTTATCTGTTGCACAGTAGGTAATTACAGCCAATCAATCCAATTGATTTTAAAGTAAATTAAAAGAAAATGAATCATCTCCAAATGTTACGGAGCCTTTGTGCAGCAGTCACTGAGCTGCATGTTACTCTGTTTCTGTGATGTCTTTGGGCTTGACTCCCAGTTTTAGATTAATTAGATTAGACCTTATTGGAGGCAAAAACTTATTTTCAGTGAAGTCCCTCCATTCAACCCATTACTTTAGTCAAGGACTTGGCTTAATTGGAGTTCGGGAAACCACCTCTGTGTCCAAAGTGACTGAATGTTTCCTCTCATCATTTCCATCACTAATCAGTAGCGGTGTTGCTTATGTACAGTTAGCACCCTGGCCACATGGAGCTTGCATAGTAAGGCAGGACTTTCCCCTCTTTGACTCAGAGCCTGAAGCATCCATTGAGGGTTTGCTGTAACTGCACACTAATCCCCTGATTGCTGTGTTTAGGCCCGGCACGTCGCTGCTCCACGTCAAGGCGGCCGCGGCTAACGACAAGCTAATGACACAACGTACCCAATCAAAAGCCTGGAGTCTGGCTGCCTGGTAATTAGGTTAATCAAACTCTATACTGACTGAATGACTGGCTGACTGTCTGCCTCTTATGTCATCACACTGATTAAAGGGGAAAAGTTGTGTTCAAGTCCGTCAGGCACTTTACAAACATCTTTCTGCCAGGTTGGCAGTGTAACACAGCTAGCTGTCATGCTCCCTGAGGAGAGTCCCTTTTTTATTTCAATTTAATTTAAATGCTATTTTGCTTTAACACGGATAATGTAAAGACAGCGTTTGTTTAGTTCGTCCCACTCTTTACTACAGTTATATGACATGTAACAGTTTACAAGTAATTGCAGAAATCAAAGCTCTTGCAACTGCAACTGATTTCTAGGTCACACTGCAGGCCTTAAATTCAATAAGGTTAGACTGGTTAGACGCTCTCAGTCCTATCAGTACACGAGTAACCACAGTACGCCGTATTCAGTTAAATATTTTTTTAAGCAAATGGGCACTTTATAAAATCAAGGAAGCAGTTACTGATATTTTTCTGTTAAGTCCTCTGCTGTTTAGTCACCATGTGGGTAAATCTGCTGGACTAAGGCATCAGGAGACCATATGTTAGTCCTGACCAGCTATTACAGTGAGGTCAGACAGCATTTAGAGTGGGAAAACGTCACGGTCATCATGTTGACATGCCCTGCTCCTCTCTGACTCAGCATGAGGAAAAACTCAGTCAGTGGACGCGTGTGTGTGTGCGTGTGTGTGCATGACTGCATGCTTGTAGCCTATATGTGCGTGCATAGCGTTAAGTTTCCTATACGTTTGTGCTCGTGGCGGCGGTGTCTGTGACCGTGAGAATGGCATTTGCAGCAGACGCAGTGACCTCACAGCAGACAGACTATGGAGAAGAGATGGAGGGGCCACTTCTGCTGCACAGCTGAGGGGGAATCCCTGGCATGGTGTTTCCTACTGAGCCAATACAGAAGTGAGCAGCTGTAGAGAAAGTCCTGGCTCACTAAAGTTTACTTCAGGTCAAAAACCGCTGCAGCACAGTGATATTAGAGAATTTTGTGAATTCTGCATGAACTTTTATGATATAGAAATGTTGCACAACAAGCAAACTCAGAATTAGAATAAAGAGATCTGGACAACATTTGAGGAGAAAGTAGATTTTTAAGTGTTGCATGGGAAAGCACAAGTAGGTGGCCCATTACTGAGGGGGCAGTAGCTCAGTTGGTAGAGCAGTCGTCTACAAACCACAGGGTCAGTGGTTTGATTCCCGGTTCCTCCTCGCTACATGTCAAGGTGTCCTTGGAAAAGACACTGAAACCCAGTAGTAGCACCAGCATGTACTGTTTGGCAGCTGTCCAACAACAATTTCCCCAAGGGGATCAATAAAGTATGGCATTATCATCATTATTATTACTGATGCAGCGCTGTCAGTTATTTGTATCCACCAAGGAATATTCTAAACTAAAATCCCATTTTTGAAATGCTGTCTCCACAAAAATCAATTCCTTGTGGTTAAAGATATGTTTGAGGGGAGGAAAGCAACCCAAAAACATGTTTTATTGCAGCAACGACAATTAACTGTATGTAAACAAGTTGAAAAAAAAAAATCTGAGAAAATAGAGGAAAATAGAGAATCAGAAAACATTTCATAGCCTGCAGCCTCTCATATCCTATCATTATCTGCATATTTCCTCCACCGTAATTAAGTTTTTTCTTTATTGCTTATGGGAAGAGGACTAGGCTATAAGGATGTTTTGAGCATGATTAAAGTTGTTCATAATGAAGTGAAGATTCAGTCTGGACGACCAATTTTTCTGTCTGTGCAAAACATTCCTTTTAATCCTTTGATGGTGACAGAATGAGTTCCTCTGGGTCTTAGATCTTTGCTAAACTTTCACACATGATAAAATGAAATCCTCTGCTCTTGCTGTGCTCCATCTTATGTAAAAAAAAGAAAAAAGAAAAAAGAAAAAGAGTTACTGTCTGCTAATACTGTGTGTTTCTGAACATGTGGGATTTCCATAAGTTTGAGTCTTTTTATGTGCTGCCGACCAGACCTATGCCCACCCATTAAAGTAATTTGTGGGTTAGAATGCAACTGTAATGGTAAAAACAAAAGTGCACAGCAATCGACGTTGTGCTTAGTCATAGCCCTTTTTTGCTTTTCCTTCTTACTGCAACCGAAAGGATGTTGTTGACAACATCTGCTTTAATGATACAGGGAGGGGTCTAAACAATAAGTCTTCTTCATCTGAGTCAAACTTGGGTCACAGCTCCCTAATTGTAGCCAGAGTTACTGAAAACAAACTCAACCTGTGATGAAACAAAAGGTTTTGTCTCAGGGTTTCCTTTAATATCTTTATAGTATTTAGTAATTGCTGCATAAACTTAGGTTAATAATACATAAATTAGCTTAGAATAATACTTTTTTTTATAATACGTGTAATACGTGTTTTTTTTTTTTCTACAATCCCAGTCTTACCATGTAATGAGCTGTGGGGCTGGCCTGTGGTTTAGGGCGTAGGTTTTAAAACAAAATTAAGAAACAGAAAATCGAGAGTAAGGCTTTTCCTTAATTTAGTTGTCCACCGTGCAGGACGAATGAGATCATAAAGAGTCTAATAACAGTGATGTGGGTTTAATCATTTTAACGTAAGGGCTTATATGAAATATCAGTTCGTAAGTGAAACAACTTAACCGTAAAGAAATGAGTCATAGAAGTTGAAGAGACTCGTCCAGCATGGGCATTGCTTTTTAAAAATGAAGCAAAAGAATTTTATATTGTGACCATTTCCACCTCATTATCCAATTATGCAATCATTTTCAGGACAAGTCTGCATATTTTCCTTCCGCCATGCAGCTTGTTCCTCTTTTGAGTTCTTTTTTACAGCAGACAGTCCCAGTTAAAGAAGCTGGTCTAGACATTATACTGTAGACCTCTGATGTCACATGCATCATATTTGGACACGTGCACCCCTCATACTGTTTTTTGTTTTTTTTCAACCACCCCTCTATAGTACATCCTCATTCCTTTTTTGTTTCATCTGAGGGTGATCTCAGTGGACATGTTCAGCAGACATCCCCAGAGTTCACAGCTCTCCCAGCTGCCACGCACAATCAAATCGCAGAGTTTAACACGCAGACTAACTCTGGATGAACTGTGTGAAAGGGGGCGAAGACGGGCCGAGCCAACAGTTCTTCCTGCCTGCTTGGCCCGACACCAGCCTCAGATCGTATTAGCTCGTCGTCACTGGGTGCTGCTTCAGAGTCGTCACACCTCCGGTTCACTTCACAGTAGAATTACAGAATGTTGATACAAGTTTCTCAACCTTTCAGAACATTTTTTTTTTGTCTCCACTCAAGGAAACATTTACAGCATAAATCCATATTATCAGATTGGCTGAAAAGAATCTGGCCCCTGTGGTTGCTTGCCGACCACCAGAAAATTGTATTTACTACTACACTTAACACAACTTTAACCTTGACCAACGCAACATTGAGCTTGGTGGTTTGAGCCAATAGTGTACACAGGCGGAGGCAGGTTTGGGATTAGTCGACCACATAATCAGATTGCCCTTCTCCATACCCTACCTGGAAGCCATCTTACTGGTAACCCCTGAAAGTGTTCCCCATACAGTCGTGTTGACAGATGGTGAAAAGGGGGAGGTGGACCAAAAAGTAAATAAGTACCTCCAAAAACGTTTACAGCCTTAATCAAGTCCAGAGCATTTCTTCCATCCAATATGCCTTCAGAGTTTTATAGATAGATATTATAGTCAACTAAATTGGAGACAGGATTTCGCTGCTCTGTGACTGCCATGTGTTTTCTATTATTTTCTTTCTCTTATTGATTCACTTATTGAATATTGAAACTCTGGTTGCAGATTTCAGCCCGCTCAGCCAGTCTTCTTGTTTTGGCGTCACTCTGGGGCCTCACACTCAGCAAGATTTTGAACGGGCTCCAATCAAGCATGTTAATTTAAGAGAGAGAGAAAAAAAATTGCCATATGACTTTGTTATTAATAAATTCACCAGAGGCCAGCCATGTGTTCCGTTAAATTTATAGGTTGTTTTTTTTTAGCTACTGTATAGCACTTTTTTATGCATCAGTGAACTTAAAATTCATGGAGTTTTATCCTCTGTGAATGATTCATTTTAGTGCTGCATGGATTTAAAGTTTATTTTTCTCACACTATGCATGTGTCTCTCACTCATTTCCCTCCCCAACACTTGTAGAACAAACCAGACCACCTCCCAAATCCTCCAAAATAACCTCGCTACAACTGTGGTGAGGCATGGTGCATTTCTCAACACACAGGCCTTGACTTCCATTCATGCAGAGCAATAAGCCAAACATATAAAACCATTCCCACTCTAATAAAGTGAGGCCTTTTTCTCTGCCACAAAAGGAGCTGGCTCCCAAGAGCGTAACGCTCTAAAAAACGGACCCCTGTATAAAGCAGCCTGCAGGGAACACGGCGGCGCTTCCAAGTGGAGGGAAGTGCGGTGACAGAAACTGTGCCAAGGATATGACCCACCACACCGCCCCAATCACAGCTGCTATAAACCAGGTACCCCACCTGACTCAAACACTGCCAATATGTCAGGACAGGAAAACTCAGTAAAGTTTATACAATTCTGCGTCACAGGTGGAAAGTCCGGTGCTTTTTTTGGAGCATACTGCTTTTTAAAAAAATGTGTCTCAGAAATGCTGCTTTCTTATTAAATAGCGGTGCTTCTGTGAGAGGGTTAGCAGGTGTAGCCTCATTGTGGTTATTATCAGTGAACTGCAGCAGCACTGTGAGTCTGGATCAGATTAACGCCTCGTTGGCGCAAAACTCTCCATCTCTCTTTCTCTTTTTTCTCTTATTTCTTTCACAACAACTAACTGTCAGACTGTTGTCCTTTTCTTGCACTTACTGCACTTAGACGGCATGAGAACAACAGCTGCTGTGCATGTTGTCTTTGTGACTTGCTGTGCATGTGTCATAAGTTTTCCGTGGATGTTTGTATGTGAATGTGTGTGTGTTTGTGTGTGTCTCCCTCAACTTTAGCAGAGGACTGAGGTTTCTGAGGTGAGGCGTCCTCTTGCTTCTCACGCTAAGTGCATCTGATGTTGCACATCACATGCTTATGTTTTCTCTGTCTGCACTGTGCTGAAATATATAAGTACCAATATAACACGCACCGATAATGTACTGATAATAATGTGTGATTTTAGTACTGATGCCTTTTTTTTCTTTGTCTCAAGTGAAACGACAAGGTAGCATGAAAAGATGCTCTTTTCAGCTTTTATTCAGCATTTGTTTTTTAAACCAATTCACAGACTTTAATGGGTGTAGTTTCTTTTTGTGCCATGTCTCAAATGAATGAGATGTTGCTTACCGCAGTATTTCCTGATTTCTGAAGAGATGAATACATTATTTCCATAAGCTGTTGCGCGGTATTAAAGTCAGAGCTCGGGAAGCCAGAACATTTACAGACATAACTGTTCCTCTTAATTTCAGTTTGATTTGAGTCTAAAAAAATAGAACCGTGGCCAAATTGCTTTGCCTGTGTAATGCAAGTTGTTAAACTAACCACTGGGGTATTTTGCTTACATGAGGTAGTTCAGATTTGAAATGCTTTCGGATTGAACTGCAGGATTTAATGACTCTCGGTCTTTGTTCTCTTGCAGTTTGGTTTCAATCTCCTGACAGAATGAATTGTAAAAGGATATTGCATATTCGCTAATGATTTCCAATGGATGATTAGAGCTTTAAATGCCTGTCTCTCTTTTCCCCTCCTCAACTTTCTTCATCTCGCTCCTCTGGTAGGTTTTAAAATCAAAATCAGGTACCCAAAATCACATTAGGTTAAATCATCTCAAAAGCGTGATACATGGCGTGCTGGAAACCTGAAGTCTGTGACACTCTGATGTGAAAATAGTGAGGACACACAGGGATGCAGATCCAGCGAAGAAACGGGAAAAGGCCTGAACGTTGTCAGGAGGAAACTATAAATGCCTGGGTGTCTGTAGAAGTAGTGAGAACACTGGAACATCATCCCCTGTTACTGCATTTCCACTGAGGATGTCAGAGGATTGTTTTCATGTGAGACACAGATGTACTGAGTGTGTGTGTGTGTGTGTGTATGTGTATGTGTTTGACTGTCTGTGTCTGACTGTGTGTGAGTGGCTCCAGAGATTTTAAGATATACTCTGCAAACAATTAGGAGTTGGTAGTGCTTCTCCTGTGGCTGTCTCTAATTAACACTGCAACGAGGCCTTAATTGGAAAGGAGATTTAGTTTTTTTCCTGTTGCCTTTCAGTGGCTGTCTCAGTGGTTGTGTGACGATGAGTGGGAACAACTGAGTCCCCCGGCCTCCATCAGATTAACAACTTCTCTGACTACTTTATGTTTGTGTTTGTCATCACTTACAGGAATAAACTCAACAAGTATTCACATTCAAATCAGGCGAAGCGTTCAATCTTCTTCCGCTTCTCGTTCACTCGAGTGCTTCACTATTTGCAAGTAAAAGCTGTTTGATTGGAATTACCATGGCAACAAATGGCTTCTTCCGAGGGTAGCGTTTAGCATCACCAAGTATAGTGCACTCACCTCACCACACAGACCAAAAGTACCTACTGGAATTAAAGCAGAGTGAGAGAGCCTAATATGTTTTTTTTTCTCTTTGCCATTTTATTGTATTGCCTTGTTCCAGTAAAGGGCCCAGTCACATGGAGCCTCTGAGCTCGTGTTCTCACAGAGAGAACAAGTTTCACTTGATAATGAATGTCTGTGGTGAGAATCCCATTATGGCGGCACTCCATCAAGCCTACAGAAAACACAGGAGCACAGAGGCTAAGGCCTTTAAAGGCCACATCAGTCAACTGGACGAGGGCTGCTGTGCAAATCACACACCACAACAAGCCCCCACCTCTCACATGTTAATGTCAGTGCTCGTCAAATTTCAAAAGAAACAAGTAGTCAACCTGACAAAGCTGCACCTTCAAAACAACTGGACAGAAAGTGGGGTGGTGGTGGGAGAGAATGGAGAGGGGGTCAAGAAAGAGGGCAGGGTCAGCACTCACCTCTGAGTAGACTGCTGCTGTAGTTGGAGAAGGAGTCAAAGATGCTGTTGGATGCCATGACAGGGAAGCCAAGACAGTGTGGAGCCCCCGCTGCAGTTGATGTGTACCGACCTTGCAGAGGGAAAAAGTAGAATTGAAACACAGAAACCGAGGAGCATGAGGGAGAGAAGAGAGAGAAGGACGGAGAGCATGAGAGGACAAAACTCCTGGAACTCTGAGCGCGTTTGCAACCAAGAATCTAGGGTTTGTGACTACCGCAGGAATCCCAAGCCACAAGCCTGCAGAGAGAGCAGCCGCATGTGCTAGCAGCAGCACCAGGAGACATTTGAGAGAGAAAAGAAAAACAGAAAAGAAAAGAAAAAACAGAATGAGAATGTAGTTCAGAAAGAAGAAGTTTAAACACACACAACAAGAGACTTTGTGTCTCCAGGTGTTTAGGTGGACTCACCAGGGCTGGAGATGAGAGGGGGCCCACCTAACAGAGCCCGGGTGGTGGAAGCAGGTTGGTGAGGAGGACTGGGTTTGTGGTCCTCTGTCACGCAGTGGGGTAAAGGTCTGAAGTTAGCCAGATAGCCTGGTAGCGTGTTCTGTTCCTTTCTATCTCACGATGGTGGTGGCCTGACTGGAGCGTCAGTGCTAGTAAAAGGCTAAAAGCCACAGTCTATCTGCATCCTCCTCGCCATCCTTCACACAGAGACACACACACACTCCCCTCTGTGAGTGGTGGAGCCCACGTCACATGTCACGTGAGGTCACCGGGCCTCTCCCTCCCACCCTCTCCCCCTCCCTCCCTTCCTTCTTCTCCTATCGTCTTTGCTTTTTCTCTGGTTTCTCTGCTTTGGTTTTTTACTTTCCATGCTTCTCCTTCTCTGACTCGCCATCTTCACTCTCGCTTTTCACTGGTTGTCCAAGTTTTGGAAACGTTTTATTTTATTTTCAGTTCAAATCAGGCAGCGGCCTGCGCCACTGTGGCTCACTGAGGTTTACAGAACGCGCTGGAATTGCTGTAGAAGAGCTGGAGAGGCATTAAAATGTATTAAGCCAAACACACACAGAGTGGAGAGAGAAGACGGAGAAAGAGAAAATAGAAAATGAGATGTAACTGTGGCTTTTGCCACTGCTCAGAGACAGGAAAGAGTTTTGTCTCTAACTGCCGAACAACACTCAGCGTGCTGTTCTTGACTGTGTATATATGTCCTGTGCTAGTTTTATGTTTGTCTGACTCACAGCACATCTGTGTTTGTAAGAACCAGTGGTTTTAGGCCTGCAAAACCTCCACCCTCACTTACCACTTGATAGTATCATAATCTTAGTCTCATTAGAAGCAAAGCTGCCAGTTGCTCAGCTCTGCTTGGGTCTTCTCTTCTCTCATTGTCGATCAGGTTATTCCTTCCATGTCTTATTCTCTTTTGTCCTTCTTCTTTGTCTTTTTTATATTGCTTTTTGCTGCACATGAGCACTCTGAATAGTCCCCAGATGTTCAGTTCAGCTCAGATCCACCTGGCTCTACTATGTGTTTCAGATTTTTTACCCTGAGCTTCCTTTTGCAATATGAAAGAAAAAAACTACAACCAAAAAAATAAACTTCAGTATTTGCGGGCTTGTGTAGTCTCTTTCCTCCTCTGAAAGTGCAAAGCGATTTAACCTGATTGTGGTTTTCACACTTTTTTATTTTCTAGGTTGAATTTAAGAGCGGAAAAGTGTTCACCGTGTTTTCATGTGGCTACTGCTTGTACAGTATCAGCCCGAGATGTGATTTGAGACCAATATCATCTTTTCTTTTTGTGTAGTATTTATGCTGTTTAATTTGACATTTGTTTCTGCAGCAATGAGAAAAACAAGAAGTGATTCATAATGCTTCAGATTCATACAGAAATTAAATGACAAGCAGAGTGACTAATGTGCAGTCAGAGAGAAAGACTAACAGTTTGCTATGACACTGTTAACCTGAGAAAATTGTAGTACTACACGTGTATGTGTGCCTGTGCACAAATCACTGACATTTGCAAACCTGTGGTAGCCACACTTCCTCTCTCCTTTCTCCTGTCTCCCAGTGACACATTGTGACCATGTCTGGCAGTGGGACAACGGACCCAAACCACTGTCTGGTCACTCATGTGACCCAATTGCTTTCCCTGGAAGTCAGTGTGTATGACTGTGTGTTGCTGTGTGCATGTTTCTGTCCTGTTTCTGTTTCACACTGCTTTGTGTATAGATGTCAGCCCACTTTATCCTCTGCTAATTGCTGGACAAAACTGCTGCATTGACCACAGCATGTGTTTGTATGTGTATATACAGTACCATGTTCTGATTTTGTGTGTGTGTGTGTGTGTGTGTGTGTGTGTGTGTGTGTGTGAGAGAGAGAGAGCTTGCCGCTCTTCCTGGTAGCCCGCACTGCCCTGTAAATGAGCAGTTGCCGTTCAGTTAGGCGGCAGCGCGGGCTAAATGACACGGCGCATCGGCAAGTGTGGCCGAATGTTGAGGCCACAGCCGCGGCCCCAGGGCTTTTATCAGTGTGTCCACGCTGCCACTACAGGCCTCCGACTTAACCTCACACACAGCGAGGCTTCCTCTTCTAACACCTCTCCTGCCTCTCGACATAGATGTGGCCCTGGCCTGCCAGCCCAGGGACAGATTACAGCTCTGTGTCCTTCTGCTGAACAGGAGGTAACTGCTGTCATACAGGCCCACAGGCAGACTCTGCTCTCTGCAGAGCCACAGAGATGATGGCTGAATCATTTAGATTCTTTATTTTAAGAAAATATAGGAATCCCTCTATAATCATTCTATGTGCACATATTTGTGCAAGTCAAACATGTTCCTTGGAATAATTCATGTTGTTTTGTTATTCAGATTTCATTTAAGTGAGAAATAGACTTTTCTGCTAGTTGTTTTCACGAAGGGAGACTGTTTCAGATTATTGTCAATTTCCTTATTGTTGTTGAATTGTGGAAAGAAAGACATTGCATCTGGATTTTCAGTGAGGAATAGAGAAAAGCAAAACAAATATAGGACCGTCCCACATCATTGTGCAAGAACGGGAATTGGCTCTATTGTAGTGCAGGCCAAATTTGACATTTGAAGAAAGCACTGGAGTCAAGGCCTTTTCGTCAGTCCTCAGTCCGCTCTGTGTTTTTTCTTCTTTGTCTAGGTAAACATCTGCTTCATGTTTTGAAATGTATCTCATGGCTTTGCGCTGCCCATGACCGTGAGGGGAATCATTGTGGCTGTCTTTCACTCAATTCTTTTTTTCCCCTGCCCAGGCCTTGTTTATCAAGCCCCTGTATTTAAGCTTAATATAACTCCTGTTTTGCTGAGAAAACTGTGGTGGTTTAATCACTGTCAGTGGTCCTACGCCTCTCGGGTGTGGCTCGCGAGGCAAAAAGGACCCAGTGCGGTCGTGCGTCCAGCTGCAAAGGGGCTTATTTTGTGGTCTAAAAATTGCAGGCTTCCCCATATGTTCCCCATAAACGTGGAATGCAGCGTGGGACTTGAGGAGGCTTTTATAATGAAGTGGCCGTCATTGCATCAAACACCATGGTCCTGCCTGCCTCTAGGGTAGGCCACGGGAGCCTGTTTTAGGGCTGCGTACACAGGTCCAATGTTCCTGACTGGTCACTTACACTTCATACTGGCCATTTACTTCTAATTATATTACACTGCTCATTTCATTAACTAATATTCCAGTCCACTTTCAGCGCAGCATCCATCGTCTGTTCTTATAATTTATAACACTGCACAGATTCTATGTGCAAAGAGAAAATTGTAGTTTTATCCATTACTCACACTGATGCAAGACACTGATACAAGACACTTCCAGCAGCTCTCTCTGCAGAGGTTTCTTCTGGAAGTTCTCAAGCTAATTAAAAGTATTTTTAAAAAGCAGTGCCACCTCCAAAGAGTAAGTTGGCACAAGACAGTGTAGGAAACAAAAATATAAAACATATAAAACACAAAACTTATTCCTAACTTGACACATTTTATATAAACTGGACGAAACAGTTGATAAAGAGATCAAAGTTCTTAGAAAGTTATATTAGAAATCAGTCCAGCTCAGCATTAATCTGTGTATGTGTGCGTGTGTGTTTATGTGTGTGTTCCTGTGCTGTCGTTGTAAGCGAGGCACTCCCAGATATAGTGGTTTTAGCGTGTTGTATCACGGTTGGAAGTGATCACCGGGCCCATTATTTATTTATTGTCTCCAGCAGACATGGAGACTGTGGTAACCACACAGAGAGGAGGGGAGCGGGGGCACCGTGTCGCCACACACTGTGCAGGCCGTATCCCTGAGTTCCTGAGGAGCGCTACATGTATACAGTAACCTGTGGTGGGACTGAAACAACAGAAAGTCTATGTCGGCCCAGTAGGAAAGCACTGTTACTGCAATGCAGACATTTGTGGAGAAAGTCAATCTGGCAGAGATCGCTGTCAGGAGCATGATGATTAAGACAGCTCTCATGTGATGTGTCCAGATGTATTGATTCAGTGCAGTTCTGTACCTCTGGCACCTGCAGCTCTTTAAGACAAATTTACCATGTTTACGGGTAGTAAACCCTCCATCCAACCCTTTTAACCCAAGCTCTTCCTGTTATTCAGAAACTGTGCCAACACAAAGACAGAGCATCCAGCTTCCTTTACAGCAGCTTGATTTAAAACCCTCACAGCCACTGGCAATGAGCCTTGCAGGCTAATTCGACAATTTCTGACTATCAAATAGTTCCCCCTGTGAAATACACCTTGTGAAATACAACCTAAAATAAATATATTTCATCACATCAATCACATTGCAGCATTCCTCGGTGTTAATGATTTAAATGTTCAGATATACAAAGAGGAACAAGAGAAATTCAGCTTGAAGATGGTAATACGTGCCGTTGTGATAAGAATTAATATTATTCAGTAAAGTAGCGGCAGCTGAAAAATACATGTGCTAATAACATTTCTGTATTAATGATCTGTGATATAAAAAGTTCACCTAATGCCTGTTAGAATAGTAGAGCTTTTGCATGCATTTGAAAACACGCAAGCTTCAAATAATTTTAAACATGTTACTAATTTAAACATGCGTTTTTAACTAAAGGAAGCATTGACTCACAATTACGGTATTAATTACAGAGTTTAACCAACTACTGTCCACCTAGTACAATGTCCTTTTGTTTACTTCAAGCAAACATGATAGATTAGAATACATGAGAGAGTTTCTTTTGGCTGGTCGTTTTTTGGGGATCAGTCCGCATTGCAGTCTGATTTTTATGCTGCATGCCCTTCGTGACGCAACCCTCCCATTTATCCGGGCTTGGGACTGGCACTTGGGACATGTAGCATGTAGCACATGTTACATGTTGTCTGCCAAATGTGCATAATATTCAGCTGCTGTTACTTTGAGAATCAAATGAGTGAGACGAGCAATAAAAGTAATTAAACGCTGCACTGAGCGCCTTCAAGTTTTATCATGTTTTTGTTCACAATGCTCATATCACATTGTGCTGGTGTGTTTTGTGAACCACTCGTCTGATTTACCACCAGAGTGGTAAATTTACACTCAGCTTTGAGGTGCACAGAGGCACCACATCATGGCAACGGAGCAGCTGGAGAGTGAAGTGCTGCAGCCTCACATAAAAACACCCGTAAACCCGAGACCTCAGTTACCCCAAATGTCCCAATGCTCAGCTCACACACAGATCAGCCCCAGCCAGACCAGAATAGAGCCGACCATGGTCTTGCCACAAACCTAACTGATCCCAGTGACCTCAGTGCATCATCAGGATCTTCTGAGCTAACACAGGTGGAATGCTGCAACATTTTAGCATCTTTTTTCTTTTCCTTTTTGCAATTCGACGGTTGCCACTGAAATGTAACTCATATGGAAATCACATTTTGTGCGTAGCTGAGGGTTTCGCTTTTCAGAGTTGCAGTTAGTATGTCAGAGTGCTACACTCACCATGTTTTATTACCTGTGCGTGTATGCCAGTGCATGTGTTTGTGTCTGCGTGTGTGCATACGTATTTCCTGTGGTTCAGACTTGGGTTTTGGATGTGACAGACAAGTTTGCAAGCATGCTAGTCTGTGTGAGGCAGGATGTTTCTCTACAGCAGATGCACAGTGGTTCACTTAGGCACTGTGTAGCGTGTGAGCATGTGTTGCTGCATTGCTGCATGAAACAGTCACTTCAGTTCAACAACTTATTTAAGAAATGTTCAAAGCAAACATGTCCAGTATGCACGTAAAGGCTTTGTTCACACAGTAAAAAGTGACACAGAGGTTCAGCTCAATAAAAGTGGTTGTGTAGCAATTTAAGATCAGGACTGAGTGCTTGGTTACCAAAATACTCAGTTGTATAAGACATATTTAGATCACTTACTCAGATAAAAACGTACCACAGTTAAAGCCCTACTTGCATTTAGAAATAACAAAAGTACAAGTCCGAAGTTTTATCAGCAAGTATTACTCAATTAAGAGTAAAAGTTATCATTATGCAGGCAGCAAGCAGAATCCCCTCTTTCATTGTTATATGTATGTAATATTATTTGTATTAACTGTAATTGTCAAATAAATGGAGTGTGGTGAAAACTGTGATATTTACTTCAACACAGTAGCATAAAATACATATACTAAAGTGAAGTACTTTAAACTTTACTTAATATAAATGTACTGTAAAATTTCTGGGCCATGTACCCGATGAAGTGTTTGTTATTTATTCTCACATTAACTGAAGCATGTGAGAGATGACATGAGATAGTGCAGCATGTTAAACCAAATTAGCTGTGTGGTTTATCATTTGCACACATCTGAAACTAAAAACAAATCATCTCTAATATTTATATTATTTGTATTTACCAGTAAACTAAAACGTTTGAGGCTACATGATGGAAATTAACGAAGACACAAAAGACTGACTGATCAGTAAATTAAAAAGCAATTTCTTTGTGACCAGCCGCCACTTTCGGCCATCTGAAAATGCATTAAGTAGGTGAACCAGATAATTATCAGCTTCATCATCAGCAGTGCACACAGTCAAATCAAAAATGGCATGTTTGTCTTAGCAAGAATTTTGTGACTCACTGTAATGGGCAGCACTGAAACCATATTCCTCGCATCACTCTGCCACTGATTTGTGTGTGTGTGTGTGTGCGTGCCTGTAGTTCTGACCTGCTTTTATATTGCAGCCCACACATTTCAGTACCTCTGCGGGTTTTTACTGACCTAGAACAAGGGAAGGGGGCTCAGGAAATCCACAGCTGTGTTTGTGTGTGTGCTTGTGTCTGTGTGTGTCTGTGTAACTGTAAATGTAGGCATATGGGCGTAAGCCTTTTATAATCTTTTGAAAGCTGGTAACATAATAACGCACACGCCATTTTTCTCCAAAACGTCGTTCTCACTTTCTCTTTCAGCTCTCCCTCATGTTGCCTCTCTTTCATTTGTCTCTCTTTTTGACAAATAGGAGCAACATACATTAGGATGCTTTATGAGGTGATGGTGACAAAGGGCACCCTTGACGACCCGTAGCACTGCCTCAACTCTCCAAACACACACACACACACACACTCTCTCAAGTCTCTCTGTCTCTGTAGGCCTCCCTGTTCATCCTCTGTGCTCTCTAATATTGGAGGTCATTGCTCTTTGTCATCCTTTGCAAAGCATGCCTGTGCTGTTCCTTCTGTGTGTGTGTGTGTGTGTGTGTGTGTGTGTGTTTTTGTGCGCGCGCACACTGAATCCCTCAGCTCTTTTCCAGCTCTAGCAGGCCCTCATCACTAGTTGAGAACCAGGCTCAGCAGGCGCTACACATGTCTGATCTATGATCCACGGCTGGCTTTTATTCTGAGGGAGACATACAGTGGTTCCTTTGTAGAAGGAGAGTATGTGTGTAGGGTGGGGTGGGGTGATTGGAGCTGGTGCTGCTCCTAATGAAGGCCAAGCAGAGCAGCCTCTACCCCCAGCCTCTAATTCATCCCAGGCCCCCCGGACTGGCTGGCAGGCTGGATGACTGGAGGGGCTCAAGGGTGCAGAACAGCAGAGTAGGTATTCTGCATAAACCTGCTTCAGTCAACCCCTCGTACTGCTTTCTCCCAGTCTGAAGACCAATATGCTACATGGACCACATCTAATGAATCTCCTGCTCAGACCGAGCCTTCTCAGGCAATAAAAAAGTGGTATTTTTCACAGGAGGAAATTCAGATCAAATGGGTCTGGGCTTTTTTGACTGTTAAGAAAAAAATGTATAAATAATCATAGAGCAGTAAAATATTTATAAGATGCATGTATGTGTGTACATTGAAAGATACATGCAGTCTAAACCACCACTATGCTGTGATGTGCATGATCAAATGTCCCATCATGCCCTTTTTCTGAAACGTCCTTCTTGTCACTTACAAAAACTGATTGGACACTAGGAATCGCCACCATCTCTGTGACCAAAGACACAACAGACAGAAGAAATTATCAAACTAATTTCTCCGTGCTAGGCCCTGTTTTAGATCTTATTTGTCTGTGCTGTTGAGCTCCATTATTATAAACACATTAGTGAGCCACATTGTTGAACTGGGTGACATGTTCCTTCATTATGGTGAACATGGTCACTGTAGTTTATTTTCAATAAATGCCACACGCACCACCTTGCTGTTGTAAATACTCAGAAGTGCAGCAAATCCACAGCAGGTTTTGAAAAAATGACAGGAGAGGAAACTCTGCTATGCTCATCATATTGGGAAAGTTTCCCTGACATCCCCGAGAGGAGATTTCTCATCAGTGCAGCTTTTTCTCTTGTATATGTCAAACATAAAATACAGTAATACATATAAAACACATTTGTGTATCTTGTTGATCAGTCGCAGACTCACAGACAGCTGAAAACTGAGAATCATTTTCTCTGACAGTATTTTTCAGTCTTTCTGAGCTCATTAAATGTGACAGCTGCAATTCTTGCCTGTTTAACAGATTGTTTCCTTGGTTCATTTCTGCTGCAAAGACATCGGTAGACACAACAAACTCGTTTTTAGTCGTCATGGATTCATTTCCTCCTTGGCAGTAAAATACAAGTTGCACAAGCCTACAAAAACTGCAAGTTGTGCAAGTTATATTGTGAACACCTACAGTAATTTTGTATTTTGTATATACAGTAAGACAACCACAACTTTTTAAAAACCTAACTTCCCAAAAAAATATGCTTTTATATTGGAGAAAATACTATACTAAGCCTTTTTAAACAATGAAAATGGAATTTTTGAATTTTTTTTGGACTTACATCCATCCTTAGTTATGGACTAATTCATTGTTGGTCTTTCCATGAGGTTTGTGGACAGTAACAAAAATAATGTCAAACTAATCTTTTAAAGACCACTCAGAGTTAAATTTGCAATGTTGTTGCATTTTTTCCCCCAAAATAAATTTAAAACCTTAGCAGGTGCAAAAAAAAGAGTCGCATTAGTCTGTGCTACAAAATTTGCTGTGACATCATTTTGTTGTGGTTTTGGCGTCTATGTTGGCATTTTGTAAAACTAATAAAACAGATTCATAAAAAAAAGGGTGAATTAGCAATTATGCTCTATGTCTTTTGTACTTCCTTCTGTTTATCTCCTAGTGGTACCTCCACAAATGCACAAAACAAAACAACAAGCTGTATTAAAATGTGTGCAAATTCACAACTATGACTAAAATCAGTGTGATGCCTGACTGGCACAGAACAAGATGGAAATGAGAAATTTGTAAATGTTCATGCAGGTTGTGTGGTTTTAACACCTTAGGCTTACTTAAATGTAAACTACTCGCAGTGGTAAAGAACAATATGATGCTGCAAGAGAGAGTGTTGAGTCAAGTCAAGAAGTATTTTTTACTACTGTGAAACTTTTAAAAAAAGGGTGGGTGATGTGTGTAAAGATGACTGACTGGGATGTCCTCTGTGCCATTTTTTTTGTGCCATTATCTCAACAGTGTCACATATTTCCACTGTATGTACGGAATATATCTCCTCATCTATCGAGAGTAGACTGTGTTTCTGAGTAGTGTAGATGCAGAAGTCTATGAATGTATTTATCCACTTATAATACATGCAACATCCACAAGTGTGACGCACCTTTTCTAGCTTGGAAATAGAAATTTTAATTCCTTAAATATATCTAAAAACGTTCATAATCAGGTTGCATATACCAATTTATCTTAGTATTAAAATTATACAAAGGGTGATATAAGATATGTAAAAATAAATATGTATGTATGTTTCTAATTTAATCTAGTATGTATAAATATAGAGAAAGCTAAAGTCATATATTCTGTGTGTAGCGTATTGATGTTTATGTTTCGTGTACATGTAACATGGTGCATGCTTTAGTACAATATCTCAGTTTTCAAGTCGACGCTTCTGATGTCGTTTCCCACGCTCATCGCTGTAAATAGGTTTAGAGGCTGCTGGGTTCATCTGTAACTCACACATGCATACACACACATCAGCAAAGAAAGTATGCGACTCCCGCTATGATCCATGCATTGTTTCGCCTATATACATTATATGGCAGAGCTTTTAAAGAAGCAGGTGCTTTTTGCATGTTCTCCCTTAGAAGAATTGAGAAAAGCCAAAGTGTGCATTTTTTGGTGCTCATGGGCAGATAGTTGCGTGTGTGTGTGTGTCTGCTGTCTGTCTGGGAGCGGGTGTATAGCCAGGTGCTTGCTGACATACTGGGGCTTTGTGGTTGTGGTTGGTGGCTTGCTTGCTGTGCAGACAACCGAGAAGGAACTGTCTCTTCTTTTTTTTTCTATTTCGATGTGCTTGTATGTGTGTGTGTCTGTGTACGTGTGTGAGAATATAACATGAATGTAAATTCTATATTGTTCACAGCTTTCCGTGACAAGACTAAGAGGATTTAGTTTCTCCTGTAATACTGTTTGAGTGCATGTGAGTGTCTATGCGTTCAGTGCAGTTTGCCTGTTTGTGTTTGCAATTTTGTTAATGTGAGCCTTTATTCTTCAATTTTCCTTTTTCATTTTTGAACTGTGAATTTGTTAAATCTGTCAAATGCAACAGTAGCTACAGACACAACATAGCATCATCTGTCCTGCTTCCTGCCTGCAGCACCTAGAGGTATACCTCTGTGTTTATCATTTTCAAGAGTAACTGTACTGTATAAACACTGCAGCCGGTGATAGATCAGAGCATATAGCAGCACTGGCTTTATCAAAGGCCCTGTTCCAACCCACATGAGGAGCATATTGCGGGCTCACTACAAAGGGAAACAATGGTTGGAGTGGGAGTAGATAGCGCTGTGCCATTCCCACAGCTTTGACTCAAGACCCATGGCAGCATGATGTCACATGATGCCAGAGGTAAATATGACTGTTGCCTTTCAGACTGAAAGCAACAGCACAGGTCTGTGGGCACATGACATGGGTACGACATGGTAGAGTTTGGCAAACCAAAACTAAAACACAGTGTAAAAGAGTTTATTTTATCATGTGGTGAACCTACTTACTTTAGCTATAGAATATTGATTGTAACTCATTTCCTCATACATACATTAGCCACTAATCAGGAATGATTATGAGTCAGATGAATAACCCCGCATGGGACTTGAACTGCCTGTTTTTGGTCCTATGGTATATTTAGGCTTTCTACTTAGACTTTCTGATGAGTGATGCGCTACCACACCCATGACAACTTCTAATTACATCTCACCCAAATCTTTTGATTTAATACAAGGTATATGTTTTAATGCGACTTGATATCAATAACTTTGACCTTTGCATATTAATCAATACTTTCTAAAGTAGTGTAAGACCTTTGTATACAAAGAGGGACCTAGAACGAGGCGGATGTTGCCACAGAACAGGACATAAGTTGCCACATTCTCACGGTGTTGGTTAGCCAAACCTCCTTACCCAGAACTCTTGGCTAGGTTCTGCTAAGTTGAGTCATCTCAACACAGCTAAAAGCTTCAGCTTCACCCACACACAAACCACTCTGTACTAACTGAGTCACAGGGATTAAGTCCTTGAACCTGTACACATTATAGTCTCAAATTTATCCATTGTCAAAGTCCTGATTTGACCTCTGACAGTTGTGGATTGGTTGATTGGAACAAATCGTTCTTCATCAGGAGGTACCAGTGAAACTGAAATTTATATTAGAGTGCAAACACAACCCACATCTGCTGTTCAGTTGTACCTCACAAATTTAGCAAAAAGCTTAAAGTGGTTTCTGCAAACCCACACACACATACACACTTTTCCACTGCATCATCAGCCTGATATACATTACCTGACGTCTCAGTGAGCTGTCACTGTTAAGAGTCATATGCGTATGGGAAGGACTTCTGTTGCACCATTGTGTGAGACATGCTTCCTGATTAGATACTACCAAATAAGAACAATATTTCACACAATGATGTGTGAGGGTTCATTTCCATAAAGTGTGTATATTCTAATAATCAAAATAGTTTGTTAATATTAGTTAATGTGACCAGTTAAGTGATTGGACTGCAACAAGCTCAGCTCCCAGGCAGAAAATTTGAGTAATTAAAAAAGAAATGATCACATCAGTAGCTATTCAGGAACTCAACCATTTTTAACACATAAAAACTTGGCACTTTACACTGTGTCTGGGGCCCTATTTCCTAAGTGTAAGTCCAAGTAAAATAATGTCAATGTGGAAACAAAGAAATGTGCATTTTAATGTTCAGTCCGACTGTGATTTTCATCATTTGAAACCAAAATCCTCTTTCAAAATAAGCTACAACATAAAATGCCCATGATGGAATGTCGGTGGTCCTTCACAACTTAAACTTTCTGCTTATAAAATATGTAATATGTTGAAGGATACGGTTTCTTTTCTGAAGTGATTTTAAAGTTTGCTGAAAGGTTTCAGTGTGTGTGAATGTGTTTTAGGTTTGTTTGTTGTGTGCAGTGTGCAGACCTGCCTGCTGCAGTTGAGTGAAATCAGAGATAAGTTGGCATGTGGAAGACTGGCACTGGCACAGCTCAGGCCGCAGACGGGTTCCAGTATGAGTTTACAGTATAGTTTGCTTCTCTGTGGCTTGACAACGCTGTGCTCTGAGAAAGCCTTAACCATGCGACAGACATGCTATGCACGTTCCCACAGCCACTGAGCAGTTAAGGCTACTCTTATGGTTGCTTAACATTTACACTTGGCTACCTACTTGGCACCCTGATATTGCAGCAGTTTTTTTTCTCTTCCTCTTAAGAAGCAAACATTATCATATGTCTTAACCAGAGCTGTGGTTATCTCTCATCTTTCTGAAAGCCAATTTCAAGACTTAAGCACTGCCGTTCCCTCCACTGACAACCTATGACCTTTCTTTGTTCGGTATAATTAGACATGACGTCTAATTCAGTATTTTTAATTGGCTTCCTTCACACCACACAAGTATAGTGGGGTGAGTCAAGGTTTACATAAGCACTGTCAAAGCCAACGGTCAACAGCCAGGAGATGAGAGACAGATATGAATCACTTCATCTCGGGGTTGTCACGTCTCACTGGTTAGCTGATGTTTCCATTATGCTAATAAGGAAAGTAAACCTGCTTCCAAAGCCATGTCTGTGGTCTGCTCAAGCTCCCATGTACCTGCACATCCATGCAAGGAACCGTTTGAGTGATATCACAAAAGCAGACCTCGTATAATAATTACATAATAATTACACAATAAATTAATAATATAATTATGTGTGTTATTAGCATATTAGTAATAGTGCAGTTCAAACCATGAACGTTCTGTTTAAATGTTAAACGCAAAGGTTTCCTGCAGCTGTTACTTTCATTTTGTTCAGAAATGCTGAGAATGAATCATGACAATTTCACATCATGCTGGCTGCATCAGCATTAATTTCATATTTTTTTAGACTTTTATGTTTTTTTGCAGTGGGGGTGTCGATGTGGGGAGATCGGCTGTTCACAGTGACTGTGTGATGTCTGTGCATCGCACCAGCCTTCCCTAAATCAAGAAGGCAGAAGTGAGAAACTGTTGAGAAGTACGATCAGTGTCTTCCTGTTATGTGTGCGTGAAACCCCAGACGGCTGTCTAAGTTGCTCGCACGCAAATGACAGCCCGGGAACCATGGCAACGGCAGGTCCCCACATGCAGAAGGCGGAAGTGAGACGACGTGCTGAGGAAGTTATTGGTTTTTTGATGGCCATCGCCGTGGTTTCATGAGAAAGACCATGACTTGGCCCTTGTGCTGCAGCGACAGTCAGCCGGCGTGGGAATGTATTTTTCACAGTGACAACAGTGATGCACCTTTGACCAGAGGCCACATCTGTTTGACCGATAACCTCAAACTTGTGAATTCAAACAAGAATTAGCATAAAAAAATTAGATCCGACTAAGATAAGAGTTTGTCAGTCAGCAGTTAGGAGATGTTATTTAATAACTCTCTAGCATTGTCTGCAATCTGTAGCGTCTTCTTCACTATTGTGCCTACTGTTCTCAGAATCAGCGCGCCTGACCGCACGGTTTACCAGCCGCTCTCTTTAACATGAACAAGAGCCAGCCACCAGCTCTGTCATCACTGTCTCTATCTGTTGCCTTGGAAACAGAGGTTTAGGTCTAACCTGCTCATCCTATCTTTAATTAATTGAAGTTCTCTACCTGTAATTTTATGTGTGTGTGTGTTGAGGTTGGAGGTATGGGGAGCATTTACAGGTTATCAACCACAGATATTCTATAGGAGAGTTATTTCTTTCATATATTCACTAGAAAGTGTCAAAACCACTAAGACTTAACACAACCTATGGGGCCTCCCAGAGTAGTTTGTGTGAAGTCATGCTACAGTGATTTGATGTCTGTTCAGTTGATGTCGGTTTTTATGGTTAACTTTCACTTTTTCATCAGTAAGTTGCCTAACGACTACTCATTATTATAGGATTTCAAATAATAAGCTCCATGTATCTGCAAACATGCTCCTGTGAATTCTCATGGCTGGTCAGAGACGGAACATCTTACAACACAGATGAAATTTCATCTTCAGCTCTTCATTTCTCTTTTTTTTTTTCTTCTGCAGATATTAAAGACACTTTCTGTTTCGGTTTGCATCTATTTCTGCAGGCTATGATTCAAATGAGTAATAGATCCATCATTTGTCCTTCACTGACTTATGTACAACCACTCTGTAAAACAGGCCATGCTTTACATATTATTATACTGCAGAGATTATGTAATGAATTTATTTCAAATCTGCAGTTTTATTCTAATATGAAAGTAATATCTTCTCATTTTCTACGGTGTGTTTAAGTTTGTGATTAAGTATCACTGTAAGAGTATGATATGATGTTTTTGAGTGACTGATTAATCATCAGCAAGCAAAAGCATCCATACATTCTGCATTTCTATATTCCATGAATTATTTTAATAAATAACCAAAATCACTTTTGCAGAGCAAGGGAGGCATTGCATCGTGCTGCAGCAGTGTGTGGCTGTGCATGTGGCTGTTTTCTCCCATATCCCATAGCCACACCTGCCACATACTGGCTTCAGCTTGGCCTCAAGCCTGCTGTGAGCTGTGTCTAGGTTGACCAATGATGCCACCAAGCACCCTTAGGGGCAGGGCTTTCATCAACCAGAACCCTACAACCCCAGGCCTCAGTTTCCCTTAGAGCCAAAGAGGGAGTCACTGTGAGGCGACTGGGGGAGAAACCACCCTTGCCTCTATCTTAGTTCTGTGGTGCTCACACACCAGAGACTTAGAGCTGAAATGGGCCAAAACTCAAGACAAGCACCTGATACTAACTGTGGTGTGTGTAGTGTGTGTGTGTGTGTGTGTGTGTGTGTGTGTGTGTGTGTGTGTGTGTGGCTGAGAGACAGAAAGACAGAGGAGTCATAAAGTAGAGAAAGAGGTGGGGAGAAGTTTATGGGCTGCTAAATGCCAGACTCACCACAGGTGGGAGCTCCTCTGTTGACCCCATTAAAACCAAGCAAAATGGATGGCGTTTTCAACTACTCTGGGACTTGATGTCCAACAGCTCCACAGAAAGTGCCCACAACAGACACTGAACAACAAGTCAGCAATGAGAAAGTACACTTCATCGTTTTTTTTCAGTGTGTTGACACAGTTATAAATGCCACTTGGTTTGGTTAGAGGGGTGACAAGCTGCTAGGGTCTTCTGGGAAGTCCCCCCGCTGTCAGCGATGTGAACGCACTCATGAAGGTTACTAGCAGCAACTTCTTCCAAATGCAAACATACCACAGGTGACTCACTCATTCACTGAAAAAGGGAAAACCAAAGCTTGCTGACCTAAATAAGAAATATACTGTATTTTTCTTGGACTTCTGGAGTTTGAAAATCCCCCTCAAAAAGTACATTGGCTTTCAAACCCAAAGGTCAATCATGCGCGCTAACATTAGATTACAATTCACTGCAGGCATGCAAGTTGTCAAATTTAGTGAAAATGAACATCCTAGAAATGTTTCCTTTCTTAATTACAGTTTTTTTTTCTATATTTGCAGACCTTTTATCGACGGTGTGGCTGAATCTTTTCAGTGCTCATGATTTTGTGGTAAGATAAGCAGATACTGTTGAGGTCCATTACGTTGTCCAGTAAAAGGCCACTCCTGTGCGGCCTGGTTTTAGGGCCCTGGTTAAAAACACAAAACCAAGCCAGGCTTTTAGGGTTTTTGCAGAGGAAAACCACCACTCCACGACAATGAATATTTTACCTTGCTACCGGCAGTCCAGCAGCATTTAGTGACCACAGGCAGTGTTAAGTGTTCCTGACCAGAGGCGAAGGGGGCACTTAACAAATGATAATGCCCACTATCTGTCAGTGCTCTGGGCTGCTACTGCTGCCTGAGAGCTCCGTGGTGGCTGGAGCCAGACCACTCTACGCCCACTACTGACCAGCCACCTAACCACACACTCCACAGCCTACAGCACACACACACCTCTGCTTCCTGGTAGGAAGAGGGACTCCTGTCATTGGTCAAATGACAGCTGCCACTCCGGTGGCTTTCTGCCACTCTAACCCCAACGATCAGTAAAAAATGACCCCAGCCTGACCTTTTTAAGATGCTTTTTACAATAACAACAGGTAACCACGATTGCATTTAAGGAAACAGAGGATTTAGTGTTACCTAAATCTGCTAAAACTAAATATTCAAATGTTAGGGATGTACATGATTTTGAAAACTTACCATGCACCTGAATTTGAAACTAAAACCTGATCAACCTGAGTGCAAGTCATATAGTGACAATATACAAATAAAACCCACTGTGGCAACAAATGCACTCTGTACTTAGGGTATTTTTCCCAAATATATGAAAAAGTCAGCTTTTTAGGCCAACATGGTTAGAGCAGAAGCAAATCAAATCAGCTGCGGGTGTGTTTCATAGGTGGTTGGGACGTACAATATCAGCCTGTGTGTGTAATGCTTGGCAGAGACCGGACAGCCAGTGATGAGCCTTGGCTAATTAGATTTGCCACCCAGGGGGACCTCCAATGTGAGCTAATTGTTGACTGGCAGTGTACTAGATGCCCTCAGCCCAACTGGATGGTTTTGCATGACACGATAGTAGTAGAAGGTCTCCTGGGGGGCCGAGGAGTGGACATGTGAAGTGATGCTTATCATTCATAGTTTGCCACAGAAATCATGTTAAAATCATTTTAATATGGGTAATATGGGTCTCTCAGCAAGTAGCAGTCAAGACATGTATGTACATTTTTGGTGATATTTTAAATGCTTTGTTTAATTGCACATTGGGTACATTCTGTAGCTTTACTTCCTAGTTCTGAAAGAGCACAGCTGCATCTGTGCTGTTGTACAATTTCCCTCTGGGGTTAATAAAGTTCTTTTGATTCTTGAATCTACAAAGACATGGACTTAAATAAACAAAAGAGCACAATTTATCTGTGAAATGAAACAGAAAAGGGGAAAAGAAGGAAGACAACTACACATCTAAATGTTTTCTAACCTTGACCCAAGTAGCAGCTAAAGAAAGACTGAGAGCAGTAGTTGCGAGTGAGGGGAAAGGGAAAAAAATGAGTAAGAGTAGCCAGCAGGCCCTCTGTGTGGTCCTCCTTGAGAGCATGTTCTGTTTAACTCTCGCCAAAGTGTTTTAAAGTGTTACAAGTGCATTAATGCCATGGGTCACGCCTCTGCTTTGCTAACCTCTGACCCCCACCTTCTCCAGCAGCTCCAGGCAGGAGAGTGAGCTCATGTTGAGGGCTTAGGCCCCACTGTTTAGAGAGGGAGTTGCCCCAGGGAAGTGAAGGGGCGGCCGCAGAGGAGAAGGCCGGGCGGCCCGTAATGATCTCCTCATGGATCTTTAATGGCTCCCCTCCGTTAGTGTTAGTGTTTGCACTGAGGTGGGGGGTGTGGGGGGGAGTCTCTGAATTATTCAGCAGGCTAAAACTGTGATCACACACAGACATTGTCACAGATATGCACCCGTACACACATACACACAGTTGCATGCTGGCACAACCACACAAACAAATAAGCACATTTGAATACACACACACACACACACACATATATATGTAGAACACATACAGTAGTACATAGAGTATATTTGTAACACTGTGAATATTAATCTTTTTTATGTATCATCATCATTGCTGTAAGGTAATTTCATACAGCACTGAGATAACATCTGCACACTTTTTCCAAGAATTGTTGACACAGGGACTTTGCTGAACGTGCAGGTTATAATCACACGGTGAACAATGTTTGAAGACATAACATCCTTTTATGACTACATCATGTTGCTTGTACAAAGACTAAAGATAGTCAAAGTGCATATCTCTGTGCTGTGTTTCTTTAAGTATCTCACAGATCAGCACTTATTTCTCACATAATGCTCTGGAACTGTTTCTGTGCTGTTTTGTGTTATTGTGCCTTTCATGTGTGTCAGCACTTATCACTTTATCAATCAGATATGCAGCAAAACGTCTTACTCATCAAGCTGTGATGAAACATCACAATGCTGTGTGTCATAGTTGATCATTTGTGGTTTTTATTTCTCAATGGTTTGCTTTGTGTGTGTGCTCAAAGTGACCATGCCACCTAGTGGCATTCTTACAAAAGCTTTGCTGACAAACTGCACAACACAGTCACATTCACTGAGGAGGAAGGTAAAAACAGGCTGCAGAGCTGATACCTGGAGTTCAAGGCTCGACTGAAGTTTACAAGCTGAGTGATCAGGCCCGTGACGACCCCTCTGTTTCCTCCTCTACTCTTGATCCCCAAACCAAAACCTCTCAGCATATGAAAATACTGTGAGGACCCACAGACCATAACCACCCTTGTAAAACACACACATTTTCCGACCCCTGTGTCATTAGGAGCAGTGTGAGGGAGAGGCCTCCACTCAGGCCTGCAGCCTCGTAAGCAGCAGTGGGCTGCGTGAGGTAATTATCAGCAGTGGGGACCCAGGTTAACCCCATTGTCCTTCTGTCCTGACCTTCATTAGCTGTCAGACTCGCATAATTTCACTGTGCTCACAAGAGGTGACCCTCAGTGTTTTTAATGAGATAGCTGTTGTTGTTAATCTCTGCTGCACCAACGCAATAACTAAACACGTCCACTGTCTGCTTGATGTGTGTCAGAGTTATATTAGAAACTCGTTACATATAATATCTATGTATGAAAAATCCATGATGAGTGTTTGTACTAAACCAAGGTTTAGTACAAGGCTGCCGTGATGACATTACACACTGTAGCATTAATGCCACATTGCCTCCCTAAAACGCTGTCCGTGTAAAAGCAGCACTCACTGTTTAGTGTCAGCAGCAGGGAAGTGTTGTTTTTTTTGTGTATAAAGCTATAAGCCGTGATTGAGCATGTCACTGATGGCTGATATGGGGTCCCTGGACACTAAATGACCCATCGCCTCCCCGGACGAGCTTCATCTGTCTCTCTCTTGCTCACTCTCACTCTCAGCCCCTTAAGAGGCCTGCTGCAGTTTTTGCTGTAGACCCAGGGGTCAGATGGAAAACATACACTCATAAACAGCATCTATTATTCATGCCTTACAGCCCAGCGATCCACTCACAGCACGTACCGGCTACAACAGCTGTCCAGCCACTCCAGTCACTGACAGACAGATAGGATCGGACTAACGCCAACATGTTTTCAAGTACATTCAACTTAATATATAGCTGCTTTAACCAACTGCAGTTATTGCTGCAGTGTACTGAGATAAACACATCTGTGTTGCATCTGTGTTCAAAATAAAGCGGTTGTACACACTTGTGACAGCGAGTACATTTTCATAAAGCTGATGATGATCACTTGTTGTAAATACACTGTTTGTATTGTTGCCTTTTTCTAATCAACTGGCTCAAAACATTGGGCACAAAAATGAGTCATTTGAGTATTATGAAGTCCTTTGTTGATGTCTAACAGGGGCAATTAGGACTTTTCCAGCACAGTGATTGTGTCATTTGACAATGTTAGCCGTTTTGTGTGGGCCCAGCTTGGCCCAGAGTTGACAGTGTGTTGGTGTACTAATCCATTAGGGTCCCCAAAGGCCCTGTGATTATACACAGTACTAATACACACATTGGCCCTTTTCTTCTGAGACTTTTGCTGATGGTATCAGTGGCAGCTTGGGTGGTTTTGGTGAGTGTGTGTGTGACTGTGGACGGGTGGGGCAGATGGATATGAATGCACATATGCCTGTATGTGCATTTGGGGTCTCGGAGCTCGTAATGCTTGCGTTTAGGTCAGACAAGAGAGCGATACTCCTTTACCCTTTGACACCTTACACTCACCTCCCCCACCAGCTCCAGCAATGCCCCCTGTTATCCCGTTTTTCCTCTCAACCCCACCCAACCTTCACAGCGTGTTCAGCTGTAAGTGACTCCCACTAACAACCTCTAATGATTTTAATCGTCAGCAATCAAGCGCAGAAGTCATGAATCTCTGGATGAGAGACAAGACAGACAGAGCTGGAGAAGGAATGCGTTTTCTTTGGGCCATAGAGCAAAATAGGGGTGGTTATAAGGAGGATAGGAGCCTGGCACAATTACCTCCAGAGCTCCACGGGAACTTGACTCCCAACTCCATAGCAGGAAGAAGGGAATGGGAGCGCTGCGGTGGCTCAAGCAGGCTTGATTTGTTGGCTGTCTGCTGTGATATCTGTAACAGGAGAATCTCAAGTCCTCGTTGTGTAATTTGACAGTCGGCTTCCAACTCATCACTGTAACCCTGAGCAGCGACCGGCCTAACGCTAATTTCAGCGCTCTGTCTTGATGATTTTAACTTTTGGTCATGGTTCAATGACTAAGTGAGAGACAGAGGAATGGAGATAGTAGCAGAAAGATATATCTGCAGGAGAAAGTTGGATGTTGGTAGATGAATGGTGGTAGTGAATGAAACAGAGACAACGGAGACATCTTTGCTTCTCTTCAAGTTCTGTGAACCATCAGTAACACCTATACTAAAAAAGTATGCAAATATATAAACACATATGCAGACTAAATATATCCCTGCCTACAGACATTCTTTTTTCACTTTTGACTTCTCCAAAACCCTCAAAAATACAGTACATCCACATCCTCCCTTATGATAAAAATATAACTTGCAACATTGACTGATTCTCAGTGCAGCTCCACATTGGGAACACAGCGAGGTTGTTTGCGGCTGTCAAGGGAGCCAGAGAGGAGGGGAGCTGGGGGAGGGTGATTTGAGCAGGGCCTTGCCAGAGCCGCATGAAGCGGGACCACCCAGGGTGGCGTCAGGAGCTTGGCAGAGGTTCAGGGAGGTTGGTCGGCGGGCCGGCTGGCAGCCTGTGCCCAGGGCTGGGGCGGCAGTAGGCACTCTGAGGCCCTGCCAGAGTGGACGGAGATATTCAGCTCAGCCCACAAAGGCCACTTCAGCCTCCCACAGCAGAGCCACAGTGATAGTGTGTGTGTTGTGTGTGTGTGAGTCCATCCATGTAGGTCGGGTAGAGTCTGGGGTAAGTTGAAGGAGATATTTTTAGGATCTAGTTTTCCCAGATATAAGGGACCTCCCATATGGAAATCAAGAGGTTAAACTAGAATATGTTTATTCATGAGAAGTCCATACATCAGCAGTCTAGTATCTATGTTAAGACATTCCTGCTCTGCTAAAGAGTGCAGTACATTACTTAGCCTACTAGCATAAGCCCAGTAAATGTTAACCAGTTTCTCTCTGCTGGCCTTTCACTGGTCGATTAGGCTGCAAAACAAAGACTTTTCCTTCGTGTTTATCTCTTCCAATGGGGCCAGTCATTTCATCGCAGCACTTACAGCTTATAAACTCCTTGACAAATCACATTAGTATTTAGCTTCTCTCAGCAGTTTACTGCCTTGCTGCCAAAGTATCGTTTATCACCCTGTAATTCACTTTACTAGGTAAATTCACTTTGGCAGGTCTGTTGGGTCTGTCTGATGCAGAGGATGTAGGAGGAGAGGGGAGGCTGTTTGAATTTAAAACACCTTTAGCGATGTTTTGTAAAGTCGCATCGTGTATTCACTAAATAATACACAGTGTTGCTTTTGCAGAGTCATCCAGAGCCTTACACCGTGTATTTTCACCCTCTGTTTTTCTCTTCCTGTGTTTTCCCCATGAGAGGACCAGTGTGCATCACTTTCAGGCCTGATTCCATTTAAAGCTTATAAAACGTTCTCTAACACAGAATAATATTTGCTGTCAAGCTTTTATTGAATTATGCCAGTGGAAAGGAAAAAACAGAGCAGGATGTGTAGACTCCTAAAGGACAAGTCTTTGTTTACAAGATTCACTTCTAGCTGTGTGGTGCTCAGGGTTTATTTTTATTTTACTCACATATTTTCTGCTGCTCGTGGACAACAGTCAATCTTCTGAGATGCTGCATCGGTAGAACCAGTGTCATTCCTTCATACTTTTTTTTTGTTTGTTTGTATATTTGAAGAATGCATCCTTCATGTTTTTCATTATTCTAACACTGATTTAGAAAAAAACATTTCAGCCCCATGAGACCTATAAATCCTGTGGAATGAATGTCACAGAAACCACAATGTCAGTGGTATTACTGTCACCCAGACTGTGAAGTCTGGGGTTTTTTTAAGTAAAAATGTCAAATATTTTAGCACAGTTGTATCATTGACTGGTGGGAAACGCTATCAAATAAAATCTATGGAGAAAAAAAACTGTATACTATACATACTATTCTTCTGCATACTATAATTTTTTATGACTAAACATTAAAACAATTTTTGGGGTTATGTATAGACCTCAGTGTCATTAGAATAACACAATTTTAATCAATTTGTTATGTTATAAATTGCATTAGTTGTATAAACTGCCTCCTCCTTCCTGAGCTGGCACACTGCACTCACTTCCTGCTCCCGCATGTTGTTTGAGTTGAGTGAAGCTCATGCAGCACGGGGCAGGTGTTTGACTGATCTCCATAGCTTATTTCCCCAGGCCGTTTATCACTGTCACAGCCACAGCCCAAATCAAACCCCACCACCACCACCACCTCCAGCCTCTCTGCCTCCAGCAGTCAGCTTCCTTAAAGATTAACAGATCTGCCTTGGCTTTCAGATGCACTCAAACATATCTGCCTGTGTAACACCCCGCTGCTCCCTCTTTCTTTCTCTTCCCATCTTTCACTTGGTTGAATCCGTGCACCTCATCACCTGTGTTGCTTTTCACTTCGCCTCACGCTGTTCCCAGTTCTCTCACCATCAGCTTTCTGGTCCTGTCCCTATCTGTCAGCACAGATAAATGGCCCCAATCTTTCCCCTTTGCCCCCCTCTACGATACATTTGCAATTAATTTATTTTGTCTTGGTTTCCTCTCCCCGTCCCTCTCTTTCCCCTTGATCCCGAGCGGAGCAGTCTGGAAATGATTTTGACGCTTTAGTTGTAGCTTGCAGCTGCCTATTGGGGACATTTTAAACTCACTGACTTTTTATTACAAGGGAAATACCATAATAGGTTGTGAGGGAAAGATCGTTTATTAGAAAAATTTTTCTGTAACCGTAAAGCTTTTAAGTATTGTAGTTGTAAACACTGCAGCTGTTTTAAGAGGGAGTATTGCTCTGTTTATTTGTCTTTATAGATGATATAATTAGGGAGTGGATAGTGTAAATATAAAAACAGCATTGATGCATATTGCCACGATGTATATTTTTGCTTCCTATACTATAAGGAAGTGGTCAGTTAAGGTAGCTATGCAGCTGTGAAGGCGTGAGCTCTGAGGTTTGCTGTGTGACTGCATGGCCCTCCACCCTGACACTTCTCCCCACCCTGCTCATCTCCTTCTGGCACTTCTACTAAAACACCCACCGACTCTTACATCTATTGCCAGCGTTCGACTGCCCAAGCAAATCACTTTTGGCGCTTCTGAAGAAAAAGAAAACATTAGTGGCTACCACAGGGCCGATAATAACACATCTCTACTTCCATCATCATTTTTCCTAACTGAATAATTACGCATGTGTGTGATTAGAAGTTTAACACAAGCATCAGATAGACACAATTTTAGTGACACAGCAGTTTTCATACACAGTCTATTCTTTATGTTTTTGCCATCAAAAAACACTGTATGGGGCATGGATAGGTCAACAAAGTGTGTCTTGAACATGAAAAAACACAGTTCATTTACAGTTTTCTGCCGACATTAAATGTTATTTCCTTCTACGCACGACTACATATTTCTATAACTTTGACCTTTCGGGATCCCCATAAACTGTACACAAAAAGTTCCGCTTATTCAACACAAGTACGACTAACCCTATGAAAACAGTGATATAATATGTTCTGTGGTTAGTGGGAGATTTCCAAAGTCTAAAAAAGTCATGCTGATAATGTCATCCAGGCTTTTTTGCCTATAGCTTGAGACCTGAAAGACGTAGGCACCCATATGTAAAGTTACAGTATACAACTGTTTCTGATATTAGTTTACTAGAATTATGCTGAGGTGCTGCCGAAGCCTCCTGTGACCTGTGATTTGATCTTTGTTAAAATGTATAACCTTATACTTGTCTTTTAATTACATTGTATATTATTTACCTAACATATTTTCTGTTTAATGTGTGTTCTTCCTGATTTTGCTTTAAGTTTATTATTGTTGTTTACTCTATTATTGCTATGATCTGAACTGTTCCCTTTTATGTATAACATGTTCTCGAATAACAAAACAAATATCCATATTCTGATTGTTAACAAAGGAAAAAGAACTCTGTTAAAGCACTCAAGAATTCCTGTAGCTAAGCCCGCTTCAAATACACCTGCATGTATTTTCTCTCAGTACTAAGCCTCTGCACAGTGACCCTGTGGGCTGTGTTTGCCCTGCAGTTGTTTAATCTTCACTCAGCAGCAGTGTCTTAGCTGTTTGCTGATAATCTGTCAAACCAAGTGGAAGCCATATTAAACCTTTAGAGACACCCGAGACACATTTATATCAGTTTTCACACCCGGTGATCTGCACTCCACTGACTGTATAAAGAAAAATACTGAAAAATGTATTTAAAAAATAGATTGATTAACTATTTCACTAACTATTTAAATTGAACTATTGTGGTAAATTTTAGTATTTGCACACAGGGACGGTGGTGGTAAAATACCATGGAGAAAACTCAGATAGAGAGAACTCTTCTTGCTTTACAGCCAATTATGTGGCCACTGGTCAAACAGTTGTTTATATCTCTACCACTTTGGTTGATTTACTCTCCCTTCATATTTCAAGTGTATGTGTGTATCATGTGTAGTGTGTGTGTGTGTGTGTGTGTGTGTGTGTGTGCGTGCGTGCGCGCGCACCCGTGCACCATACACCAAGTCCCACAGCCTAGTGGTCGCCTGGTGGTTTTAGGGGGAAATCTCCACTACAAGCACAAAGTTGGCTAATTGCCCCCCATAGCCACACCACACACCCATATAGACACAAACAAACACATGCGCACACAGCAGTGTTCCCTGTTGTTCTGCTGGTTGCAGGGAGGAGGGGAGGATTAATCCTAATTGCGGTGTGTGGGAGGCTGGAGAGAGGCCAGGATTACTGGGGGCTTCTCCTTGATCCACAGAGATGCTGATGGTAATGCTCCTTGCCCAAACCCTGGCAGCTGCCTGCACTGTATACGTATATGCATCGACACACGCCACTCCCACACACACATAGAGCGGAGTACAGTTTCATGAACACAGCAGCCCATAAGTATAGGTTTTGTGTCTTGAATCACCAGACTCGGTGATTCACTTCTGCCAGTGCAACCTTAGTCTTTCTCTGAGTGTGTGTGAGCCTGTGGCCTTGCGTCAGGGCTGCTGCGCTGCTGTTTATGTCTGCTGTCGTGTACGCAGGCTGCACCCCGAGCTGACGCACTACCACCTCAGTGGGGTTAATCTGTTCTACTATGGGAGGCACATTTAGTCCTCTGTGCGTAGAGTAGTAGTAGTAGTTTTATTACTTTAACTTTGACTAGCCACATAGTGCACTTTTGATTTTATAACCTTTAGACAGAGCCAGTGTATCTTTTTCTTTCTGTTTCCAGTCTTTTTGATAATCTAACTGGCTGATTCCTGCAGCTTAATGGTTAATGTATAAAGACACAAGAGTTTTATTTATCTTCTCCTCTAACTCTAGGCAAGAAAGTGAAAAATTTTATTTCCCAAAATGTTGAACTACACCTTTAATGAGTGGCGCACATACTTTTTTCACCTGCACTTTGCCCTTTCATATCTGCAATTATTTCTGCAATTATTCAAAACTGTAAATATGAAAATCAAACTGTATGAAATGTAATTTTTTGTTGGGTGTGTTATAAAAGTCTATAAAACCATTTTCATAACGTCGTTTTAAGGCTGTGTGTATGAAAACAGATTCTTGTCAGGTTTCTCCCTTCCAGCATGGAGGCCCAAGCCAGACTCCTTCTGCTCTCTCAGGCGTCTCCACCATTAAACTGCTGCTTTGTGAGAAGCCACAGGCCTGCCCTGCTCCCTTAACAAAATCATGTCAAAAAGCAATTAATATCTTAATACCTCCATCAGCGCCAACCACCAAGCCGCCAAAAGGCCCGACTCCTTGTTTTTTCCGCCTCTGTGTCGGCTGCCGTGCTGTTCTCGCCCGGCCCGTGGTTATCTCGGTTTCATTTCTCAGTGCCCCGAAGGTCAGCTGTGGTTTTCCAGGGGGCACAGGGTAGGACGTTGTGGGCAGGAAGGTCCACCACTCCCCTTGAGCATTAAGTACTACTCGCCAGGCCTGAGAGCTTCAGTGGCCACAGCCCTGACCCCATCTAATGCAGCGGGCTACAGATCATATCTGACCAGAGACACTCATCCACTCTACAGGCTTTCCATCCATTAAAGACACACTACGATAATGGTTGACACCTCTGATTGCTGCACTGCATTTCATTGCTGAGAATGTTTACTGTGATGCTTTCTCATTTATTTGAATGTTGAACCGTGTATGCGAGTGCTTTGCTCATCTCCTCTCTGCTCTGCGATTTGTGAATGTTGTGTCTAGAACAAGAATTACTTTTACATTTTTTTACTCTCGCAGATCAAGGCGTGTCAGAAAATGATTAATGATGTTGCCTTTTCTGTTCTTAAGCCAGATAAACCAGCCAGAAAACGTTGACACTGCCATTTTTTGTCTTTGCATCTCTTATATGAGCTTATGTTGCACAAGCATTAGCCAGGTAATATTAACAACATAAAATGCTATCATATCACTAAACACGAATACAATTTTCTTCCTCATCTCTCATTCACTCACTGCGAAGACAATACCTGGTCCCAGTTAGGTGTTTCTTTTATAGCTTAGGTCTTCAAAGAGGAAAGGAACGATGGGTTTTGACTTCTGAGCCATGGCTCCACAATATTTGGTTTCTCTACATTTTCATTCATTTCTCTTGGCAGGCATGACCAGTAACTGGTGGAAGGACTTGGCAGAACATGCGATAAAACCTCATGATTAAAGGGACTAAAATAAGTACTGTATATAACTCATGTATCCATTAACCACTGAGAGGAGAAACAGAAAGAGCAAAAAAAATGTTTTTCTACCCTTGCCTGGTCATATTATAAATATATAATATATTCATCCTCGTCTTCTCTCTGTTTATCTCTGCTTCTCTTTGCTATATTGCACCTTCTCATTGGGAGGGCTATATGTGTCCTCTCATGTACTGGATGATCAGTATGGTTGACTTGTATCTGTGCCTTTTGTCTCACACACACACACACACACACACAGACACATACACATTTGTCCAGTGTGTGCACATATACACGCAGACTGTCCAGGGTCATCCAGTCCTAGCGAGCAAGCCCACACACCTTGGCTGGCTGGGTGGTGGTGCCTTTGAGTACACTGTAGTGGTTTGGCCCCAGGCCCCTGCCTGGCTTGCCTGCTGATGTGTGTGCTTTAGCTCTTCTGGACAGTCTGCCTCACAGTGCTGTCAGAGACCTGACTATACAGCTTTCCTTTACCTTCAGACAGCTCCTAAATAGCAGCTGTACAAACACATATACATTAAATTAAGGTCTGTATTAAAATGACTTTATGTCGGAGCCTCTCATAGCGGTTGTTGTAGTGGTGGTCTTATGCATAGAATTGCTGACTCTTTCAAGGGCACACACTGGTGGGGAGTGATGGCACAGCACCAGCTGGACTGGGCTGGACTTCAGGAAGTAGATTTTGAAGTGTGTAGCCTAAGAGGGATTGCCCTGAACTGGACAATGTAGGTGGCTATAAACTATTGGGTTACAAGTGATTTGGCTATAGCAAGTGCATTGTCTTTTTATAATGACAGGTTTTATGATTATGGGGTTTCAATACTACATCTGCCTCGGGCTGCAGCCTTTTCCAGAACTTTGATTTATCTTTGAAGGCAAAAGACAATGAACCAATTGAACAGCTTGAGTAGTGATTGTTGATGGTTTAAGACAGAGAGAGGGTGTTACGATTCATCCTGCACAAGCTCTGAGTGGGGCCCATTGTAGAAAAGATTGATTTAATGTTTATCCTTCTGACAGCGCAGATAGAGAAGAGTCATAATTCTGTGCACTGGGGAGATTAAATTCCTGTATCGCTGTCAGCTACATTAACTGACTTCCTGGATCTCAATTCAATTAGCGCAGCAGCATTCTCTAGCATTAATAAATCAATAGTGATGGCTTGCTGATAGGCATGCTGCACGCAGCATGTTGAAGATGCTTTCTGTGCACATACACATACACAAACTCATCTGTTACAGCATGTCTCTGCACTGTTCATTAATGATTCCCAGCCCCGATGTTGTCAGAACAGCCAGCCAGCATATTAGCTGATGTTTAACTACACTTCCACATGGCAGGATGGTGCATATTCTTTAAACATAGATAGATGTTATGCACCTTAGGGCAGTCACTCTTATGCTACACACTTCCCACAGTCCAACTGGTACTATGCCATCACTCCCCACAAGTATGATCACAGAAGTGTTTATTCTCTTGATCAGCTTATTGTTGCTGTCAGCTGAGTAATTAAAGATGGATTGTCCCTCAAGGCCCTTACTGTAACTCTTTACTTACTACTTTAGCAAAGACTCAAGCCAAAAGACACTGTCTGTAAGCTGAAGAAAAGTTATTGTTTTCCAGCCGTTAAACCTCCCCAGCTGTTTGGAAACCTCTATGACAGCAAGTGGAGAAGCGGAACCAGATTCTGAGTGCCACTGACAAGGAGAAGGAGCAGGAGGAGGAGGAAATAAGACATGCTATTACAGTTGACCTTCTGAGCTCTTTCAGCATTGGCAAAAATGTCAGCATGGGTGGAATAAAACTCCCACATACTCTCACAGTTTGTTAATTGATCGTTTTATTGGTCTTCGACAAATGTATTTGGCAGATAGTGTAGAGGCAATGTCACTATGTGTGTTTGAGGACGATCTGACTGTGTGGAGAAGACTATCCAGACACTACAGTGTTAGTTGGATCAGCTTTCTGGTACTTAAAATATTGTTTCTCTCATACAGCTTCTGTCTTTTCAAGCTCAATGCATCTAATTGTGCTTTACTACACTATTTGCTAATGTCAGGGTAACCTACTGTAGGGTATTAGGTGTCTTTCAATACCTGTGTATACTGATTGGTTATAGGTTGCAATTAGTTGACTTGGATCTTTATCATCGTCTTCATCTGTTTCTGTCATTGGTCATTTCTCTACTTAAATGTTCTACTCACTGTTTTTCCAGTGGATACTCTTGTTTCTTAGATGTTGATTTTACTCTGATTACACAAACTGTGCGTCACTCTATGAATTGCCAGAGGCTAATTTGGCCAGTCAGCCTGATGATACAGTTGATAAGGGCATTGATTGGCTTCTGAAGGAGGGAAGGATTGCATTGCGACAAAGATATGGGTGCAACACGGCATTCATTTCAGCAATCAGCCCACCATCCTCCCTCTTTCCTTTCCCCATTTGACCAAACTCTTCCCAGAAGTCTTTCAATATGGATTACACTGTATGGTTTGCACAGTGGTAATTCAAGGTGAAATAAAACTCTTTTAATCCTATCAGCTACAGCAGTGAGAAAGAATTGGAACATGTAGAAGGGCATACATCAAGCTAGAGGCCTTCCCCTTGATGACCATATCTTCCTTTTTCTACCTCTGGAAGTTGATTTGGTAGGAACGCTCTAGTGATCACGTCCTTAGTCAAGTCCCTGTCTCCTCTTTCCGGATTTGAACGCTGCTCCAAAAAATCACAGCCCTTCATTATCTCCAGTCAGGCAATTTGGGGAACATAATACTGTCTTAGGATTGGAGAGCTACCTCCATCAGGGCTGGGGCCTGATCAAACCACTTGCACTGGGAAGGGAAGTTAAAAAGAAGCACGCCCGCCAGTCAGTTCAGCTCTCTTCAAAGGCATATGGTGCAAATTTGATCAAAAGTGTTGTGGGGGGTGGGGGGCATTCATGTCGCTGATGTGAAAAATAAGGTCAGGCTGTAAAAAACCAAATCGACTCTCTGGGAGTGATTAGAGCCAAAGAAGAACCAGCTGCAGCACTGTCAGCCGCATCTCAATCTCCTCCATGCACTGGCAGGCTTCTGGCTGGGCAGGGCAACGGGAGAGGGGAAAAGACAAGTGCACGTCCCTTTATCTGCTTCAGTGGCTCCTGAGCTCTGAGGAACCACAGAAAGAAGAGGCAGCGGGCAAGCGTGAGACAAGAGGATAAGGGAAGAAGAATTTAGATTGCGAAGTGTGCCAGAAAGAACAAAAGAGAGATTGACAAAGAAGCAAGGGAAGGAACGGAAGTGCAAGGGGATGACAGAGGTCAGGGTTAGGAGAGAGTGCAAAGGAAAGAGTGAGGGAATATGGGCCTGCATCTTCCCCTCTGGGATGTCAAATGGAAGAGTCCCAGTGTGTCCTTAAATATTGATGTGTAGTGTGAGTTGTAGGCCTCTCTAATGTTCACTAGTCGCCCTGGGAGACCACACTCGCTATGTATGAGCATACATTTCATTTCAAATTACAGCCTGTCGTTTGGACAAACACTTATAGATCATTTATAGTCATGCCATCCTGTGCTGATGAACTTTGGCAGCAACGAATTCAACTGAATGTGTTAGAAGTTGTGCAGTATATTGGCTCATGATTAATGACAACTGACAAATGCATAATTTATAATTCAGGTTTGAAAAAGGTATTTTTCCTTAATTGATTTGATTGATACTAATACTAATTGCCTCTTTCCGAAGTTTAAACATTGAAATGTTTCTAAATATTTCAGCCAAAGGAAAAGCATCTTTCCCAAAAGTTAAGTGTGCTGTAAGTGTCACTCTGGGTTGCCTCTTCCCCAAAGTCCTTTCTGCCTTAATGACAGCAATAATTGAGATGAGATACAGAGAAAGTCACCCCGTGACTCTGACTACATCCTCATCAGGGTCCTAAAAGCCCCTTTGTCCTCCACAAGGGAGGGGTGTGAGATGAAGCTGAGAGGTTGTAGGGACCAAGAGGTAGTTAGTGTTTGTCATCGCCATGAATCATTCAAAATACTCAACAGAGCTGTACAGCATCCATCTTGTCCCCATAAATCCATCAGCTCGTTTCATCTTTTAGCAGTGTGCACACCCGGTGGTGCCTGCACTTATACACACTCACACATCCTCAAATCCAGGAGAAGTAATCAATGCCATTACCAATAGAGTCACAGAAGTCAGCGCAGGGCACGGCCTCCTCTCTATCTTCCAAAGCCATGGTCAGGTCCAGAGGTGAAGGTCAAGTTCCAGAGTGATTGTTCCAGCTGTAGCTTCACCACAGAGCAGAAGGCTAAACCTTTTTTCTCCGTCTGTTTGCGTATTTTGCCCTGACCTGAGTCTTTGTCAAGGCTGTGGATCCCCAGATTGTGAATAGTCCCTGCTGGTGGTCCCTGTGGTCACGGTCAGCAATGACCATGCTGTTGGAGAGAGAGGGCGGTCATAGCACAACAAAGACCTCTCCTGTTAGCTGCAGTTAGTGGGTTGCTCAGGGTTGGCAAGAGGGCAGGTTGAAGAGTGGTATTATTGATTAGTTATCTTCTAGTCCAAAAAGAAGATAAGTTTCTGGCTTTACTGTATTTGGGCAGTGATTAATAATTTTAATTATTAGTTGGGAGATTCATTTTACAGGCTCTTGTGATGGAGTGTGACAAAAACATGTTGTTGCAACCTCTATAATAAACAAAAAGATTTATTTTGAAATACAAACTAATGGGGATGAAAGTGTGCCACACTTGTGTCCTAGTTGTTATTTTGTCCCAGCACTATGGTGCACGCTGACTGTATTATTGTTGTGTCGCCATGGTGGTGTCTGTGTTTGTGTCTGTCTGTGCATGGACACATTCCTGCAAGCACAGTAACGATGACTCATGTTATAAACTTTGTACTTACACCACACATTTCCTGTGAAGACATGCACAGTGTGTTGATGTTGAAATATTTGTCAAATAATGCATTAGTTTGCTCAGGCAATTAGTGTAGTATCACACTTTAATAGCTCCATACTATGTGCAGGGTGATATATGCCAACTGTACCTCAGTATCCAAATTTTTCAGTGTATGAAAATCTTAAAATGCATCTTCGATGTTTTGAGGAAATTAAGCAAGTGCATAGTGCACAGTGTTGAGTTCTAGTTGCCATAGGCTGTCGGTACAACATGGTAATATGGCACAGCAGCAAGTTTTACTTATTTTACCTTTTAAAATCTCAGTCATAAAGTGTCAATATGTAGCTGACTTGTAGCTCAACCTGGCAGAACTCCCACCTGTGATGTAATAAAAGAATCACCCATACTCATAAAACCTCTGAATACTTCAACATATGGAGAAGTAAAAAAAAAGTTTGACAATTACCCGCCTTCTATGAGTCGTAGTCATTTTTCTTCCCCTGCGCTGCTTCGAATGGATGTATTCAATCAGAAGCCATTCCCACTGAAACATGCTCTTACACAGCAAGTGAGTAAACCTTTATGTAACCGCCAGTCGAGTGGGGAGTTCATTTGATGGAGAGCCCTGCTTGATTTGTTTGTGGCTCCAAAGAGGCTTACGACACGCAAGCTGCCCCTGTTCTGCTCTGATAAATGGTTCTGGTGAGAGGAAGGAAGGAGAAAAAGTGTGTGTGAGACCTCGCCAAAGACTTTGGGGTTTTTCACAGCTTAACTATATTAAGAGACAATCCCCTGCAGACACTCACACACAGTACATATATACATATTCAACTAGTATGAAAGCATGAAAAGTATGAAAACACACAGATACTTTGAGTCACATGTGAATGTTCATCAACATTCTCAAAGGTGTGTATTTCACACACACACACACACACACACACACACACACACTGGGTGGTATTCAGTGAAATAAAACAGCGCCATGATGAGGTGGGAAGCTTTTCTTCCCTTCATAGGAGGGGTGGGTCTCCATGCTTCCACTCACTGTCTCTCCTCCTGTGGAGTGTGTCGTGTTTGCTTAGCAACACAACACTGGTGTCTTTTTGTGTTCTCTCCTCTTACTTAATTGAATGTTACCTGTCCCACCCAGCCAGTCTCTAGCAAACACTGCCACAGCCAATTAGCCCACAGTGCAGCTATGCTAATGGTTTGTGAACACACAGGGTCCCACGTGGAATGTCTCTTCGTGACACTGTGTGTGTGTGTTCTTTACTGCCTGCCTCTTTGTCTGTGTAACTATTATGTGTAGTGAGTGAGCATTACTATAGCGACCGGCTGCCGACAGGCCACACAGAACGGAACACAGTGGTCATGCAGTTGTCCTACTGACTCCCCCACTCTCCCCACACCACACACGCAGTCCTCATGTCAAGACTGGGCAGGGAGTGTGCCACTAGAACACACAGATTTGCTCCGGCTGATGGCAAACCACAGCAGTGGAGCCTGTGGCGGCCTGCATTTCCTTTAATATCCTGGCTAATGTACAGAGAGAAACCAGGGCCTCTAGAAAACCACTGGATCCCAGCCAGACTTCCTAACCTACTACCACACCAGTATTATGTAATGTTTTGATCAGCACAGTAGGCAGTTTTTAGTGCAGGAGATGTAAATGAGACTTATATGCGGACATGGCAGTGTCTCAGCTCATATGAAAGGGCTCTATTTGTCTGCAGTTTTTCTTCACTAATTGGTTGTGCTTGGTCTCTTGGCATTCATAGTCTCATTTAGTTAAATTATACTGTTAGTTTGACATGTGCAGAACCTTTACTTTGACAATCAAAAGATGTAAAGCTAAATTACTGTGTTGGCTGAGTATAAAATGACCTCAGACTAATCCTGCTGGGAAGGGCTCCCCAAAAATTTGGCCAAGGATCAGATTGTCTTTATCTGTGACTTTTGTCTCATAAAACTGAGACAGAAAATACATCAGTCAATTCATTATGTACATTTGTTTTGCTTGTCTAAGTGTGCTTTCAAGTGTGGCAAAAAAAAACTATAAAACGACAAAAATAATGTTTTGACTATTCTGTTTTTGTAGAGAATAATCAAACAAGATGTAACAACTTAATTAGTGAGTTTTAGCCGTACTGGCAGGAGGGTTTTCTTTCAGTCTTAGAAATGTTACCTATGCAATCAGCAGCTCTAGCTTCATTATTACTGTGCAGATAGTAGAGTGGAATCATTCTTCTTGTCAAGCTCTCAGCAAGAAAGAAAACTTCTTCCGTTGGGTTTTTGCTTGAATGCCTCAAACAACCTAATGTAACGCAGGGATCAGTATTTGCTCCATTTAAAGAGAGCATCTGTTGTACATATTTAATTCTCAAAATATAATACAGCCTTGACTTTTTCAAATGTTATATACAGAAAAAAGTTTTTTATATTCAAGATGATACAACACATAATATGTTTTAGCAATATGATGGCCAAAATCAAGTTGTTTTGGTCCAAAAGGGGGAACAGAGAAATTAAGATAGGCTGATAATATATAGAAATGGTGAAGGGAAACATAGTATTGAGAGAGATGATGGAGTGGAGTGGAGTTGGGGGTGTATCATGGCCTTGACCACGCAAATTAAGCTTGGTTTCATGCGCAGACCTTCGCAGGATTCACAGCAGCTGGAGAAACCGCATCTCCTCCCATGGAGCAGAGCCAGGGCCACAGCCTTACCCTAGTAAAAGCATCATCTTTTTTATACCGCAAAAGAAAAAGGAAAAAAAAGAGGTTGAAGAAGGAGAGAGTGGGAGAGAGGACGGTTTAGAGGGCAGAAGTAAAAGGGAAGCTGTTTGCATGGGGGTTTGGGGCGCTGGGGGAACTTAGGAAGGAAACCACAGGAGGATAACAAGCAAGGGGCTCTGTGTTTCACTTAAATTTTTCTCTCTCTCGGAAACCGTTATATAGACTTGCTGACCCTTTCTCTCACAGTTAGAGCTTCCTGCCCCTGTCTACCATGCAGAACCCTTCACCTGCTTCTTGCCAAATCACACCTTTCAGCTGGACTGTGGCAGTTCATGAATTACTCCTCAGAGAGGTGTTCTTGCCCAGACTCACTCCCTTGCTTCCTACTCACAGCTGGGAGCCACTGTTTTTCAGTTTCTGTATTATAAACTTGAAACTGGCAGCTTTTAGGTTGGCTGTCACCAAGTTGCTGAGTAGGCACACCTGAGGATTGTCTGCCTGACTACCTGGGATGTAGCAGTTGTTTCTGGCTCTTTGATAAATGGCAAATGAAATAAGAGTGGGAATATGAGAGGAAGATTCACTCAGTGGTGTCCTTAACCTGCCCAATGTTATTTCTCTCATGCTGAAACTTCCTGTTGACCGTGGTCACGTGACAGGGGTTGGTTGCGGCCAATCGTGATTGGGTGTTCCGGCCTCGTCTGGTCTGGTCCGGTCCGGTTTCTCCCCTCAAGCAGTAGGAGCTGTGCTTGGCCCAGCTCACAGAGGTTGGTGTTAACAATGGGTAAATGTTAGAGCTACTGTGTTTTTGTGTCAGTGCAGGATAATTGCACCCTGTCCAATGGTCATCCTTGGAGCAGAGCTATATGCAGTGTGTGTATTGACTTTACTCTCTGGAGCCTGTACTTTTCTTATTTGATATTTTTTTCTCTGACTAGTGCTGGGTCTTTTTGCTGTTTTGGTCTGGATTGATGAACTGTTTTCTCTCTTGACATTCCGGCACTTTGAAAAGTTGAAAAGCACAGTTTTAATTATTGCAGAATTATCAAGAACTGTTTTCTTGCTATGTTTGTGTGTCTTATGCGGAACACAGTAAGATTTTGACCACCTACCTTGTACAGTAGAAGCCCCAGCAGTTACTCCAGCTGCTACGTGTTTGCTGAAGCCTTTGTAATACAGCCATTTTTATAGGAAATAAGTGAAATTAACAGTGTGCTATAGTTACTGTCTTGCGATTCCATTTCCATTTATTATTTACTATTTCTTTGGAGTTGATGAGACAGGAACATGTTTTACTAATCGTGTGGCCATTGTCATAATGTCTCATCTATTGGTGCAACATCACATTTCTAGTCATCTCCTCAAATCTAGAAGATGGGAAGAAGAGGAGGAACATCTGCAAAGAGCCACCATAATTATATCTGAAGATGTGGAGAAAGAGACGGGGGGGGGGAAGTAAAGGAATAAAATGAAGGGGTGAACAGGGGGTGGGGGTGGGGGTTCTAACTGTGAAATGACTTCCAGATTTCTATTTGTGCATCTTGAAAGGCCTGTGTCTCTGCCGCTGCATGGGATGTGGGATGAGAGCTCTGGCAAATCAAAGGCACACTGGATAAAGATCTCTGGAAGCCCATGCTAGTAAACAGGCCCATAAAAGCGGCTTACGGGGTGGAGCGTCAAAGAAAAACTTGAACGTCTGCCCATCTCCAATAAAGCCAGAGCTTCTGCAGGCGTCAGTTCCAGCGCTGTGTATAGGAAGACGTGCGGGGCAGTCGGTGGTTTGGAGCTTCATCATTGTATCATAGCCACTGATTAAGGGCTATCAGTCACGCAGAATACTACTGTGTCTCAGATGGTTTTTCCAACTTGTCCTCCAGTCTTTCTTCTCTGTTTTTATCACTTTTTTCATTACCCTGCACGCCAACTCTTCTCTGATTTTCACCATTGCCGTTCCACCTATATTAGACACGTGTCAAACACTTTATTTGCTTTCCCATCCTGTCATTTTCTGTAATTACTGACCACCAGTTCTCTTCAATCTGACCCACTCAACAATTCTTTTTCCAGCAATCAAGGTCCATCCTGCAGTAGCACTTGTAGCATTAACACTAGCAGTCCAAAACCTGAGTCAGCAGATCTGGTCTGGCTCTGCAGCTGCCTCATTTTTTGCACTTTATCACTGCCAACCACCATTGCACACTGTGTTTTTTTTTTTCTCTCCATCAAGGATGTAAGTGTTTGTGACATTGTGGCTGGAGGGGGCGGAGGTGTTGAGGCCAAACTATTTCATTTGAAACAACTCAAACCCGGTAGCATTCCAATGTAGGCAACCCTCCTGCAGTTTGCCTGAGAAGGAGAAAAAAAATAGGACATAGAAAAACATGGCTGTGAGCTTTGTGGCGGAGAGGGCTTCATGCTGTGTGGCATTTGTGTGCTGTGTGTTTGTGTGTTTGTGCACAAGTATTTCACACCACAAAACAGCCTTTTCGTAAACATTAGTTATAATAAACACGTAGTTGTTCTTTTTGTCACATTTTTTTCTGTATACACAATTGTATCGATATACATAAAACACATTAGAAATAGAGCAGTAAACAACATTGAGTGATCATACAGTACGTAACACATGCCCTGTAAAGCCCAAGGCTTTAGAGAAAAAATGTTACAGTGTGCTGAAACTTACTTAACACATGATGCAAAATGTGGCAAATATCTAACATACCCTCACTTTGTCCTGTTAATCTTCTTCATGCCCTGTGTCTATGGTGAAAGCATTTTCCAACAAAGAGCACTCTGTATGAAGACAGACAGACCAGTGCCCTCCAGTGGTACAGAAGCTGAAAAAGGGCCACAAAGCTTTACATGCATTCCTCCTCGGTTGTAGTCAAGGGCTCCTGGCTGACAAAGGCACACACAGCAGCTTTAAAAAAACCTGTTTCCACCACTGTTTTTCAGTGTTAAGCACACTGCCCTGGAAGCATATGCTGTGGTTTCACTTCTTTTGGTGCATGAGAGGTGAATTTAAGGAAAAGTCATATGATCATAGGAAACCTAACGGATGGTTGAACATGTGAGTTTCTAGTAATTAATTCTGCTCTGTGTCTTCTTATTCATCTGACACCTTCCTCTGAATTACAGCTCTGGAAAAAATTAAGAGACCACTGCATGAAAGCTGTGATTGTAAATTAGGGTTATTCCACCAAATATTGATTTCTGAACACTTCCTAACTTAAAACATTAGGAATCTGTTGTATAATATGAACTTGTTTTGTTCAGGGTTTTTTTTTGCATTATTTGAGGTCTGAAAACACTGGACCTTTTCTGGTATTTTGACCATTTTTCATTTTCTGCAAA
>JAUMHL010000004.1:15090225-15106502 GCA_032362345.1 Sandelia bainsii
TCTCTACCTCTACCTCTGTCTCTACCTCTGTCTCTACCTCTGTCTCTACCTCTACCTCTACCTCTGTCTCTACCTCTGTATCTACCTCTACCTCTACCTCTACCTCTGTCTCTACCTCTGTCTCTAACTCTACCTCTACCTCTACCTCTACCTCTGTCTCTACCTCTACCCCTGTCTCTACCTCTACCTCTGTCTCTGTCTCTGTCTCTACCTCTGTCTCTGTCTCTACCTCTGTCTCTACCTCTACCTCTACCTCTGTCTCTGTCTCTACCTCTACCTCTACCTCTGTCTCTACCTCTACCTCTACATCTGTCTCTACCTCTGTCTCTACCTCTACCTCTACCTCTACATCTGTCTCTACCTCTGTCTCTACCTCTAACTCTACCTCTACATCTGTCTCTACCTCTACATCTGTCTCTACCTCTGTCTCTACCTCTACCTCTACATCTGTCTCTACCTCTGTCTCTACCTCTACCTCTACCTCTGCCTCTACCTCTGTCTCTACCTCTACCTCTACCTCTACCTCTGTCTCTGTCTCTACCTCTGTCTCTACCTCTACCTCTACATCTGTCTCTACCTCTGTCTCTACCTCTACCTCTGTCTCTACCTCTACCTCTACCTCTGTCTCTGTCTCTGTCTCTACCGCTGTCTCTGTCTCTACATCTGCCTCTCTTCAAAAGAGAGACGGGTTGTTGTTTTTATGTGTGAATTCAGAGACAGCGTCTTTTTTTCATGCAATAATGGTCATGGAATGGGTTTACATGTCGTGAAGAAATCTGGTAAATCTGCATATATAGTAAATGTAGCAGACAAGTAATCTGATTTCTCCTCTGCTCCAGCGTTATCTTGGTAGCGCAACTTTCAGATTTTCACAACAGTGACAGATTCTGACTTTGACAGGCAGACAAACATTGCTATACAAGAACAAGGCTTCTATTTTATTTCTATCTGCATAATGCATCAGCTGGGGATGCTAACTTTTTGCATGGATCATTCAGCTTTTGCTTCAGTCTTTTAGCTTTTCATTTGTAGCTAGGTATATTATTTTATATTATTATAAGATCCTTTTTTAATATTCTGGTTTTAAAATATGTCAGCTGAAAACAGCCGTGGTTTTCTTACACACTCTTATTATTGTCAACTTATAGAGGTAATATTAGTATAATTAGCTTATAAAATCTAATAGCGACACATGATTTCTATACAAATGAGAAGCCCACTTTTGTGTACTTCTGAATTTGACGCAGCAGCAGGGCAGAGCAGGACTTAATAGTGAGTTGCAAATATGTTATTTGTCTCTTAGACTTTTGTCTTCCTTTTTTATCACCTATACTTTGGGGCAAGTCTTCCTGATCAGGCCCATTGGAACACTGTTATGTTCCCTTCAATTGCTTAATCAGAGGAGATAGTAAAATCAATGAGGTGGATGGATCCTAACAGGAATCTGAAATGAACACCAGCCCCTAGGATCAATGTGTTTCTTCATCTGTGTGTTCTTGTATGTGTAAGTGTGAGGGGCAGAAGATGTTCAACCTTTGCCAGGACAGCTCAGGCTGCATTGGGTCATTTTTGGGAAATGAGAGAGGCGGCAGAAGAGGGAGAAAGGAAGGGTGTTAATTAGAGGTGGAACCTATGCAGAACAAGGCAGCCACCGCAAGCCACTTTACTAAAATCAGAGCACTATCTTCTGATGCCAAATCAATCTATTTACAGTATGAAAGGGCAACTGATCCTGTAGGATCAATCATGGCAAAGGCACATTGATTTAGTCTATGGCAATTGTATTGGAAGCTAAAGGCAATTAAAAAAACATTTTGATGTCAGCAGCACAGGAGGATGAACCCCAACAATCTGCCAGATAAGATAAGAAAAGGGCCAAAAGAAAACCACAGGAATGAGTGGTGAAGAGAAGAGAGGCTCAGGAGTGGCTCGTCACCATCTCCTCACCATCTGGTCCCCATCACCTCTGCCATGACTCCAGTGATGTCACTCTGAGAGGAGATGGTACCAATTAGAGACCAGATTGAAGACATCTCCTGAACAGGGAGATATGGGCTCAGTCCCAGGTTTTTGATTTGATAGTCGGCTGAACAGTCAGGGGGTCAGAGGCTTAGAAGGGTAGCACCTTTGCCATCAAGGTCAGGCACATGTATTTTTCTAGTTGTGTCTGTTGATATACTGTACATATAAAAGTATTGATCCTATACTAGAAGGATGCAAAGCAAATCACATTATTGTTTTTCAGCTTTGTAGATAATGGCTGCCTGGCTGAGAAAATCCATCACATTTTAGAGCTCTTCTGTCACCTCAGGGGCGAGACTAGCAGCCCTGGCCCTCCTCTTATTTCTTTATCAGGACCGGAGATGGCTCGAGCACTTTCCCAGAATCTGTCAGGGCCCGGCAAGCGCAACGCTTCATCCATCACAGGAGCCAGCTCCACAGGCTTTTCATTTTACTGTGGAGGCCCACTTCAGAGGCCAGGCCCATTAAGTTTTCACATTCGTGTCCCAGCGCCTGTCATTGGGCTCACATCAACCAAAACACTCTTTCATTCTAACTGTTTCTCTCTCTATATTCCTCATGTGCCATTTATCTTTATTTCTCAGTTTCTCCCTTTTTGCCCCTAGCCGCTCCATCACTTTTCTCACTTCTAATGAGGAGTGAACCCATTTTTTTTTTTATTATGGCGTGATCCCGAGGTCAAAGCTGCAAATAAAACACACGTTTCGGAGCTCACCCAAGACAAAGCAAGAGAGGATGTGCAGTGCTTTCCAAATATAGCTGGTTAAGTGTGTTCCTGCATTTATGTTTCTTTCATGGTGTGACTTAGTTCCCAGTTATCCCACATAAACAGAACATTGCACTGTAATAGCTGGTTGAACACAAGTCTGCTTTAAACCTCAAGTTATGCACATACTAACTAGAGAGAACAGCCCTGCCTTCCTCAGCAGTTAAGCAGAAAATTTTTGGATCTGGTAAATGGCTGAAATGACCATCTAAACACTATCAGGTTCCTGTTATTAGCCTACTCTATTTCCCCTCCTAAAAGCATGGCGTGCAGTGTGTGTCATTCTGGAGGGCCCGATCACAGACTAATATTGTTGACAGTCGGATTTAGTCTTGGAACAGACTTGATGCCTCAATTGCTTTTTCCTCCTTCATCTTCTCTGACCATTTAAAAGTGGTTCTGGTATCACTGCCAATCATTCCAAAACATTTTCCCTAATAGGAATCCAATGAGTCAGTGCAATTTATCCCTCATTCAGGCACTGCCTAAAATTGTTGTGAGGCCACAAATCTGGCATGATAACATTTGGTCTCAAAGGAGGCTCAATGGCATCTCTGAACCATCCTTGTTTTGAGTTTTTACAGTAACACAGTGATGTAACTACCACCACCAAAATATTCTCTCTTTGAGTGGTGTCTGTTGTATACACTGTAGTACTACTACTACTACTACTACTACTACTGTATGTACTTAAATTACAAGGTCTTGATTTAAAGTGAGAATATGTTCAAAGATGGTGCCCCATTCATACCAAATATTCACATCCAATATTTTCATTGTTTTACAGCCATTTGTGTCTTCATCATTATCCAGTAAATGCCACACAAGGCCAAAGTGGCTGCTCTAATTTCTCAGTGCGTTTGAAAACATGTCTACAGTAAAATTTACTTCCCTCCAGCTCTTCATTACAAAGCATGCCACACACTTTAGTTAATAATACCATGTAGTATTTCTGTAATAAGTGGTCTGATCGTAACCACAGCTCCCAACTCATCAGACATGAACAGACATGACAAGGATTGGGTATTGCCATCACATTTGCATGTTTTCATTGTTGTTGTGCCAGACAGAACTTTGTGGCAATCCACATCAGACTGCCAATATCGCAGTATTAAAAGTAAACAAGCTGAGTGTTGGGTGGGTGGGGGGGTGGGGGTTTAGGACAGCTAGGGTCCAGATAGAGGGTATTGATTACGAGTGAGCAATCTGCACACGGTTTATTTATTTCTCTCTGTAGGTCGCAATTTGAAGGGAGGAGCTGACAAGTTTTGCTGAACAGCCTCTTTGTCGATTTGGACATCTTCTCCTTGCATATCCCTTTCTGCTTCTTGCACCTCTATCCAGGAAGGAAACCGTTGCTGTGAAACACTTCTTCTGTTTCCTGTGTACAGCATCTGAATGCTTTTGCAGAAAAACGGCAACAAAAGAAGAAAGTAGGTTTGGACATTGTTCTATCTATATCCATCAGCATGTTTGTCTTATCTTGCAAAGCACTAAACATTTAGTTTTGAGTCTTATTGCATATCTGCAGCACTTCTATAAAAACTACACTTTTATTTAATGTCTGAATTTTGACTAGTTGATTCTCCCTGCTTTTTAAGGTGTTTACATAATGAATATATTGAATTTGTTACTGGGTCCAAGTCTTATTTCCACTCCGCTTTGGGTAAATAAAAGGATAGAGCTTATATTAAAACATATTTTTAAAATGATATGATAATTAAACCAATTAGGAGTTGTTTATGGGCCTGTGCGTGGGTTATGGCCACTTTGGGCATACCATTGAACAATGTGGATCTTGTTTGGCTGACGTTTGAAGCGGTTTGGCTGTTTGGAGGGTCCTGTTAACTGAGACTTTTAAATAGCTGCTTTTTGAGGCTCTGTCGTGCACTCCACGCTCAGCCCAATCTGTGGGCTCCTGGAAACCAGAGGGAAACATTATCAAGTTTAACACAAAAACACACATTCTCTTTTATATTTTGTCAACTGTATCCCCTCTATCAACCCACCCCAAGAAAGAAGACACTCAGGCTTTTTTCTACAATAGCTCCATCTACTGTGTTTCACATTTTCGTCTTGACCAGTAAGTGTGCATCATCTGGCCATATCAGATTCACCTGAAGAGTGTTTTTCATGTTGGTGAGTCATGCAAACCACCTTTATACGCCACCTTAATCTTACCTGTGTTACCATATTCTTGCACAGGCTATTTTATGGATAAAAATTTAAAATCAAAATTTGCTTTAACCTGTGCTCCTATAACATGAAATTCATATAAAACTTATTTCAACTTTCAAGTGATTTAACTTTGAGAATTTCATTACATCTATTGTCTTGTTGCTTAGAGTTGAGCAAAGATGGACTCTTTGCATCATGCATCAGTGCCTTTCCTCCCGTACATTTCGGTGAAGGCTTTCACAAACCACTGGTAAAAATGTTTGTCTCAAGTTAATGGTCCTTTCCTCACACTTGAGACCAAACAGAACAAACAAAAAGCACTTATGTCAAACAGCATCCTTCATTACATAGGCAAGAGAATGTTTTATTAACTCTAAATAAGCCCCACACCTATCGTAAACACCTATATTACTGTAATGCTATCATTAAATGCGTGAGAGAAAGCTTTTCAGCCTGATAAACAGCAAACAGCTCTCCATTTGCCTCTGACTAAAATGATTTAATGGCCGGATTGAATAGGTGAAATTAAGTTGTTGTTTCAGTCCCAATGTATAAGCTGCCAAGCCTGAGCCAATGGGAACTTACAGTATATTCTTTCAACTTTAGGTATGTGTAACTTCTGAATACTATTACATTTACAGTATGGAGGCTCAAAAATGACAAAATACAGTAGTATATTGATGAGGAAAAATTTAAAACTAAACAAAAATGATGAGTAACCTGTTTGAGCAACATGTTGCCTACATGCCCATGAATCTATCTACTGCCTCTAATATTGCTGAGTGTAGATAGCATCACACTGCATGATAAGGCCTTGTTTACTTATGAATATCAAACAACTCGGTCTTTGCCAATGAAAAACCCACATGCCTTCATGTGTGGGAGGACTCCCAGGCATGCACTCATACCTCTGGTTAACCATTATCTTACATCAGGTTTAGCATGCAAGGCCGCAACCCAGATCAGGCCTGAAATAGGCGGCTGATGTGAAGAGTGTGTGTGTGTGTGTGTGTGTGTGTGTGTGTGTGTGGCAAGCAGCGTTGGTCGGCTCTAGCGAATCGGTCCAGTGGTAGCATTTCTAGTCCTGCTCGGGACATTTTTAACTGTCAGCACTAAATGCCTCATTCAGCCTCGGCATACCCCCCCACCCACCTCGTAACCTCAGCCAGAATACCTTCACTTCTGTGTACACAGCACCACAGGCAGGCTTGCCAGCTGTTTACACATGCGCACACAGACTCAGACGCGCACACACAGTGTCTTACACATGCTTAAAAATCACAAATATGCAGCATGCGTTCTCTGCTACACACACACAGACACACACTCAAACACTGAACACATCTATATAAACTCAGTCTGCATGAAAACATATTCATATTTTTGCAAATGCAGTCACAAATAGACTCTTCCACCCATACTATACACACACGTGCGCACACACACACATCATGTGATTTGGCCCAGGCCTGTCCTGTCTGTTGGCAAATTAGAGGAACGGAATGTGTAAGGAATGGTGCCCACACATCGAGCAGCCGCCCAACTCCCAATTAAACACTCTGTTTCTCACCTTCTGTCTCACTCTCTCTATCATCAGATGCTGGAGATAATGGGTGGCACTGTGTGACGAGACGATGGTTATCTGTGAGAGCCAGCCAGAGGGCAATCAATCATTTTGGTGAGACAGCTTTATGACTTTTAATGAATTTCTCCCACGCCACCACAGACGCTGGATATTCAATCACAGCCAAACGTTTTTTTCTCCAGGCTGAAATCTGAAGGCATTTATCTGGCGCTAATCTGAAGTTGTGCTCTTTTGGCAGAAGAGGAGCTGAGCTTTTTCTTGGGCGTGGATGAGATCTGAAATTGTCTCGTAGTAGATGGCCATTGTTTTTGCAAAACTACTGTGAGAGATGTTTCAACATTGCATCACTATGTGTGCACACACCGTCTCCCAGACCCCTGCGTTTGTTTTCCTGTGTTAGCTCCTGAGTCTGTTTAGTGCGAGTGAATGAACGAGAGGAGCTGCAGCTGAGCTGTTCTGTATTTTTAGGGCTGTGTGCCTGTGGTCTATGTGGCCTGTCCCATTCAGAGGAGCCATGGGGGGATATTTTTGGCCACAGGCTGAGTTAAGTCCAGGCCCACACAGAATCGCTGACAGACGCAGGCATGGAGGAAAGAGGGATGTTTTCCTATTGGGAGGAAACCAGGCCTGATTATGAAGGGAAGAGAGAAACCAAGAGAAAAGGCAGATGACTGTGTTTGTGTGGATGAGGAGAGAGAAAGGAGGATTTTTCAGATTTCCACGCCCTTCTTCTTTACAGCCCACATATTTGTAAGGCTTTTAATTTGACATTTGAGTATAATGATGAAGTGAGTCATTTGTCATTCTATTACCAGCTTTTGCTGCTTAATTGTGGCCAATGATACACTCACACAAGGTCACAGCAGCCATAAACCACAGCATATTCACATGCAAATTAAAACAAAATAATGATAATTAAAGTAACCATTTTCCCAGTTTTATATCACTCTTTCCCGCTACAGTTGGTTTAGGCTGTATTAATGATATTAAAGATAACCGTAGTCTTATTTATACAGCTCTCCAGATGCTATTTCAGTTGGCTCACTGATTGGAGCGATTTGCATGCTCCATGTAATGTGGATACAGCTCTCAGGCTATGATTCCCCATATTAATATTTAATTGCCATCAAAGTGTGTTTTCAAAGTATAGGGTGACGCTCCGGTCTCTCAGCCCAGTCACGATAGAGCTGATTCCGGAGCGGGGTGAGGAGCGTAGTGTGGTTCCAAAGAGTTTTCGGTCATCTTATCCCTCCCTTCTCGTGCACTGGCACCTGTAGCGCCTCTCCAGCAACAGTAAATCACGTGACCATTTCCTCGCGAAGAAATCCTAATCCTCGTGCCAGATCCATCCAGGCACAAGTAGCTTCCTCGACCCAAGACATGTTGAAATCCGAGGCGATGGCATTAAGAATTAAAAACGCTAGAAAGTGGTCCCTGTGCGCGCCTTGTTTTGTCATCAATGTTCCATTAGTGTCACTTTATTCCATGCCTCCCCTCCTTCTCCCCTCTGTGTGTTTGAGTCAATATCGGGAAAGCCGGCCCGTTTCTGCCCAAATGGTTACAATATACCTTCTTCACGCCTAAAGAGCTGACAAAGGTTATTAGTTTGACCTGCGCTCTGAGCAGCAGACAGGGACAAATAGATAAATCAGGGCTGCTACAGATATGTAATCTCAAGCCCTGGGAATTTGCTCAGAGAGATAAAATGTGAGGGGAGATGGGCCTGCTGACGTCCATTAATTAATATGAAACTGCAAGTGAAACAAGTCAAACACACACTGAAACAAATTTCAGCATAATTCTTTCCACTGCAGTTCCCCTTTAATGTCTTGGTGTCAGAGTGGGGTACCTGACTTCCTGGACAGTGGCCTTAGTGTTTAGAGGAGTGTCCTCCAGCAGGAAGTCTCATGGATATAATACTTATGTGCGGCTCCAGCGGCCGGTGTGGTGATGTTGATACAGAAGCAGACCTGACACACAGCTGTTGTTTATGATGCAGTGGCTAGCCCAGGTGGATGGCCCACAGCCACAAACCAACCTAACCCCAAATCCACAGATCTATAGTCCCAACCAGAGTTGTTTTTATGTCTTTTGGGGGAAGTCCATCAGGTCTGTCCCGGCAAGTATCAAGAAAGGTCCCAGCTCCTTTCGAGCAAGTCCTTACAATAAGTAAATGACAAATTACGACACAGGTCTTAAAGCTTTTTTAAGTGTCAACAGTTGAGATCAAGTCCCTCAAACACATTTACAACTACTTCCAACTTCCACAACTTTCTAAAAATGTAGTAATGTAAAATAACCTCTATTCTTATAGAGGTAACTAGAAAGCCTCAAAAATGTTAATGTATATGAACTGACATTAAGAATATGAATACTCTCTCTCTAACTCAGTCACACACAACCTCACAGTAAGCAGAATTAAGGAGCCCATTGTTTCCAGGTTTCAAGAAAAGAGTTTATATGTAACTAGCAATTTACTAAGATGTTTCCTGGAAGCATTATTTTATACTTATTATATTGAAAATGGAGTACAGTCAGTAAAGGCCTCCCAGTTTATTTTCTTTTCGAAGAAAAGGGTAAGTAATTATGTATGTAGTAATAGAAGTCAGTCCAAACAAGTTCAGGAGAAGCTGTTAATAAATAACAAAATTTTCCTGGAAACAACTGTCAGGATTCTGCATTCATAATTGGAAAAGTGAGGCAGGGATCCATTGGAAACGCCGTGAAGTTTAGTGACAGTGTTGTAGCACCTTGAGCAAGCATCATTGTCATTAATACATAAGCAAAGCCAATGACACAAAAACATCAAAAAACAGACAAGTCTGTTCAAGCAGGTTTTCATGCATTCAATACACACTTCTATGTGATTTCTAGAGAAAGGCAGTGCCAGAACCTGGGGCCCACAGGGGAAAATGATTTGTCACCCTCACTATTGAATTTTGCTCTAGGTGCTGGTTTGGAGTTCTTACTCTGCAGGTATTTAAGGAGTGGTATGACATTTTTAAAAATAGATTGCCACCACTCTCACAACTGTACTCTACTCTAGCTAGCCTGGCCCACATTGTGAAACACTGTCTTTAACTAAATGACATATAATATTTGAATTAGTGAGCATTAGACATTTACTTTAGATATGAGTTCTAAGTATTAATCTCCTCATCAACTCTCAACAGGAAGAAAACAAATAAGTATATTTTCAAAAATGTCAAACTCCTCTGAGTTTGGATTAAATATTAATTTACTCTCAGTTAGTGGTTAAACTGTAGCTTATAACCAAACAGCAAAACAAACTTCTTGTTTGACAAGCTGAGTTGTTGGCCATGGATCAAAAGGCCTCACACAAATTGGCTTGTAGGCATCTTGACCTCATATCCACAGCTTCTTGAGCTGAAACCAAAAAAGGGTTACAGGCTAAAATCACAAACCTGCAAGTGACCTAATACTGTAATATTTTAGTAACTCTTATGGACTTTCAAAAATAATTTCCTGTTGAAATATTTTAGAAATAAAGTTCACATATAGTCTACCACTTCCATATTCTGTGTAACTACTACTTTGATGTTATGAATGTTTCGTAGAAACTCAAAACTGTACTGACAAAATGAGTCTGCTGTACCATTTTTGTCCATGTTTGCTGTGATAAGTACATAATGCCAGGAAATATATTAAGACATTACCATATACAAATAAACTAATTTCTAAGCAGTTACTAAGAAACAAAGGAACTCAGAAAATAAAGATGGTTATCTGTTGTTTAGGACTGCTGAAGGCAATGCTCTCCAACAGCCTTTCATCGTTAGGTAAAAACAACCTTTAAACTTTTGTTTGTTTTGTTCAGTGTTATATGACATTTGTGAACCAATAAGCAGCAAACATCCTTAAACGCTGTTAAAGCCTGGTTGTTGCATGTACAGTGCGTGCATTGACTTACACCAATATGCATCTACGCACACGAAAACAAAGGCAGTAACAGAACTCTCTGCTTGCAGGCCTCCGAGTCATCTCACTACATCAATAAATACAGCAAAATAGCATTAGCAATAACTTCAACTATATGACCAGGCTCTAATATGATAGAATTAGTATCAGTGTTTTAAGGTTTGGCCATTTAGGTGAAATTCTAAGCCGGGCAGGGAGTAATTTGGACACAGGGAAAATTGATTTTGACCATCAGCACTTTCTCATTTTCAAACAGCGCCTGCGGCTAAATGGGTTAGCCTGTTAAGCACATTACACAGGTAGCTTCTCCTTTCCTCCCCAATGATTATGTGTCCGCCTTGAGCAATTGATATTTCTTGCAAATAAGAAAATTATCATATTCCATGACTGGAAAGAGATATTAGGGCCTGCTGCAGTGGAGTAGAGTCACTGGACTAAGAGAGGGAGGCCGAGGTACATTTGTCTTTTCTTTTTTGTTATTTTTAAGGGTGGGGTGTGCATATCAAATATCCTAAGCTATATTGGAATTGGGGCGCTGTCAGGTTTCATCAATAAAAATATACAGTGACAGACTGCAAGTGGTAGACAGGGGACAAGGAGGGATGGAGGGACGCTGAGACATGACAGAGTGTGTGCTGAGGCAGAGAGGGATGGGAACATATAAACTAGGGTGTGTCATAAGAAAGCTGTAATTTCACCACCAAACTGTGCATTGGTCTCATAAATCATAACTCTACTAACATTTCTCCTCTGAATTTTTATTTTGCTGCTATGTCTGACCAAAATTAAAGAAGGATTTCTTCCAAATGATCTGTAGCTTTTTATTGTTTAATTGATACATTCATCTTAAGAGAGGTTGTCTTTCTTTGCAATGTCATCTATAGCCTGACCAAGCTTATCACCCTAAGAAAGCAAAGAAGCCCAGTAATGATCAGTGAACAGAAACACATTCACTTGGGTCAGTAAGGCACCAAAGAGGCCACGAAGCACCACTTGCTAGCGATGAAGTGTGTGCATGATGTGGGTTATTGAGCCAGTTCAGTGGGGCCTTCCCCTGCACCACTCCCGCCCTGTGGCCTGAGAGGCTGTCTGCAGAGTGTAGCTGGAGCCCCTGGCGGTCTAAGTGGAACCACATGGGGCAACCTGATAGCAGCAGTTGGTCAGAGGAAAAGCTAACCTGGGTAGTGCGTCAGGCAGCTCCAGACCTGAGAGGAGGATGGTCATTGCCGTGGGCCTGACCTTCAGCATACACATTCAAACATACAAAATATCATCACATAAATCATTCTCATATGCATTTATGCTCACAAGCATGCCTGGACACACACACTCACTTGCCCTCGTGTATGCACCTCATCCATCGTACACCCTCTCAGGGGTTTCTGCGGCTGCTGTGCCCTGATGAGCGGCCAACCAACAAGGAGTATTTACCGTAGGGCCAGTCGGCATCCACAACACCAAACACACTAATGAGAGGGAGACAAAGCCACAGGCCACAGACATCCAGTAAACAGCCGACCACAGTCTATGAGATGTATGCTCTCTCTTCTGTTTGACCATCCAGGTAGACTGAGGCACCAACCAGAGCTGTGACTTCCTCAAATCTGTGTATCTGTGTGTTACCACTTGCTGTGTGGCCTGGGTAACCTGAGTTACAGTAGGCCTGTATATACTGTAACAATGAAGGTCTGACAAATGTGGAATAACAGTGTCATTAGGTTGGTTGCAATCTTATACTCACTACTTCACACTACTGTGAAGGTTATTTAATTGGGGGGGGGGGGTCAGTTAATAGGAATAACCAGTCTCTCTCTGTCTCTCTCCTCCTATCTAATGTGCTCTGCAGCCATATGCTTCCAGTTAAGTTGGCCCTCAGCCCTGAGCAGAGGTTAAGTGAAACTACCTGCTCTTCTGTGTCTGGCGATTATTTCCTTTGTCCGCGGTGCTGCCAGATCATAAAACACTTGCGTTCACATTCCTCCTTCTCTCACAGTCCCTGAGGTTCATTATTGTTACGCCTGGACGTGTGGCTGTACAAGGCCGCCTTTTTAATGTCATGCTGTGACAGCCTACTGAGGGTTTCACTAACAACACGCACCACAAGTCAATATTTCAACAGCAAACTATTAAGCACTTCAAACTTTTTTTTCCAAAAAGATTTTGTCCCCTCTACAGTTACACAATATTGATGATCATCAGTCTGGAAGTGATGCAGTAAATAATGAAAAATGAGGTTTCTGCAGGCAAATGGGATGAGACATGAAAGCGGACTGGAGTGCTGGCTCTGGTTTCCTGTCTGAATGGCTGCTAATTAATGGAGCAGACGAAGGCCATAATTCTTCACTGGCCCAAGACTTCCACAGTGCCAGGCAGTTCAGTGATCACAATCATCCACATGCTGCTGGTCTCATGCTTACATTGTTTTAGTGCCTTTTTTTTTTCAGTTTGAAAATTTTATGTCTATTAATCTTCTGGGAAACCCAAGCCACTCTCTCTCTCTCTCTCTTTCTTGATTTACCCCACACACACTTGTAGAATGAGAGCGATAGGGAATCTGAAGCAGCAGATCTAAGAAAGATCAAGCCATTTTCACCCCCTATCAGTTTGGAAAGCCAGTCCGTTCTAAATGATTTCCAAAACCGCAGGTGATTCATCTCTGTCTCTCCCCTTGACTTCATTTGCAGGATTCAAACATCAAAAGGGCATGCTGCTCTTCTAAGATGAGCTGTAATCACTTGAACTCCAGCGCAGTCATCAAATACAGTCGTATGGATGTCTCTGCCCCAGTGCCAGCTGAAAACAGCCCTCTCTGAATTTCTGCTCTTTTTAGTAGGCTCCACTCATGGGGAAACATTGGCGCCTCCCATAGACTGTGATTAAAGTAAATGAATGAAATAAGATACAAGGAAATTGAAATAATTAGTTTTTATAGTAACCACGACGACTGGCAGCGTCCTGCCGCTTCAGAACAGTAATGACTGAGCCAGTAAAGTGATTGCATTCAACTGTAAACGAGGGAGTGGGCAAGCAGTGAAGGAGGGTCTGAGACTAAGACAGAAATTACATTGATTGTGTATTCCATGGATTTCTCTGTGAAATGTGGTCGACTTTCAAACGTGGTTGATTTCAGAGGTATAGTCAGAAATCCCCAATGTCTGGTCAAACAATGTCTGGTTTCGATCATTGACAGACACTGATACTTCACGTCATGGAAGAATGTGATTGCCCCCCAAACACCACTGTAACATGCACTTTTTGACGTACAAGTTAGCAAGCTGTTGTCTCTTTGCAAATCCAGAATATCCAGTATAGAGCAACATTATCATTTGGTGTTATGCTTCTGGCCACCTCATGGTTCACTCTTACCCTCCACAACAGTAAACCTACAGGCCAGAACACCAAAACGGTGAGCTGGAAGATGTTATACAATTCAGAATATATGAGGAAAGCTGTTAAATTGGGGGATAATTCTCCCTGGGTGCATCACTGTGTGCACCCTTTCACATACTATACATGTAATCACATGATCCTTTGTCAATATTAAAATATTAATAATTATATGTTGCTTTAATGTATCAATTGCAAAAATGTGTTGCCTGAAATAATGCCAGAGCTCCAGTTTAAATCTCAGCTATAATAAAAAAAATTGCTGTTATACCTTTGACCTAATTTAATTTAAGTTATTTTTATTTGTAGATTATGTAAAAAGCTAAATTCCACCCTCACCATAATGAGTATCCAGTCAATCTCATGAGGCATTCCTACAATATAATGTACTATATGCAGTTTCTTTTATAGATTGAATTCATACAGCATTCATGCTGTTTTTGGAGGCTTGACTGTGTGACCCTGTTTTGCACTGTCAACTTCACTTTTCATGGCCGTATTTCTTCCTTATTTTTGTATTTTTACAGGTCTTTCTTCGTCTCTATGTCTTTAGGCGTGGGTGTAAAAGGGACCGCATTCCCAGCGGGGGCAGTTAAGTCCCTCACAAGGGGAAGCAATCAGACCCAAACCTCCGAATGATGAGTGTCGTCTTCCTCCCTCCCCATCCGGCCGGAGCCAGTGAGTGGTGGTTGGTTTGTCCAATCCTCACCACCACACTCTGGGCTGGGGTTCCCCACTGAGAACCCACACAGTTAAGCTGGAAGGCTGGGATAATGAGACACTATGGGGACAACAGAGGCATCTGCCCGTGCACTTGGTCACATTGCAAGTATGTATGTGAAATTCCCAACCACAAATATATTATGTAGAATCAAAGTTTGGACAGTGACACTGTTGACTGGCAAATTACAAACATGGTCATGGTAGAAAGTGGTGTATTTTCTTCAATATACTTGGCTAGTACACATAGAGCAGCAATTTAAAACATGACTGAAACTATAAATACCTTATATTAACAACTATTTTTTCAGATATTTTCACGAAGCCTGTCATTTACAGGATAAACGGTGCAGGAGATGTATTCAGCTGAATGTTGTGTGTCATTTTGCCTGGTATCATTTCTGATACCATGCAAGGAAAGGAAATGAAACCCAATATCTAACATTTTAATGAATGGGGCATTAATGGACTCTGAAATATTCCAAAACCAGACATTGGGAAGCCTCATAAACATGAACAGAGGGAAGAAAAAAGCCAAAGAAAATGCATGGACGATTTGTGCAATAATTAATTGCATATGAATTAAATCTGTCCAGTACATTGACTACTCCACATACTCACATAACCACCAACCACCACCACCCTCCACTGCCTCTCTGGCGTTTGATCCCAGCCTTATATCTACTCACCATCCCCCCCAGTGCCCTCTTTCATCCCCCGCCTACTTGGCACAAGAAGAAAGGCCGCCTCTAAACACAGTGCAGAGTGGGCCGAGCCCAGCAGGCACAGTGCCATGCGGACATTTCCACGTTCTCATTGCTTGTGCTATGTTTCCTCTCCAGAAGCTATACATCAGCCACTGCTGGGCCTGCTCCTCGCCCTGCCCAGCTCCTTTCCGCCTCGCAACACAACTACAAAGCCAAGGGCCAAATAACAGGAGTGAAGACGATGCACAGTGTGACATGAAAAGAACAGAGGAAGGTGAATATTTAACATAGAAGTATTCAAAAGAGCACAAGCAGAATTAAGGGCACATTCAAGAGCTCTCTGGTGAATTACAACATTCAGAAATCAGTACCCTCCTACGAACCTGTATGAGGGTGTGGATATCATCATGGCTGGTTGCCAAGTTGGAAGCTTCAGGGACTCCTAGTAAGGCACAAATTGTCATATGCACCAGTCGCCAAAACCAAACCACTATGACCAAGGGTGGAAGTGACATCATTCTCTATGGCTTGGCAGGCAGAGATGATGGCATTATAATAGCAATGGCGTTGCACCAGAGGAACGAGCCAAGGATTGGTTAACCACTGAGGGAAAGACATGGGGGTGCAATGAATGGCAAGAAAGGAATATGCGAATCTGTCATGTCAGGTGAAGGTTAACTCGTGCTTTTAGCTCAGGGTATGGCAATTTTGGTCAGTCAGGTGTTGCACCACCACTTTGGTCCAGACTGAAATATGTCAACGGGTTTTACATGGAATACCGAAAAATTCCAGCCCTAATATCTTTGCTGATCCTATAACTGTTAATTTAGTGCCATTATCAGATTACTTACTACCAATTAATTAAATTCAATTCAATTCAGTTTTATTTATATAGAGCCAAATCACAACAAAAGTCATCTCGAGGCACTTTACATTGTAAGGTTTAAGACCTTACAGAATATAAGTAAATACA
>JAUMHL010000004.1:15112464-15182252 GCA_032362345.1 Sandelia bainsii
ACCCCCCCCCCCCCCCCCCCCCCCCCCAGCTTTACTGTAAGCTCTCACGCTCGCTTTGTATGGATTTGGGCACATTTAAAAGTCATATACACCAATCTGAACGTCTCTTTTCCTGTTGTTTTGCAACTCTTCTGCCATTATAAATCTAAATCTTTTTTCTGTTACTTTAGTGTTTCGCTCACAAACTCATGTGAGAGTCATTTATTATGACGATGGCTTCTCTTTTGCATGGCAAATGCAAGTCAATGATGTTTTGTGCTGTTGTGATGTGCTCCCATCTGGTTTCCAGCGAAAATGCATCACTCCATTAACATTGCCTGTGATCTAGAGGATGCTTTAATCTAAGACTATAAACTCCACTTAATTACATCCTCCAAAAGGGCTCTATTAGTATAATGCAATCAAACAGGGAGCACATCCATTTTGGCAAGTCAAACATGTTCAAATGGCTCTTGAAATTGTTTACTTTTGTCTCCTGATCAGATCACTGTATCATATTTGGAGGTCTTAGGTTATGTTCCAAGGTCTTGATTGATGCCTGTGTTTTTGTGGGTAAAAATAAGATGCATCAATAATACATACGAGAATCCATTTTTCCACAGGGAAAACAACCATAACAATTGAGTTTAGGCGAGTCTAAACAGACTCTCTGTGTGGTACACTGACAACTTTATGCTTGACCTTTCATGCTTCTCAATATATAACCTCCAGTCATATTCATAATTGCTGTCTGTGTGCGCCATGCCCGTTTCCATTAGTCTAGCACTATTTTTCAATGAATTTTAAACTTCAAAAGGAAGCAAGATGGCCTGGTTTAAAATTATACACAAAGACAGTATTGTAAAATACAAAATGTCTGGCAGTTACTTTTGCCATGGTGCCAAAATAAAAAGAACTAAAATACACTCAACTGCTGCAACATTACAGAAAATAATTGCAAGTTTTTTGTGGTGACATAACAGGTTTGTCATTATTTTTATGTCTAATAACTTAACCGAAGGTTGTCAGACAAATTACTCCAGACAAGCTTGTTAAAATGTCAGTTCCTGTTCACTGTCAGTTTATAAGTTTCCTTGGAAGTAAGACAAATAATCAGAACTAGTGCAGCAGGAGAATGTACAAAATAACAAAACACCTCCTCAATAAGGAATGATTATAAATGCCTTTACAGAATACTCAATAATATTTATGTCTTATGTTTATATGGGAGGCTTTTACAAGATGAAGTGTGTTTTACTTTATACTCAATAAAAGATGAGAATATCATGGGCCATATTTATACCATAGATGTCTGATCTGAAGAAATCATCCCATTTACTTAAATGTCCAGTGTTAACAATAACCTCAGCAACTTTTTATCTGTCTTACTGGGAACTGCATGTGTCTGCTTCTGCGCTTTTTAACATGAATGAAAATTTATATTTTGGAGATTAATAAATAGATTAAAATGTTATTATTGTTAAGAAAGTGCCTATACAATGCTGTGAAAAAGCATTTACCCCCTTCCAGATTTTTTTTTTTTTGCACATTTGTCACACTTAAATGATTCAGATCATCAAGCTAATTTTAATAATACACAAAAGTAATTGCAGTTGCAATCAAGCATAACTTGCAGAGAGAACTTTGCAGAATTGTTTTTATTCAGCCACATTGGAGGGTTTTGAAGTGTGAACGGCCTGTTTAAAGTCATGCCACAGCATTTCAATCGGATTTCATTCCGGACTTTGACTAGGCCACTACAAAACGGAATCATTTAAGTGTAACAAACATGCAAAAAAATAAAATAAAAATCAGGATGTGTGGATGAAAATAAAATATTTTTTATGTGAAAGAATGAAAATGACAGAGGGAAAAAATATTAATTAAAATCAATAAATACACATTTGTTTGTTTATTCCATTATTTTCTGACAAAATAATAATGACTTTTTACGTTTATTGTGTTCGTAATATCCGGTATGAACCTCACACTTCCGGATTTCTTTCCTTCGTGTAGCAAAACAATGGCGTCCTGTAGTGAGGTTTGTATTTTATCATCAATTTAAACATTACTTTAGCTTTTGTGGCAGATTTTAAAGAATTCACTTTAGTGACATGTCTCATTATCCAGGCGGAGATTTCAGTTTACGTTTCACACTTGATGTTTACAATCTTGTGTTGTTGCGCTAAGCTAACCGACGTTAGCAAGTGCTAAGTAACGTTAACGTTAGCTCACAATTTGCCATCGCTTTGCTGCCAGACTTTGTTTCTGGCAGATATTTCCGACCGTCTTGCCTTTAATATACCTTTGACCATTGAACAGTGTCATTTATATCGCATGTCTTTCCATAATAGCAGCTGTCGTTATTTACAGGAGTCTGCTACAGTCACTGAGGAGGAACCGACTGAAACTCTTGCGTCCCAGAAGAGAGAAGCAAGACTCAGGAAATTTAGAGAGTTACATTTTCAACGGGTGAGTTGTTAACTTGTACCCCGTCGTCAAGTTTAAGTTTAAGGTTGTTTCAGTAACGCTGTTGGTTATGTGGTGGTGAGAAGGTGGACAAAACCGTAACCAGTGATTAAAGGTACACAATTTGCCTCAAGTCACCAGTTGCTGTTGGTGTAGTTCTGCAAAAATCATTTGCTTGTACTGAATCATCGTTGTGTTGTTTTCCACTGCAGAATGAAGCACGTAAGCTCAATCACCAGGAGGTGGTGGAGGAGGATAAGCGACTGAAACTTCCCACTAACTGGGAGGCTAAGAAAGCTCGATTGGAGTGGGAGCTTGCAGAAGATCAAAAGAAGAAGGTATTTTAGTTTGACATATTTTAGTATTCATAAACTCAGTATGGCTCTGCAAGATGCGAGTTGTCAAAATGTTGTTGACCAGACTTTCGAGAATTACAATGTCAACAGACGCAGAGCAGTTTTGAAAAACTGTAACTACAATTATGCTGAAGTAGAATCAAATCCTCACTAAACACAAGTGTAGTTTTCTTAAGAGATGGGTGCAGTAGATCTTTGGGCAACTGGAGTTGAAATCACTATCATATTATTGCTGAAGATGTTTTCTGGTTTTGAAAACTGCTAATTAAATATGTTCATTTGATGTTTATTACCTGACGCTAAACTCATTATATATGTAAAAAAAAACTTTACAATCTGCCCAGGACAGAACGTTTTAGAACAAAAATTTTATACAAATTTTTTCATTATATGATAGTGCTGACAATCAATAAGTCTTGGACTGTATGCTTATTTTGACTAAGCAAAGCTGCATTAACTGACTAAATCAAAGTGCTGTGGCAGTGTTCCTGTTTTAACTAAGTGACTCATTGTACAAAACATTATATTCATACTTAATTTAATTCACAGGTAGAAATCCACTGAGCATTTTCCAAATATCCTGTGTGGCTCACATACATTGCTTGGTCTAACAGTAAATTCAGATAATATCCCAACTTGAACCCACAGAAAGTGAACTATTGAGACAATTGAGTTGAGTTGTTTTTATGTATATTAACATTCTTTTTTCAGTTCATATACATTTAGAAATGTTTTGTGTTTAATGAAAAATAATATGTCTCTCAGGAATGTGTTGCCAGAGGCGAGGATTATGACAGAGTGAAACTGCTGGAGATCACTGCTGACGATGCAGAGCGGTGGGAGAGGAAGAAAAAGAAGAAGAATCCAGACACAGGATTTGCAGGTCGGTGGCCAAGTCTCCAGAAGACAGATACATACTTTATTTGCTGAGTACTCTTTGGTTACGTATTCTCCAGGTGGTGGTTTGGTGATATATCTATTTTGTACATAAGACATGGAATAGCAAAAAAGGCCAACTTCATGTTGGTTTACCTTTCATTTGGCTGTGTTAATTTCTTTACATATTGTGTACAGACAGCTCAGCATATAATTTTCTTCTTAATTTGCTGGTGGATTGTGAAATTAGTATTGTGGTTTGATGAATGGGATATTGTAGAAGACACAGTAGTTAACCAGAACAAATATGTTTTTAATTATTTCTTGACTATCAATCTGCAACTTGGAGTGGTTTATTCTTCTGTGCCTCCCTTTAGACTTTTGTTGTACAAAAATAATTTAAAACACACTAGCCAACACATTCATCCCCTTTAGGTGACATGTTTCTTCATTCCAAAATGCTTGGAATAAATAATTAAAGTATATTTATTTAATTAAATAATTAATAATAAAATAACAACAGAGATGTTGCACTTGCATAGCTGATTCTTGGCTCCCTCAGATCGCTATGTAAACTAATTGCAATTCTGAACGGGCAATTCATTGTTGGTTTTATGTCTTCATAGGAAATATGTCATTCTTTAAGCTCAAAGTGCTGATAAACAGCTACAGTCTTACTTCAATCCATTCAATCAGAGGATAATATATTTTTGTACATTTAACACCTACCATGATTAGTAGTCATTGTTCAAACACGAAAATTGTTGTCACTTAATGATTATAATGCATTATTATAAACAGTTTGATCTGATCAGACTTCTTTATTTAAGGCATGGGGAGCCCTCCTGTCCTGCCACAGAACCTCAGTCTATTATGTAGTATATAGTAAATTAACACAATTATTCTGATGCAGGAAGTGGTGCACAGTGACTCTAGTCTTTTGTTTTGTTTTACTGTGTTGGAGCATGTGATTATATGAGATTTCATAGTTCAAAGTTTCACACTTTTATTTACATAATTAAATGCTACTAATGATGTTCTAAATCCTACATAGCAGCTGTGTATTGAGCAATACTTGTTGCATGTAAGGAGCCCTTGGGATGTTAGTCATCTCAGACTGCTCACAATTTAATCTGTTTAAAAAAAAGATTTGTTGTGTCTCCTAAATATGTCTGCCATGTGTTGCATCAAAACCTCCTCTGAATTAAAACCTCTAGGGAGAAAATTATCACCAGGAAGGGGAGGGAGGAGAGTTCCCCCTTTGCATCCCTCCTTAACCAGCCTCAGGTTGTGTTGCTGGGGCTCGTGCCTGCTTGCTGTTTGTTCCGGTAATTATAACTCAAGTCAAAAAATTTTTCTCTCCATTTCACACAATGGACTGCAGGTTATGCTGAGGCCCAATTCCGACAGTATCAGAGGCTCACCAAGCAGATAAGACCAGACTTGGAGGGCTACGAAAGACAGCGGGAGGAGTGGTGAGTTAAGTCTTTCTCTCTTCTTCCTGTGCTGTGAGAGTACTGTGTTTCTATCATGTAACATGTCTTGTCTAAGGGTGACCATGTTAGTGTTCACCCATCACATGTGCACAAAGTATTTTCTATATGTTAGCTAATGTACCCCCTTGTGTGCTCTGAGGTTAGTATTGACAGTATCTGCACCCTCTTAAAGTAATTTAAAGATCTGAAAGTGATCATGTACAGCATTCAATGCGTGCAGGGTTTTCATCCTTAAAGGCTGCCACGTGCTGAATAAAGCACCAATAAGTTGTAGCCTGAAGTCACACAATCTTCTCTAAGTAGTAAGTGTGTAAAATGGTGATTATCTGTGGTTATATATTTCTAATTTCTTGCTGGTACTCCACAGTGGTGAGGACTTCCATCCCACATCCAATAGTCTAATCTATGGCACCCACATCCCCACAAAGGATGGCATAGACCGTATGGTGGACGACGTTGAGAAACAGTAAGTCACACTTAGACAGTGGACGAGAGGTCGGATCTTCTCATCACTCTCCATGAATTTAAATGTGAACCTGACTCCCTGGTTAGACCACTAAGATAAGCTATCGCACAGTACTAACTAAAACAACATGAACCAACAAGCTAAACGTTAATGATGGAAAAACAAAAGGTATGTTCATTTCAATTCATCCCCTCATGACTTGAGAAGCAGGGATGAGCTCAGTACTCTTTCGATTCAACTTTGTTGTTTAATTACGACTAGCTTAAGCAATTGAAACAGCACAAAGACTTTTGCAGACTCTGCTGCACCACAAATGTAGTGTGGAGATGGGTCTGGAAGTATTAGACAGTCTCAGTCATAATAAAATATTTGTGGCAAGATTGAGTTTGTGACCTCTCTGCCAGTTTGGAAGGGTTGGGGAGATTTGTGTGACCAATCTGATCTGAAGAAATCCACCCTGGAGTGGAAATTCTGATCCAAGCAGCTGATAGGAGACAGTCCATAATCCGTGCATGCACGGGATGATATTTTGGTGAGAGTTAGCAAATTAGCCAAGTGAGCCATGTTATACAGAATATTTTTCAGGTTCTAGTGAGGCCATAGCAAAGTATGTACACAACCTTATGTCAAACAAATGGTGCAGTGGTTCCCACAAGCAACCATGCTAAATATTTTGGTAAGTGGGTGTGGGTAGATAGTTCAGTAAACCTTTATGAAAACCACACGAGAGGCCACTATAAGGTCACAACACAGAGATTAGACAGTACCTTCAGTATTCCTCACATTTAACGGCCTGCTACTTCAAGCAGTTTAATCCTACCACCAGTTCTTTAGTTTTTTGTCCTTGCTACAGAAGTGCCTTTCACCTTTGATTACACTGCTCTTTTCCAGAGCTGTTCTATATTTGAGACAGCCTCAGGCTTGTGTTAGAGATGCAACTGTAGGACATTAGACAAGGCCTCAGTTGCCAGGGCATGATGCACAACAATGCTTTGAAGATACAGTGATTCAAGACTGGGAGCTCACAAATTGACAGTGTTTTCCTCTGACTATGTATGTGTGTGTGTGTGTGTGTGTGTGTTAGGTTTTCCATTGCCACTCTCCTTGCCAAATTTAAAATGTGCACGGCCAAATTTTTGCCTGTAGCCAATTATTGTTATTGGATATGCCATGGATAATGGCCACACTGGTTTATGAAATCCCCCTAAAGCTGCTTTTATTTGCAATTGTCAGGATCGAGAAGCGGTCCAAGTACAGCCGACGCAGGGCCTACAACGACGACGCAGACATCGACTACATCAACGAGAGGAATGCAAAGTTCAACAAGAAGGCGGAGCGTTTCTACGGCAAATACACAGCAGAGATCAAGCAAAACTTGGAGAGAGGCACAGCTGTCTAGTGAGTCCAGGCGTCACAGTGGACATGTACATGCTTCAGTTTTGTTTTCTTTTAGAGGTGTGGGATGCATCTTTTTCTTTTTAGTATTTGTGGCACAACAAGAATGCATTTTTATATTATGCAGAGGTTATTTTGAGCAGAAAGATAATCCAGTTATCTGTTAGATATGTAATGTGTAGTGTTTCTTTGTACGGTATTAAAAGTTAAAAATGCTGTTATGATTACTCTCATCCTTATTTTTAAATAAACCAACTCCATTTATCCAGTTATTTTGCACGCTTGTTGGTGTTTCTGCGACTTTACTGTGTGTGGTCTCAAGACGGAAACATTTTGAGCGTGAGAAAGGACGACCACTAACTACCATCAAACCTCGAGGCATGTTTAGCAGAAGATGCCAGCCAAAAGAATGTTTTAGTGTAGGTGCACGTAGAGATAAGGACTAAGAACTGAGCAATTCAATTTATTCATTATCGTCCGCATCTCAGTCTAACTGTCCTGCCCTAAGCTGCGACATGAGCAGGAAAGCCTTGTGACTGCAGAGGAGATTAAAGACACGAAAGCAGGTTCCCATGGAAGCCTCCTGTTCCTGAATTCGAGTCTGTCTAAATACAGAGGCATTGCACCCTCTAGAGGGCAGAAGGCAGTTTGTGGAGAAGGTCATACCAGCTTTAAAGTGAGGCAAACCAATATTTTTTTATATTAAATCTAGAAAGTCACTCTTCTTGTTGAACCTCAAAGAATAAAAATGGGATGCTCACAAAGGACACTATGACAGATATTGTTTATATTTATATTGCTGATGAGAGATAGGGGAGATCTTCCAATTATGCCTTTGATATCTGACTCTGCTCCAGATCTGTCAGAGAGTGGATTAAGTGTTGTGATATTTTTGTAGTGTTCTCTGATTTCCTCCAAGGGTGGTAACTGGGACTTTTTAAGAAACATAAATTCATTTGTGGCTCAGATAATCTGACACCTCTGATTCTTTAAAGGCCAACTACCAGTTAAAGTGAGGTGTACCCTGTAAAGCAAAGTGAGTTTGATTTAAGCCTAATAAAACAAGAAAGTGACAATAACATGTCAGATCAGTTCTCCACGGACTTTCATGATGGATCCTTGTCATACAAGTAAAGCAAGACAAACCTGTCCATTGTCTCTGCTCTGCCTGGTGACACTATAATGAACTGTTCTCTATGTGTAAATGAACATTTGTTATATCTTCTGCTCCAGTTACACTACGACTCACTGTGTTATGTATTTGCCTTATCTTCTATCAAAGTAATTAATCAGAATTAACAGGTCAGCTTACAGCAGGAGACACGCAGTCTGGCAGTAAGACATTCAAAACTGTGTGATTTTCCCCTTTTATTACAACCAAGTGTGATATATATCAAATATCAGCCTGAATAATCTTGTGAAGCTCAAAATTTATTACTTGCTCAGTAGACAATTACCTTCCAGCAATAGTTTACTGGTATTTTTAATATATGCCAAGAACCTGTCGAGATAAATACACAGGCTTTAGGGTAAGTAGCACAGCAGCCACAACAGTAGAAGATGTTAAGTTTCTCAAGAGGGAACATGTTGAAATATTGTGTTAGCAAATAGTTGATGGTGATAGATGGATGTAATGTTCCTGTGACTCCTGCACAGCACAGCGTCTGATAAATTACAGGTTTTCACAGCAGACTGCAGATTGATCACTTTAATCAAACTAGAAAAAGCACAGGTGTTCCCAACAATGACTCCATCCTATCAGTGAGTCAGCAAGCAGAACACCAGGAGCCTGAAATGAAGCAGTTCAGTTGCCCAGAACAGTTTTTCTGAACCTTATGTGAACTTTGTACTTTTGACCAGAGACAACAGGCATTCTTTGTCAGCTTCCATGATTAACATTAAATACGTCAGCTTGGAAATTACAACTGTTGTGATGAATTACTTCATACTAAAGTGTTTCCTCCAGTATTTTATCTTTACAGGCTCAATATGGAGTCGATGCAGATCTGTTGTTAGTGTTAAAAAAGAAATTTGACAAACAATCTTTTCAAACAAATATCTTTATTGAATCTATAAACATCACAATACACAATGAAGGGAGAAACAATCCCACCTGAAAATGAATTCTTCACCTCTTCACACTTGTTAACATCTGAAAGAAAACATTAACCATGAAATTAACATACATACAAATATTTACAGTGTCCATAAACTCTGCCACAGTAGTAGCGTGGTGAGTGTGTTTTAGCGTGCGTTGGATGTTTGGACTGGTTTTACTGGAATCCAGTGGCCATACGGCTTCCTGCTTTCATAGCTGTCCACTCTGGGAGTTACCTTAGCACCAGATGAGGGTGCCAGTGTTGGCTTGGCCACAGAATTCTGAAAGGAAAAAATTACAACAAAAGACATTGGGGCTTGATTTGGCTTTCAACGCTTTAGGGAAAAATAAATAAATAACAGGACGACAGCTGTAATAAGTCACTTACATTAATGCTGAAAGCAATTTTCCTAGTCGGTGACAACTTAGAGCTGGATACGTCATCAGGCTCCACCTCATTGCTCTGTTTCAAAAAGAGAGACACTTAATTAGATACAAGTATAAAACTGATGGTAGACTGAGCTTTGACGTTTCGTGAAGTTCATATAAATGGATCATTGATTTCATGACTGTTTTAAAGAACTTCCCACTGATAATTATTTAAGTGTTAGCTCCAACAAACTGCAGCTCTCATGCAACCCCCAATGTCAAAGGCTAGACATTAAATGAATGCTTCAAGGACAGTCCTTGAAACTAAATAAACTAAATGCTAACAAAATGTCAAAGTAAAAAGGAATGTCTTCTCTGTCTAGAGTGGCAAAAGGATGATGGCGCAGGTTTCCCAGCCCCTCAGCACACGTTTTGTGTACCAACTTATCTCTGGCATACGGAGAGGAGTTCTTCATCTGTTTATAGTCACTATAACGCAGTCCACACGCCTGTGCTCCATCAGAGAGGAGGATTCTGCTAAATAACAATGACCCATTTCAACTGCAAGCATAAATACATAATATTGTAATGTGAAATTCTACTTCCTTTCTACATCAAGTGTCAGTGTAACAATAACTCAACTGCTTGTACATCATCCAGGTAGTTATGTGTTATTAGCATTTGTAAGGCCTAGATCATGATAAATGTGAGATAATCCACATGTTTGTTTAATTGTAAATCCCTACTTAATACAAGACATTACAAGAGTCAACCTTTCACACAAACACATTTTGTTGTCACCCAAGTCACATGACAGCCTTTTAATCCCAGGGGTCGATGAGTGAAGGAGACCACTGTCATGTTATCTATGAAGACAGGAATAAATAGAGAGTATGTGTGTTCCCTCAGGGGTCCAAAGGTTAACAACACAGGAAATTCAACACAACACAGACCTCAATAGACATGTGAAGACATTACACAGTGACCCTTGCTTAGCATTTCAAATATCAGGGAAGAAAAAAAAAATAGAACTAATATTTTAAGAATCTGTGACAAAGTAATATCTTGTGTGTGCTATGTTCAGTAAAGCTGACATTCACTCTCAGACACCCACCTGAGATAAAGTCTTTTCAGGGTCTTGTCTCACCCTTGCCTCTGGCGACACCCACTTGGACTCCGATTGCTCTGGCAGGATTGATTTCACACTCTCAGGAAGTTCCAGTTTCTCTACTCCTAGGATCTTCATAGCATTGGCCTTTGCAGCTTTGAGGAGCTCTCGTTTTTCTAGTGCACACAAAAAAAAAAAAAAGATTGAATAGGTTGTTTGCCAACTTAAGTTTTCCTCACTATTAAATAAACATACAATATTGACAATGCCACTGTCTTATCCACCCATCAACTTACCATCCAAACTCAAACTGAGAGAGCGTCCTGAAGATCTGGACCTTGAGCGGTACCTGTAGGTTCTGGCTGGAGATCGGGAAAACCTGCATCGGAACCGGCTCACACTCCTACCATACCTGCCCGAACTGCCAGAGGACCTGGAGCGGGACCTATAGCGTCTGCGATCAGAGTATCTATCTCGGGATGGCGTGCGGCTGTAGGAGCGAGAGTGGGCCCTGTAACGACGTGGTGGAGAGCGGTGTTCACTGCCACGGCCATATCTGCGATGGTCGTCACAGCGGCAGCGTGAGGAACGTCTGTGACAGCGGGGGTAAGAGCGGGACCTGCTGCGAGAAGAGGACCTGCTACTTGATGAAGATGTTGAAGATGATGACGAAGAAGAGGAAGATGATGACCTGCAACGATCCCTGGGACTGTCACGGCCCCTGTGGCGACCAGAGCAGCTGCTGCCAGAGCTGCTTCTGGAACGTGAGCGAGATGAGGCAGGGCTGTTCTGGTCAAAAATTACATTGACGCCATCAGTCTGACGAGCATGGGCCATTTCAGAGTGAGGCTCTTCTCCCTTGGCCATTGTTTTGTCTTCAAGTCTGCCACCGGCTAAAATGAGAGAAGAAAAAAAACATTATTTAATTACTTAATTTTTACTACACCATCTATGAAACTATAGTCATTAAATGCATATTTTAGAAAATTGCATTGAAAATATCGGCCCGTATATGTATAAGCTTATGGCTGTCCCCATTGAGCAAAGGGACGTTACATAACGACAACGGCTGACTGAAAAGTCTGGAAATTTCCAGAATGACGCATGCTAAAGATAGCTTAAGCTAACGTCTGTTATTGCCAACAGCATAGCTAGAGCTAATATATAAAGAGAGCTATACCGTTATAAAAATACATGTGCAACATTTCTTAATACATGAGATTAAAAGCAGTTCTTAACATGGTATTCTGGATAGGAAAAACAAAGATATGCTAACGTTAGCCGACGTTGAATGTCTTACCAGGTCGAATAAAGCTTGAAACTTTTTCTCCTTTGTTTGTGTAGATAACTTTCGAGAATGTCGTCTTCAAAAACGCAACTCGGGATGAAAACTTACAACTACGACTCAAAAATGATCAAATATCTTGGTTTATAGTCAAACAAAGCGCAGCCGTTGTCTGTTCTTCGAAGCTGAAGGTCCTGTCGTCATCACTCAAACGAAACTGAGGCTGGTAGGTGGAGCAACGTGCTTTAAGTTGCCTCTGGAAAATTCCACTCGCGCTGTTCTAAACGACTCGTCTCATTTTGAACGGTTCACTGTCTGGGCGACTCTTGAGTTTGGCACAAACTAAAGGAGTCAGTTGGATCTGGGTGAAACGTGACAGTTTTTTTATGTCAGAGATATGTATTTTCTAAAAAAAAATCATATTGAGTCATAACACTCACTGGTCACTTTAATAGGTACAATCTAGTGTAATCTTACTTAGCAGCTCTTTGCACAAAAACAGATAAATTATACCATTGTAGAGGGTTCGTTCATAGCCAAGGTGCTGTATTGGATTGCATTAGATTGTATAGGTGTACCTAATAAAGTGACCAGTTAGTGGATGTGCCCTCATTATCCAATAATGTGTAAACCTGAATTGAGGAGTAGTGGAAGATAAGTCAGTATCGACTCATTCAAACTCATCTATACGTAGTTCAAAAGTATCAAATTATTTTGGTGGACCAACTAACCAGCAGAGTATGGTAGTACTGGCAGAAATAACTTACAGTCGCTGGTGTGTCTTCATAGATGTGCTGAATGTATAGATTATGAATTAAATTCCCTGGCCTGTAGTGAAGATAAGAAATGCATGTCTTTCAGCCTAAATTCTTTGTGTTTGTGTGTGTGCATGTATGCTTATTGATTTTTATTATCTATGTAAAACATACTTCAACTACTGAATGCAATATGTTCCCTGCAATTAATACAGCACGCCCTCTTTATAGACACATATTTTATTTAAGCAAAAGTAATAATATTATAGTGTAGAAATACTCTGTAGCAAGTAAAAGTCATGCATTCAAAATGCTAATGAAATAAAATTAAACCCAGAAATACCAAAGTAGAAGTACTCATGCAGATCAAATCTAGCTCATTCATGGAGTTACTCGTGTTTTAATTTTACTTCATTTTTATACTGTGTAGCTTTTGAATACTGATGAACAAGAGCTCACAAGGACCCAGCAGCCTCTGTTCATTGTGTTTTTTGTGTTAACTGTGAGCCTGAACAACATTTTATTTTAGTCCAGCGTGTGCATACTTTGGAATGACACAGAATCTTGTGGATTAAAATCCTCTTAACCTATAATCAATTATATGTTGATTATGTTTTATTTTATTAAGCTGTCATATAAATGCAGTGAAGTAAAAAGAACAGTATTTCGATCAGTATTATTATTATGGAGTGAACTTTCCCAAATGTGAGAAAACAAATGGAGTGAATTATGTGGACACAAGATCTCGCGATGTTTTACGTAACCTGCGCTCTGCTTGTGTTTGCTTCCTGTACACCGCCCTCCCGTGTCGCTACGCTATAAAGTACGTCGCTGTGCTCTGGTAGTTTGCAACTTGAGAAACAGGCTACATATCCAGCAGTAATGGATCTCCTCAAAGTACTGCCGTCCGATTTTGGATATGTCATATTTACTTACCTCTACAGCTGGATTATGCTGGGGTATTTAGCCGTCAAGGTTGGGTCTGCCAGGAAGAAGTACAATGTTCAGGTACGCCAAGATGGTTGTCTTGATGATAGTATGTAATGAAAATTGTGTTTGGGTCGGTTTTTGTTTTTATTTAATAATTGTATCCTATAAAAATGTATTTAGAAGAATATTCTGCAAATTACATTGCTGGCATTCAACAGTAAACGAAAAATAAATTATGTTAATTAAGTTGATAGTCGACGTAATTATCTTGGAAGATATTTCCATTTGTGATTCTTGTTAATTCATTGCTTGTTTTATCTTTTCTTTACTTTGCAGTATCCCACTATGTACAGTGACAAGGAGCCGATATTCAACTGCATTCAGAGAGGACATCAGAACACCCTGGAGGTGTACCCTCAGTGGCTTGTCTTTCAGACCATTGCAGCCCTCGTCTATCCTGTATGTGTTATTTTTACTCATATACAAATATTTGTATGTGTTTCATTATGAAATCTATTCATGTATTTTTGCTGCACTGTTTTGGCATAGACGTAAATTTATACTAAAAGTATCGCTGCTGTTATTGGTGTGGGAGGGGCATGCAACCCTAATGATCTTTGGCATAGAGTTTTCAGATAACAGTTAAGCCAAAAAATCAGTGTCACAATGATTAAGCACTTTTTTTCGTATATATTACCCTGATATATTCCCATTCTCTCTGATGATCAGTTGTCAGCATCTGTGCTGGGGGCCATTTGGGTGACCAGCAGGTTTTCCTATGCCTGGGGTTACTACACAGGAGGTGAGACTGACTGATTATGCAGATGAAATGTGGAAGGACTTAATGGAGATCAAAAGCACCAACACACCTACACTCAGTTCACTAATATGACTTATATATGAGTCAAGTATAAAACTAAAATGATTCAAAATAATGCAAATATATGAGCCCTTAAGGAATAAAGCATTAAACATAATGATATATAGTGGCATTGATAAGCTAGGTGATTAAGAGTCACTACAAGACTCTTCAGATAAGTTGAATCTATCATTATTAAAAGAGTTTTAACAAATCACAGTTCATTGCTAGTTTCTACAAAATAATACTTTGTATTATTAGAAATGTTAGGACTGCAGAGGTCACTGTGCAGATTTTGGCTGAGCATTTTGATTGCCTCTTGTCTAGTTTTGTTTAATCATTTACCTAAGATAAGCATATGAGCAGTTACAGGTAATAAACTGGCACATGGATCTATCTGAATTATCATTAATGATCAGTTTAACTTATTTTAATAAGTAGTGTACTGTCATTGAATTATCTGTAAAATATTAATAATTATGCCTACGTGTAAGTTTCTTTGTTTTGTCTTACGTTTTATTCCAGATCCAGCCAAGAGGATGAATGGTGCCTACGGCTACATTGGGTACTTTGGAGTCATTATTCTGTCCATATCTGTAGCCCTACAATTGCTTGGAGTCTTCTAAGATGATTGTCATCATGTATTTGCCCATCTGATTCAAGTCTTAAATCATTTATACAGGCTTGCATGGCATTTTTAAATGTATGAGCAATAAAATCGCTGTACTTTCATGTTTGTTTAGGGCTACTGTGATTATAATGTTCAGTTTTCTTTTTATGGATCACTAACTTTATATTCGATATATTTTTATTCCAAGATGTAGTATGAATGCCTACTGCATGTACAATGCTGTGAAAAAGACTTTTTTATTTTTTAGCATGTTTGTCACACATGTCAAGGTGTCTTTAGACAAGACACCAAAGCCCCACAGTAGTGCTGTCATGTGATGCAGCTGTCTAAACCAGGATTTCCCCAAGGCGATCAATAAAGTATCTCATTATTATTATCAATATTATTAATTGATCTATGTTACCAAACACATTTTAATATTACACAAAGATAACCTGAGTAAATACAAAATTCAGTTTTTAAATGATGACTTCTTTAATTTATTAAGGAAACAAAAACTGTCCAAACAAACCAATGGGCATACATTCTCCTTCAGGATTGTATGGTAGAGTGCAGAATTTATGGTTCCATCATGGCAAGTCATCCAGGTCCTGAAGCTGCAAAGCAGCCCCACACCGTCTCACTACCACCACCATGTTAGACTGTTGGTACGATGTTCTTTTTATGAAATGCTGTGTTGGTTTTACACCAGATTTAGTGGCAAACGCACCTTCGAAAAAGTTAAACTTTTAAAACCCCCCAAAAAACCCATCAAATGGTTTCAAGATTATCTATAGTACCTATAAAAATATTCTATCTAACATGTAGAAATATTAAAATATTTTTATTAAAGCACGATGATATTCAGTTTGAAACGTGTTGATTTTGTAGCAAATGTATTTCTGAATGAAATTTTAGATCAACTCCAGTGTGTTTTGCAGTCTACCGTGGCTTCGCAAATGTCAAAGTGTAGGTTTGCACAAAATGTAGGCTACATGCACTTCCAACATTTGCTTCCTTAAAGTACTGGTGCCAATGTCGTACTACTATTATAAACAACGGTGTATACCACTTTTGTGCGGACATTTAGATATTATTTGATGAAAGCGAATATAATAACTTCTAAGACATCTATGTTGAGTCTGTCTAGAGCTCCTTTGTAACAAACAAGCACATTACTACTCAGTACAACATTGTGAAATAGAAGAAAGTGCGCATGTCTGTGTTGCTTTATTTTTCCATAACTTTTAGTTGGAACTGTTTACGAGGCACAAGTACTACTTTCATGCGTTCATTTTACGTTTTAAGTCTCAAGTAACGTATACGTTTTTCTATACGCGCAACAAAATGTACTTCTTTTTCAGTGGTTCGTGTGATATGTAAAAAAAAATAAAACAATCCAATTTTCTGCAACAACACGTGAAGGCACCAAGATCAACGGCGTCCCTGGGATTCGCTGATCAAACGGGTGTGGATGCACTGCGCATGTGCGTGACCGAGCTCTTTCTGAAGCAGTCAGGTTTAACCAAGAGGTTCACATCAAAAACCGAAAAGAGAAGGTAAGAATTCGTTTGAAAATGACATTACAGTCAAGTAATGCTGCTGGTGTGCGTAATTTAGCTTGGTACTATCGCTGTCGTTTGGCTTACGTTATTGTTTTCAGCGACTTCGTAGCAAGAAGAAACCTTCAAGGAAATGTTTGCTAGTGCCAGAGCGATGAACAAAAGAATCCGACGCCACAGCCGTGTTTTGATCTACCCTGTGAATACACTGTTGTTACAACAACATTCAAGTCTAATACGGCGACAAGCCTTGTTGTCGAATAGATGTTACAGAACTGCTGCTTTATTGTCTAAATCTGAAGTTGCTGAACAGTTGCTGCTTGTGTTTGAGCCTGGGGGTTGAGCATCATCCTTACTGTAAAGCGCACAAAAGTGCATTGTTTTTCAGATTTTACATGTCACTCTGGGAACAAACTTAGGCTAGCTATTATACATTGACTATTATATGTCATGAACACCTGTGTTATTGAGTTGACAGATTATTTCTGTATAGTTTTTGATTGGTTTCAGTTTGACATATTGTTGAATCTATCGCCCTTTCCCTCAGTCATGTCAGGATTTCTGGATGGAATCCGGTGCGGAGACTGTGATTGCAATGTGGACTGGGGAGAGAGAAGAAACACGATTGCATCCATAGCTGCTGGAGTCCTGGTATTTCACCTAACTCATCAATTAATTGCATACAGGGTGTACCTACAGAAGGGTAATGTGGTCTTCTGTGAAATTTGTGCTCCTGATCTTTGGTTAGTAATGATTAGCACAAACAGTAGCTGTTGATTCTGCCTGAAAATGGCCAGGAGGAAGATTTATTAATTAATTATTATAAAATCTAATTAAAGATTCACATGTCATCAATAAATCAGTTGACTCCTAATGTTGTTGCAGTTCTTCACTGGTTGGTGGATCATCATTGATGCAGCTGTGAAATATCCTGAAGAGGCGCAGTTTCACCATGCCTATCACACTTGTGGAGTTATCGCTACAGTAGCCTTTCTCATGTAAGTAAGATGGTTTCTTTCACAAGCCACGTCAGCTGCTTCAGCATGACTAAGAATTCCCCTCAGAAATATTTGATGTTTCGGGAGCTTAAAGTTCTTAGCTGATAGTATGCCTCAGTTGTCATTTAGATGGTTTAGTTACGTGACCCACATGTAGCTTTGGTCACATGAAAAATAGTGTTCATGGGTGCAGATTGTTACTCCTGTTCAAGGAAGGATCACTCCTCATTGATGGCCTGACTCTCTCCTAGTCCATGCAGTGTTGGCCTGGTTTCCATATGCAGCTGTGACTGAAAATCCATACTTGTGTCACATGCTAACAACTAATCTGTTTCTATTACAACTGAGCAACTACATTTGCAGAGGAGACTCGTGACACATGGCTGAAAGAAAGGGGATCCTTTTCGATTTTTCAGTTTGGGACTTTTTGTATCCTTTGGGCTTGATCAACACAAGCAATCTGGAAGAAGTAACTTACGTAGTAGTTTCTAATATGTTTGTAACTTTTTTTTCTCTCATTTGACTCAACCAGGATAAATGCTGTTTCAAACGGCCAAGTGAGAGGAGACAGCTACAGCGAAGGCTGCATGGGACAGACAGGTGTGTATGATGTCATATAATAAACTACTCTCTAATTACTAAAAGATATTTCTCTAAATCTTACCATTTACCGAACTGTAATTATGGCTTTGTCATAGGTCAACAAGTATTTGATACTGTTAAACTGGTTTTTATGGTACAGACAGTCTGAAATTATGGCTATGTCCTAATTTCAGTTTCCTTGTATTAACAACACACATGCAGTAAAGCACAAAGCCATAAAGTTACACTGCGTCAAGTCAACCAATAACCCACCCTTTCTTATCTCTGTTTGCAGGCGCTCGTGTGTGGCTCTTCATTGGCTTCATGCTGGCCTTTGGCTCCCTCATTGCCTCCATGTGGATTCTGTTTGGAGGATTCGTAGTGCCTCGTAAGTCCTGTTTGTTTGCTCAGTTAATGGAAGCTTGCACTGACTGTTCAGTAGGCAGTTGTGGGGTGTGACACTGGGAGGTGTATTATGCAACTCAGAAGTGTGTTTTGGAAGAGAGATGTAAAAGAGAACCAGTATGATAATTAATATATGTACACTCTATGATGTGAGCAAAAAGTCATAAATAGCTTCTCATTCTCATAATAATAGTGCTGTGTCCAATTATTAATGCTGCCTCACTTTGCAACCTGTAAACCTGTTGTGTCTTTTGCAGAGAAGCCTGTTGTGTACCCTGGTATTGCAATTTTCTTCCAAAATGCGTTTATTTTCTTTGGGTAAGTTAATAGTCACAAATGGCATCTTACTTCACACCCATGCTTACTCTTCAGCATATTTTTACAGAAATATTGTTCAATACTATTTTCCTGTCTTCTGATTTAGGGGTTTGGTCTTCAAGTTTGGACGTACAGAGGATCTGTGGCAGTAATGGACTCTGCGTGTCTTTATGTCCTCTGTAATGCTCTATGCTTTCTATATTGTATAAGACAATACACCTATAGTGTACAATACACTTTAGTGGTTGTTCACTTTATATATTAACTTTTTTAGCTTTCAAATTAACATGTTTAATTTATATCTTTTGCTGTATAGTGGCTTAATCATAACTAAGCACACATTTTCATAAATTCCTTTGAATATTTTCAAAAGTAGCACATCTTAAAAGGTTTCTATTTGCATTCGGAGTGTGTAGCCATGTTGTTGTAATGGTTTACAACTTGTCTATAACAGAATGTGTATATTCAAAGATTTACTTCCCTGAAGTGGCATCCTTTAATTTGAACTGTTTGAGTGAAACAAACATGACTTATTACAAGATGTTATATAGAAAAATATTTCAGAATACTCTACACATACATATAGTGTTTACTGAATGTTTGTATTTTTCCTGAAAGAACACTATATCAGATCAGATATTTTGCAGTCATCCAGATTTATTGTTGAAGGTTAATTAGCTTGTGCGGTTGACTTGAGGTCAACGCAGGTTTCACAACTGTAGGGTGTCATTTCTGTACTGGAGCTTTGTTTTCACTGTCCATTTTGCTTGTATAACTTCCAAACCATGATGTTAGTTTCTGGCAACCATGGCAACATTAAACATGAACGTACTGAGCAGTAAATGAATCTTACACTCCAGTCCCTTTATTCTATGTCCCAACCCTGCACACATAAAACATTTAACCAAGTGTGCTGGAGCTCTGAGAATTTTATGATAAAAAATCAATATTCAGAATATTATTATATTGACTTAAGGCATAAATACCTCATTTGAAAACTTGGTGGTCGCCTTTTGGGCTGTTTCAGTCATTTTATGGTAGAATGTATGTCAAGGAAGTGGCTGAGGATAATTCAATTGTGTTTGCCTTACAATCACACCATGGAAATGCATATCTACCTTATAGATTTAAGAAATTATAAACAAAGAATAAAATGTGCAACTAAGCAAAAAATATCCTTATCCCTAAATAGTTTGCAAAAAAATGGAATAATGTAATGACATTTTTACATTAACTTGACCTTATGCCCATACATAGTTTGTACTTCCAGGGTTAGACTTGGTCTACTTCTTTTCTGTCCTCTTACTTGCGCACTGAAAGATGGGGAAACTGCAAAAGAGAAAATATTCAGTACAGTTTTCTTAGGTGTATTACTCTTCAGTATCACTCACTTCAGAACCATTATTAAAAAATGTACAAAAGAGGAATATAATATTGATTACCTCCCAGAAAGCTTGATCATCAAAACATTTCTTGTCTTGGGGTGTTCTCCAGAAATTCCACTTAAGTAGAAGCCCTTTGAACATTTATAAGTCATATGGGAAAAAGCATACAAATGGCAAACATGAAATGCTGATGATAGTGATCTGTGGTTTTCATCCTGTGTATTGCACACTGTAAAAACAAGCGTCTTACTGGATTTCACTCAAATGCTCTAAACGTAGTGCAAAGTAAAATGTATCTGTGCACGTCACACTTTTTATTGCATTTTGTTGCTACAAGATAATGAACAATAAGCCAAAATCAAATCAAAACTTATTTTTTATTTTTTCTGTTCTCTTTTTTTAATTTTGCATAGCTGTGTTGCATAACTGAAACCTTAATAGAGAGAAGGCTCACCTGTAATGATTCCCATGGACAAACTTAGACTGATCGTGATGAGGAGAGTACAAATGTGAAATACAGCGAACCGGATTGCTCTGCAAATGAAGGGCACAGGTAGTCGTCACACCTACTGCGTGTGTGTACGTGTTCTTCAGTGCCTATCATATGACAGGTGTGTGCTTACATTGTGTGATCATCACAGTCTTTAATCTGTAGGAGGAGATGTGCTAGCCATCCCAGTAGACCAGGGAGTCCATGTGTGCTCAGGACAGAACAGGTGTCATGGCACTGAAATGCAAGGAGCATGTGGTTCTGGAAAACAAGAGGTTAACAAGACTCACAGTGTAAATACTTTAATTAATCCATCGGTAATTTAACAATTGTTGTGATTCAGACCTTGAGGTATCGTATTCCAATAGTCGATAGAACAGCAGCAGTGAATCCAATTGTCATGGCCTCCCATGGCTGATGAACCACTGACCTGGACACCCCGACAGCAACACCACCAGCAAGGATGCATGACTGTATATGGATCTGACAGACAAGTGAACATGTACGCCCCATTATACATCAGAGTTCCCTGGCATTAAGGTTATTGATTGATTACATCTTTGTTGACTCCTGTGCCAATAAAACAGGTATAGGTCTTTTCACTCCAACTATGACTGTTAAAAATGTTGTTTTAACATATATAAGCGTCAGATCATACCAGGTTGAGTTTCCCCTTGGGACTGGAGAGCACAGACACAGCAGCTGCTGTTACAGCGCTGACAGCCAGGGCCAGGTAGGTGCTGTACACGACCTCTAGCTTCCTCCCAGGAATGTGACTGTCCACAAGGACTGAGTTAAGACTGGGCCAAAACATCCAGAGAAACAAAGTCCCTGGAGAACATTGATGACAGAGAACAGGATTTCTGTTTTCTCGCTTACACGAGTCTTCTCCTTAGCTATTCCTGCAAACCCCTTTACAACAGCAGCATCAGATAAACACGCTTACCCAACATCGAGAACAATCCTGTTTTGCGATCAAATTTCTCCTTTTCAAATTGCTGCACTGATCCTTTCCGAAACAGGATCCAGGTCAGCACAAGGCCAAAGGAAGCCCCGAAGATGTGAAGCATCATGATGCTGTTCAGAGACCGGACCTACAGTCAGGAAACGCTATCATCAGCAAATTACTAACACAGGGGGAAACACAGGATCAAAAGCCACTTACCTTCAGCAGAGTCTGGAGGACCCATCTATTTAAGACAAATCCTGACACTTCCAGCAGGGCGATGACTACAAGTTGGACAGGGTTGGTCTTCCCCAGCACAGCTCCAATTGAAACAAGGGCAGAGGCTGAACACATTTCAGCAACTACCAAGCTATGTGAAAACATAAACACTGACTTAAAATAGGACAGAAACTGCTACAGCTTTATGTCCCATTTAACTGATTGTGTTCTATTATGTGACAAACAAATCCAGTATGTATTTTTTATGAAACCAAATGTGTCATTGAAATTAAAATGTGAAACTCTACCTTCTCAAACTTATTCTGACCTTTCCTCTGTAATACAAAGACTCGATGCCATTGAGTATGATTGCCCACTGAGTGGCAATGGCAACCACAAGGAGGTTAAACCCAGAGCCACTGAAACCATACCGCATGAGAAAAGTACATAAGAAGCCAAAACCTAGAATCACCATCACGTTCACATCCTGGAACTCTGCAAGAGACAAATGACAGTCACACAACTGAATCACAATACATTCCTGAATAATATGTCTTCTATGGTTTAGCTTCAAAGCCCCATTTTCAAGAAACAACCCAGGTCAGCTGCTCCTAAAGAACCAACTCTGAGCTTATCAGTGCCCAACAGTGAGACTGCAGCCTCCTCCCTCTACTACTGAATCCAGTATGTCATTTCAGTTTGCATTTTAAAGAATATATTTGAAGAAACCTAAAATGTATTTTTTCATTACTTACTTATTGAATAAAACATTCACCATTCAATTCCCACCACCCCATGCCTTAACTTCTTCCAAATTCACCACTCACCTGCGTAAAGGTTGCTGAAGGTTTCCTCATCTTCTTTTATGTTACTCTCTATCTCAGTGTAAAAGGCATAAACAACAACGAATCCTATCTGCAGGGAAAGCAACAAAGGTGTCAGACGGGAGCGCAGGCTTGGTGCGTACTGCGGAGCCATTGGAGATGTTCCCCTTCTCACTTCTTCTCCAACTGACGCATGTTCACAAGAATGTCCGTCGCTTTGAAAATGGGCGCAACCCGCACAGCATTTCATTTTTTTTTATCAGCCACTGGACAAACAGAACTTGTCCCGTGTAACTGAAGTTTTCTCTCTTTTAACCGATTTTGAATTTAAAAAATTGTGCCATGAAAAATTTGCACTAGATAAATAGGCAATGTTTCCCAAAAGATGCATTTAAAACATAGGCTCATCATTTTGGCGGAGGTGGTAGTAAACAAACTCAATAGGCTGCTCAAGTAAAAGTGTAAATATTTGCCTGGAAATACTCCACTACAAGTAGGTTATCATGTCCTTTTTTTTTTTATTCAAGTTGAAATATAAGCACATGCTCCAACATTTACAGTAAGTACCCCAAAAAGAAAAGTGGTGTATTTTATAAAGCAGTGGTGTAAACCAAAAGCAACATAATATGGAAATATTCTGGTGTACAGAATATTTCAAGTACCTGAAAACTGTAGCCCATTTAAGTAGGCTAAATGCACCTACAACCTGTGGTTATAGCCAGGAACCGAATCACCAATCCTGTGATTAGTTTACAACCCGCTTAAACCCCTGAGCCCCAGGCACCATAGAGACAATGGTATAAAGAAAATACCACGAGTAGAATGATTAATATAAGGAAATGTGGCTTCAACACGCTCTTTTTGACATGTGATCATAGACACTGCACACATTTTAACCTGGTATTAGAATATGGATGGCATACAAGACTCTGGGGCCCCATATAAATAGCCCTCGTATGTTAATAAAATGGACGTTTTTGTGTCTGGCACAAAGACAATTTTGTCTTAAACACTGAATGTTTTCTGTTCACAATAAACCAAAGGGGAAAAAACTGTAAGGTGAATCCCGCCTCTTTGATCAGTTGATTGGTCAATTATTGATGCCCGATTTGTCCACAACGAATCTGATTGGTTTAATGGCGAGAAGCTTCACGCACAGCGGCTTTCACATCCTCGCTTTCCCCTGTTGGCTTTGGCGGAGGAGAACAGAGCGAGCGGCCACAGTGAAACGTAAATGGCTCCTCTTTGTATCCGTCAAACAGAGAGGCCTCGGCGGATAGATTGATTGGTCAGACTAGCCGTCTGACAACTGGACGTACGTAAAATACAGCGCGGTTTGGGCTTATTGAGCCTGCGCTAACAGAAAAAGAGGAGGTTCCCGAACAGAGTCCTTTATTTATTTCTTTGTTTCCAGTGAGAAAAAATAATAACAGCGACATAAACCACAGACACTTTATTTATTATCGTTGTCCGTATACACAAGAAAACTGGATAAGATTACAGTGGTAACTCGAAGGCCAAAGCCAAGGGGAGGAGGATGAAGCGGCGCAATGCGGACTGCAGCAAACTCCGACGGCCGTTAAAACGGAACCGAATCACCGAGGGTATATACGGCAGGTAACTTATATGGAGCCCGACGAAGGGTCCTCCTCACAACAGTAATGGAGGGCACTGAATGAAAGATGCTTGCGGCTTGTTAGCTGCAGGAAGTGTAACTTCTTAACGTCACCGTTGGTGTCAATAGACTGCCAGTGCTAGCTAGCTTATTACCTTGCTAGCTGCTAGTGATAGCGTAGTATATGCTAGTGGTATGTTTTCGTTGTCCATTAGCAGGTAACGTTAGCTGTTAAGCTAGGTATAGCGCTAGGCCCCAACACAGCCTGTCTTGAACCATGTCACAGTGTCTTCTTTACAGCGACGCTGGCGTTTGAAATAGGTTGTAGTGGATACTAATTAAATAACCAAGAAGTATCTGCGTTTGCCCAGTCCCAAGTGTCATTTGCCAGACGCGTCAGAATTAGCCGCTTCCCCGTTAGCTTGTAACTTATGTTAGCTAGCACCACAAGAGCATTGTCTCACCTCATATTAATATGCACCGTAAATATGAGTTGATAAGACTATAATCCGTTTAGTTTGTCTTCTAAAGAGCATATGTTGCACTACTGTTACTTAGTTTAGACAACTCAAAGTTGCTTAGTTGTCCTTCACAGCCACACCTGTCAGGTCCTACCTCAATGTGACTACTATTAATATCTGATAAACCAAACGTTAAAGGCCACTAGCTACACACGTGGCAAATAGACCTGGAGATGCAGGGTAGTTCTTGAATTATTGAACAGGTGCCACTCATCACAAGAAGTCGTGCAATGAGATCAAACAATACCCCATACTGTGTCACTTTCTGGGGCTCAGTGTTCTAACCACAGAAAATGTCTACAAGATTAAATGTATCTATATTATTAATTATTGTGACACAAAGAACACACAACAAATAATAGCATTCTGTAAGTATGTGCTGCCTGCACAACCCTTTGGCACAGTTGTGTCCCAATCTTCAAAGCAAAAGAACATAACATTACCAAAGGGCAGACTTTAGAAGTACATTTCTGTTTATCTACAACTCTGTCATTTTATAACATAGGCCCCTTATACTAACTGCAATGCACACAGGGAACTAATCTGTGAAACGGCAGTTCCAGAAACGCAACTTATACGTGATGCACCCCACATAATCGCATATCAAGCTTAATGTCCAAAGTATTCAGTTAGTGGTGGACTGCCATGTATTGACTCAGTCCAAAAGATTAATATCATTCTTAACTCAAATCACATTGCATATCCATCGTTATTAAAAGAGATTACACAACCCTTATTACAATGTACCAAACTTGATTCACCAATAAAGTTTGAGACATTGAAGGACAGTTTTGCTAGTGAGGGATTTGCTTGCAGACCCACACTGGTTTACACCTTTCTGTGTGTGCATTTTCAAAATAAAGGAGAAAACATAAATCACATTTGCTGTATCAAAAATATTAGTGAAGGTTGAAATGTGTCTGTGTTGCAAAATATCTTGTGTCATCCAACTTTGTTTTTCATTTTTAGTACCTTTCTGTACCTGAAGTTCCTTGTGGTGTGGGCCCTGGTTCTACTAGCAGACTTTGTGCTGGAGTTCAGGTTTGAGTACCTCTGGCCATTTTGGCTCTTCATCCGGAGTGTGTACGACTCCTTTAGATACCAGGGGCTGGTGAGTGGCTATGACCTAATGTTTTTATTTATATTTGTATAAAAGTAGAGAGAGCAAATATGTAAGGTTGAGGTTATATGTCCCCAAAGGAACAACTATTATCTGTGAGAATCTATGCAGCGAAGGGTGAGATAGCTAACTGTAGGTGTCAGAGGCTCCCAGGGTGTGGACAACTCACACCTCAAAGCTCGACTTCATGTTTTGTGGACCTGTGTGTCAAGCAACTTGTCAAACCTGCCTCTTGTCAGGTGACAAGTTTGACATAAATGTATTACATTTACATCATATTCTTATTTTCCCTTTGGTCCATTATTGTTACTGGACAGTTTGTATTATTATAGTTTGTTATTGTAATGCGTTGTTTAGGAGTGTGTTCGTTGGTGTGCCTGTTTCTCACAGAGATGCAGGAAAAGTACAAAAAGTATAATATTCAAATAACGATTCCTGGTATAAATTTCATTCATGAAATATGTAGTTTAATCCATACCCAGGATTAGGTCACTCCCATTATAAGTGAATAAGACATGGTAACCAGCCCTTCTTTTGCTGGCATGTAAAGGCTCATTAGTTTAAGTTTTGGTACTTTGAGCTTATCAAAGTAACAACTAATTGACTGGTACAACCTATGTGTCTCTTTCTTGCATATGTTGCTTTTTTATAATAATCACCTCTCGCCAACAGGCCTTCTCAGTATTCTTTGTGTGTGTGGCGTTTACCTCGGACATCATTTGCCTCCTCTTCATCCCAGTACAATGGCTATTCTTCGCTGCCAGTACCTATGTGTGGGTGCAGTATGTTTGGCACACAGGTATGGCTCTCCTGGCTAGTCGTCTTGATATTTGGTGGTTTAAATATCACTTACGAGAAATGACCAAATGCCAGGAATTAACTTGACTGATGTTTTGCAAAAAATCTCATGCTGTAAATCAGGGACAAAAGATAAATTATGGCTATGACCTTTGTGTCTACATTAAATCTTTTTCACAAACAAAACAAGGAAGGAAAAAAGAAACTTTTTGTGAATTTCCATAATGGACTGTTAAGATAAATTATCCTTTTAAGTCATGAATCTTGCTAATTGTGAGAAAAGCAGACCATTGAGAGTATTGTGTAATAACGCTGTGCACATTATGTTATCATATTTATAAATTGTTGGTTTGCTTCTTAGAATTTTGTATGGTGTGTGTAAGTGAGCTGCACTCGGGGTTAGTTGACAGTCTGATATAGTGATATCCCCCTGTGTTGACCAGGTGCCAGATTTAAATCCTAGCGCACGTTTGGGGGGACAACTCCCACTTGCTTTCTGAGTCCATCAACTTTAAGTCTGAGACTTTTGCCTTAATATATTGTAAATAGCCAGCTCTTATGTCTTTGTCCTGCTTTCTTTTGTTATGTTTTTTTTTCCAGAGAGAGGAGTGTGTCTGCCCACTGTGTCTCTATGGATACTTTTTGTGTACATAGAGGCAGCCATCAGATTCAAAGACCTGAAGAACTTTCACGTGGACTTGTGTCGTCCTTTTGCTGCACATTGGTGAGCTACTGTTTATTTTTGTTGTTGTTTTTTAACTAAGAGCTGTGGAAATCTGACCTTGACCTGTGTGCCTTGACTGAAAGGCATACTAGGTTTAGTTTTGACTGTAAATATGTCAGCATGGTGCAGAGGTATTAAGTGAAGTAAAGATCACACTATTTTACCTCCTTTAAATTCTCACACAGATTCATTCATTATATTTGTTATATTTATGGTTTACATGCCTCTTTTTATTTTCTGTTTGATCACATTCATTGTAAATCAGTTGAAGTCTAAAAATTGTTAAAGAAATGCACTAAAAGATGTATTATTGTGCAAGTAGGAACTGCTGTGCCATGTTCAAAAGCATTTTTCCACCAATAATATTATGTTAGCCATTAGATTTCAGAAAACTTTATATTTACCCATTTGTCTTTTATTATAATGAGGCATTATAAGCAGGCAGTTGGCACATATCTGAGAAATTTTGAATGATATTTTCTTATAGCACCTGAATAACGTAATGATGCATTTACACATATGGATACAAAGCACACCGTTGTGTTTTCTGGTGCATCCACCACCACCAGACACACCAATAATGTTTTTATGTAACATTTACTCTTTTCTGGTAACTTACATTATGTAATGTATTAAAAACACTTTCTAGTACTAATATATGTACTATTTGTGTCCCCCTCTGTAGCATTGGCTACCCAGTGGTCACACTGGGTTTCGGCTTCAAGAGCTATGTAAGCTATAAGATGCGCCTCCGGAAGCAGAAGGAGGTGCAAAAAGAGAATGAATTTTACATGCAGCTCTTGCAGCAGGCTTTGCCTCCAGAGCAACAGATGCTTCAGAGGCAGGAGCGAGAAGCAGAAGAAGGTAAGCCTGAATTACACAAGCATACTGTATGCACACATGAAGCATCTGAGTCAGGAAACTGACATTCACGTACATTATCTACTAGGGCTGAACAACAAAATGAAATGTCTGATTAATTAGATGTATTGGTCAAAATAGAGATTCCTTCAAATGTGTGTATATAGTCCTATCTTGTTGCTTCACTGTCTGGTTAGCTAGCTTGCTATAATGAATCAGTGATGATGCATTCTTAGATAGTTGAAAGCTCTACAGGTAGTCATGCATTAGTTAGAACTGGTGATAGAGATGGTTCTGACAAAAGGTAATTACACTTGTTGGTGATGAGGAAGTGATTTGGTCTTGTCCTGTGTGGCACTTCTCCAATAATTTTATGCTTCTTTTCTTAACCTGATGTGTATAGACAACTGTGTGGTAGAATTATGTCTAAATTTGAAAAAATCACTAAAATCATAATCGTCAATAGCTTTGTTTGATTGTTGTTTTTATTTTCATTGGGCTCAAGAGAGACAGTCCAAAAGACAGGCACAGACTTTCATCAGATTCTTGTTAGTCAACATTACTCCTCAATGCTTACATTTGCTGCATGTGCATCATTTTCCTGTCTATCCAAAGTCTGTGGTTCCAGCTGCACCTGCCTCACAATTTAAATAAACACACCATGCACATAATGCTCACAAGAGTCTTTGCCCATTGAGATTGATTAGGCAATCTGATCTTTCACATTTTCCAGGTGAAAGCTAATGCACCTGGAAAAACGTGAAATTTGTAGCAAGGAAATGAATAAAACTATTGTCACTAGAAAAAGACAAAGAGCTGTGTGGTTGTGCAGTTGTTGGCAAAGTGTGGCAGTTTCACACAAGTAACTCTTAAGCAGCATGTGTATCCTCAGTCAGTTCTCATAGTGGTTATATTAAGTTACGTTTCAGATGTTTGTTGTAGAAAATTATATATTGATATATCAATTGAGGTTAAGTACTTTTTTTTTTTTTTAGTTAAAGTCTCATGGCAGTATTTGTAGTACTAGGTACTGCATCTCCTTTACTTCCCTCTTTGTATCTTCTTTACTTTCCCTCAGCTGCAACTAAAGGAATATCTGAGGTGGACACACTTCCAGTGTCACAGAATGGTGCCCCAGCCAATAAAAAGACATCGGCACCACTGCCAGAGCTAGAGTATAGAGAAAAAGGGAAAGAGGGAAGGGGCGGCGGGGAGGCTAAAAAGCAACAAAACAGCAACAACATCCTGCCATCATCAGTGGACTCTAAACTCCAGGAGATTGAGTATATGGAAAATCATATGAACAACAAGAGACTGACCACAGATCTGGGCAGCACAGAGAACCTGTTACTTAAAGAGGACAACAATTCCTCCTGCTCCTCCTCATCCTCCTCCTCATCCAAAAACTACAAAAATGCGAGCAGCAATGCCACAGGACTCAACTCCTCACCCCGCGGCCATAGTGCTACTAACGGCAGCGTGCCCTCCTCTGCATCATCATCCTCCTCCTCTTCTACGGGGAAGAATGAGAAGAAGCACAAGTTAACAGTGGGGAAGGGGACATCAGGTGGTTCCCATAGGGATCCCACAGACAACTGTATCCCCAACAACCAGCTGAGCAAGCCAGAAGCACTTGTAAGGTAAGCACATGTTCATCTAGACGCATACCCAATACTATAGTATAGCTATACTGACAAAAGCACAGTGGTCACTTGTTAGGCAATTAAATATTTTAAGAACTTAAGCCTTGTTAGTACAACTATTGTACTAAATTCCAGTATGTGATGACTTTGGTGATGTCCCAGAAATATTTTGTCCTTGATAATGGTACTGATAAAAAACAGAATTTTAAATTCTTGCCTCTACAATATAGCTGCTATTGATGCACCGATTGCAATTTTCTTGGCCAATTTCTGTTTTTTTGTGTGTGTTTTTTTTTTTTTATATAGTCTGACCTGCTGATTCCCATTTTGGCACATTCCGATTTTCTTTCTTTTTAGAACAATAATTGACATCATACACAAGAAATCTTGTAACTTTTCTTTAATGAATAATGTAATTTAAAAAGTTTTCAATTAAATAACTTTTACATTTCCCATTTTTCTCTCAATCTCATTTAAACAAATCCCAAAATAAAAGTGCTCCAGGTCACTGGACAAACCTCCAAGTAAAAATCAGGTGCAGTATTTGTATTTTTCCAGATGTAAACGGGTACAACAGGTAATAGAAAAAGAAGAATACAACAAGCTACTAGATGCTTTCATGATTGTTCCTCCACGCCTTGTTCTGGCTTTACAGGTACTACAAATTGCAAGCTTTGTGACTTATTCAGTCATGGTAAAGAATTTTTACGCCAATGACACTCATGCTGATTGCGTGGTGTATATAACTAAAGTCATCTAAAATGCCAGTCTTTCTGTTGCGTTTTTCTTTGATAGCAGATTAAACAACAAACAAACAAATGTATAACAATCTGTTGTTCTATCAAATCCTACTCAAAGGTCTCAGCTTATTTTTAGTCATAAATCTCAGACTCTCACTTAGTGATTAGACTGAAAGTTTAACTAGCGCTGGTTATGAAGGTTTAATTTAGAATAATATCACAATTTTTACAACACACAAAAATGCCTAGTTATTTTAATTAAGCTGTGCATTTGACTCATTTAATTTTTAAAATTGTTTTTATGTCTATAGATTGAATATGAACATACTCTGGCTGCAATAATAATGTAGTCAATGCTTTGCTGAGGCAGGTGTTGAATACAATGATCTGGGCATGTGCACCATGTGTGGCTGGACCATTAGACAACCTGGTATTATGTACCCATAACTTCATAGATGTGTTGGTACTAAGGTTTAGCACTTGTAATGTTTTTTCATCTGTGCTTAAAACATTGATGTTATGCATTTTGTAAAAAAAACCAAAAACATGTTGAATGCCACTATAAGCAACATGTCAATATTTATCCTTTCCACTATCGCACTCTGGGCAGATTGGAACAGGATGTTAAGAAACTAAAGGCAGACCTGCAGGCCAGCCGACAGGTGGAGCAGGACCTGCGCAGCCAGATTGGCTCTCTGGGCAGCGCTGAGCGCTCTGTTCGCACTGAGCTGGACCAGCTACGCCAGGAGAATGAGCTGCTACAGAACAAGTGAGTGGTGCTACTGTTCAGCAGTTCTCAGAAATGTTACTGATTCTTTTGGATGGGTTAGAGTTGTCATAATCTGATCCATTTAGGGTGTTCAATATCATCTGTCAATATAAATACACTACAGAAAAAGAGAGAGAGAGAGAAATTTTGTTAACAGCAGTTATCAGCAAAATCATCACATCAACCCTTGCTGGTGAACAGATTTACTTTCACGGCCTAATTTCTGATATGAGATATATCTGCTAGAAAAGTTCCATACTGGTCCAGACATTTCATTCTATGTGCACCTACATATTCAAAAAGGAAAATTGATCCTGCTACCTGTATTTCCTGTTTATTTTTCTGTTGTGTTAAATGTGTTTTTGCACTTTTAGGCTCCATAATGCTGTGCAAGCAAAGCAGAAGGACAAACAGGCAGTGGGCCAATTGGAGAAGAGGCTCAAAGCAGAGCAGGAGGCTCGAGCCACTGCTGAGAAACAGCTTGCAGATGAAAAGAAGCGAAAGAAGTTAGAGGAGGCAACAGCAGCCAGAGCAGTAGCATTAGCAGCAGCATCCAGGTAGGTGCATGTCAAATGTTTGAAATTTCCTTTTCTAACTTGAAGCTACAAGTTTAATTCATTTCAAATGTGAGTTGTTGTTAATCCTGATATAAATTAACTATTTTTATTTATTTTTTATTTCAGAGGGGAGTGCACAGACACGCTGCGGCGGAGAATCACTGAATTAGAAAAAGAGTGTAACAAACTAACAATGGACATCAAGCTAAAGGAAGACCAAATCAGAGAGCTTGAAATGAAAGTGCAGGTGAGGTGATTTTTTTTTAAAAATTAGAGTAATCATCTCCATCAAACTGATTAAAAAATAATTACATTAATTAACGTTTTTCAGAAATTATTGTACTTAAATGTGTGTTTCTGTCCTGCTCAATAATTATTTTAAAACAAATTCCCATGATAATGGTGATAACCATGACTATAATTTTTACCTCAGTCAGTAAATGTTCTGCATCTGGGTCAAATTTACTGCACAAGAACACAGCGATTGGTTTATGTAGCAGACACGTGTCAGGCTAAAATAAGGGAAACACTCCAAAGTTAGAAATGTCAAAATTAGCTAATGTAAGGAGAGTCAGATGTCACACAAGAAAGGAAGGAGGAAACTTTGGCAAAGAGAGATCACAAACCTGCTGGTGTTGCAGTGCTGATGTCCTTCACAGCTCTGCTCTACAGTGCAACATTCCCATGGGCAAGTGAAAATTACAATGTGTGAATGTGAAAAATAATGGGGGCATTCTGTCACTGTTTGTTAGCAAATGGCAGTTTACAGCTAATGGCCTTCTTATTTTAACCAGTGCTGACCATCACTTCCATTATTCCAGTTACAGTTTCATTAACTTTCAATTTTTTATTTGTAGAGCAACATTATTAAACATTTCTCTAACTGTAAATACCAGAGTTGGCTCATTCTCATGGTCATCATACATACATATGTAATAGTCCCCAAAATCAGGTCTTTTACATCACGATTTGGAAGGGGCCGGAAGATTTGGCTGAGCAATCCTTGCAGACAAAAGCGGCTAGATTTGAACAGGCGTGATGTGTCCATTTTAATGAAAATTTACTAAATAAATATACATATCACATCGGACCGTAAGTCAAGTAAACGCAGCATGAAAATGTGTTTATGGCAACAAGGGGGAATATTCATTTACCTTTTTGAAGGGCTGCACAATTTGGTGAAACATTTATATTGTGATAGTTATGGACAATATTGAGCTTTGTGATCACAATTAATAAACGGTATAATGAGACTTTCTTGGTTATCAAGGAAAATACATATTGATGATTGGATGATATGATATAATATGAATGATCATAAATACAGTGAATCCAAACTTTGGATTTAACTCACGCTACTAAAGTCTAATTATGTTTTGATAAAGTCATGTGACCACAAACAGAAATAGACTGTGTATCTCTTCATTAGGGGCGTAGTTGATGTGCAAACTGCACACAAATGTTGTCACACATAAGTATTTATGTAATTCAATTTCAGCCATTTGCAGTTACAGGCTGACATTGAAATTGCAGTTAATTGTGCAGCACTCCTTTTTTGTCTCACAAAACAGTCAGGATTTAATGAAACCTCTGGTTCATTACCACAATCACAGTAGCTAAAATCTAAAGTTAAAGCTAATTTCAGCAGCCATTCACTGTTGCTCCAGACTTGACCCTGACTGTATCGCTTCTCCTCAATTTTTCAGGAGCTTCATAAATATAAAGAGAATGAAAAAGACACAGAGGTGCTGATGTCAGCGCTGTCAGCCATGCAGGACAAGACCCAGCACCTAGAGAACAGCCTGAGCGCTGAGACCAGGATCAAACTGGACCTCTTCTCCGCACTGGGAGATGCCAAAAGGCAGCTGGAGATTGCACAAGGTCAGCCTGATTCACACATGATACTTGTGCGAGAGAATGCCGACAATGCCTTGTTTTCCAACTGACTTGCTGATGCCTGTTTTCAGGTCAGATCCTGCAGAAGGACCAGGAGATCAAAGACCTGAAGCAGAAGATAGCAGAAGTGATGGCTGTCATGCCCAGCATCTCCTACACAACCGACACCAGCAGCATGACCCCCGTTGCCCCCCACTACTCCTCCAAATTCATGGACACCAATCCCTCCGGCTTAGACCCCAACGCCTCTGTTTACCAGCCACTCAAAAAGTGAATGCTTTATCTTGCTCCTCCAACCATCCTCATTTCATTTTTATTTCTCCTGCAGGCTCACCAATCTGCTCGACATGACTGTGGCTGAATTCTTTTTTTTTTTCCTTGGGTTTTTTGTTCTCTTCTTGCCAGGTCAGAAGGATGTTGTATTGTGTGACTGTATTTGTTGTAGTTAAAACAAAAGACAAAAAAACTTTAAATGGACATCACATGTCAACTAGGAAGTCCCAGTTTTTTTTCTCTTAAGTGTCTAGTGAAACCTCACAGAATTGAGCATGTGTCATCATCTCAAGGGTGTTGCTCTCCCTTTCTCACCACCGCTGCAGCCACCTGCAACCAGTTACCTGCTCCTTGGTCCTGGGGAATAGCTGCTTTAATTTTTTTTGGTAGATTTGTTTTTCCATGCCCAAAGTTGGAAAACAGAGTTATCTACTGCCATATAGCCTGACTTGTATTCCAGTTTCATTTACAGATTTTGACATTTACAGTTTTTCTAACATGGTAGTATGGCAATGTCTGTACAACCTGTAGAGGAATGTATTGCAGAATTGGCATGGAGTCTCTTCCCTGATGCGTTTAATTTATTCTTTTAATTGATAATTAGACACCAAATTAAGCCTCCCTCAACTGCTTTGGGTTGTGGTCGTAAATAGTTTTTAAAGTGTATTGAATGGTTCTATCTCCTAAAGACTCCTAAAGTGTTGATTTCAGCAGGCTGCGAGCATTAGTTTGATAAAGATTTTGTGTTGCAAAGACTCTATATTAAAAATTAAATGAACCTACACAGTTCAAATGTTCAGCATCAGTGAGAACAGAGGTTTGGTTTCCCTTGTATATTCTCTAAGAGTTTTTGAGTTGAAGGAGCGCAGTAAGAGAAGTCTGTATATTTAAGTGTACAGTTATCATGATCACAGTGCCTTGGGTTGAGAGCATATAGATTGAGTTTGTTAATAAAATATAGCCCAACCCTTTAGAATTAGTTAGGAAGCATCTGGCTAATATGACCCCTCCCAATGAAGTGGGACAAAATTGCTTTCAGACATGGTTTTGGTTTTTGAAGTCTACTGATTTCCCCACTGACAGGGAAGCTGGTCCATCATGTTCACTTGAGGGCAGCTTTGTCCCTCTTCATGCGAGCCACATTGAACAGCATAAAATCCAAGACCTATTCAGTCTATTCCAGTTTGCCCCGTATGTTGATGTGATGTTGGCCACCACAGCAGTCTCCAACCATCACATCTGTGTGCCCCCCCCCCTGCCTTTTTTTTTTTTCTTTTCCCTTTTCTATTTCCGATTTAAAGTTGCACTGCAGAAAACACATGCTGTTTGAAAGGGAAAACTGTACGGATGGACTGTACAATGTAAACAGAGCTATCAAAAAGCCAACTTACAACTAATATAGCAGTTAATAATTTTAGATAAGTAATCTTCCACTTCAGTTCACGTGCCAAGACTGAAATGCCTGTTACTCTAGTAATGTGTTCAAGAATGTACTGCAAACACATTGGCTGACATGTCTGCCAGGTGTCCAGTCAAATATGAATCAGTGGAAGTTTCTGTTAAGCAGGTAGAGAAAGTGGATACCTGTTTGTAGTAGATTGTGTAGTTAAAAATGAGGGACTATGAATGAATGTTACAGTATTTGCTGTTGGGCAAGTGGCTAATTTAAAGTTTTCCTTGCTCCTGTTTATGGTATTATTGTTATTTTCCTGCAGGGGGGAAAAACGCTCGAGTCTCATGTGGTTTCACCATCATCTGTAATGGTTTTCACTTACTGTATTTGGGGGGAACACAGTTTGTCAGTTGTTTGGTAAACTGATGAAAGCATAGAGAAGTGTTTTGTTTGTTTTTTGTTTTCTGCCCACAGTCACTTCTGTTTCTCCCCAGGTCTGACCTTGGCTGCGCTCTTGCTCTGTGAGGTTTACAAGGAATAAACTTTTTTTTTTTTCTTGCAAATTGGCTTTTCTTTGCTTGTTAATGTTACTCTGTGCATATGTCTGGATATTTCAAAACATCTTGTCAGCTTTGACTGCAAGTTTGTTTCGTTAAAGGGGCAGTCCATTAATTTTTACACATGAAGTTCAGTTTAATTGTTTCTGAATGTCAGCATCAGGGTCAGTTGTGCTTTAGCTTTACTTAAATATATGAATACATTAAGCATCTGAGAGCCCCCTTTACAAACTGGAGCTTCAGGGTTTGGAGGAATTTTATGTTTACTGTACAGCAGGAGGCAGGGAGTGTGATGAAAAGTGCTGTTACATTGCATTATTATGGATTTACATTACTTTTATTAGGGACTGAAATTGGGACATCTCTGCCTTTACTACTTCAATTTTTACCATTCTTTAAAATGTGCCCCTATGCTAACCATAATAGACATGAACTAGATGCTGGAGAACACTAGAATCATAATTCAGCTTAAAACTGTTCACAAAAGTTGTCATATTCTGGTAGTGATATCTCCAATACCAGAAAATCATCTTGCTGCCACTAGGAGGCAGTGTCTATCTGTGTGATGAAAGGTGGAAAGCAATTATGTGTCAAAACACACTGGTTATTAACACTGTCTAGAACCGAAATTCTTTCCTTTCAAGATCAGAAAATCCCATTCAACTTGGACAAAAAGAAACTTAACTGACTAATTGGTTCATTCCAACCACTAATCACAGCTAGTCAAAACAGTGTGACCAATGGTGCTACTGCATTGCACTGGGTTGGTACGTAACTGTGGATGTGTTCACTACGGGAATAATACCAGAGGGAGAATTGTAGCTGTTGAGGCCGAAGGCAAATTTTTTCTAAGCTCTTCCTTTGTCTACATTTCAAATTCAGATCTAATTACCATCAAGGAGTTCCTGTGTTCTGCTGACCCCTTGGCCAGAGATTTCACTCTGTGATGGAACCATTAAAGGAAGCAAATTATGGGCTGCCACACATTTTGATTGGAGTGATAATTCTTTTAATACATTTGGGAACTTTGGGGAGGGAGATAAAGAATCCCTCTTCCAAGGACACTGAATTTCAATGCATGAGAGAAGCCCTCTTCTCAGCGTTCTGTCACATGCCAGGCTTCCCCAAACACACTTGATTAACCTGAACTGCAAGACAAATGTGGGTTGAGCTGCTCTCATTTTATCAGCTTTAACTGGTGCCTACAGTAAGTTAGGCATAAATTTGTTTTACACCCAATCCTCAATATTATAGCTGTGCCAGTTCCAGTTTGGCACCACACTGTTTGGCAGAGTCAAGCATGTGGAATTAACAGATTATAATAGGTCTTTTCTTGTGGTCGACATTTGGCACAACTGTACTCACAGTGCCATTTGGCCTCTCATATCTACAGTAAATCCAGCCATTTAAGGAGAAAAGGCCATTAATGAGAAATCCCAGGTACGACTCTCCTATCTGTCTTGAATTAGTCAATTAACATCAATTTAGTCCATGAGAAATTTTCTTGGTGGAAATACACTTACCATGCCCCTGTGTGGTAAGTGTCCCACTGGAAAACAAGGAACTCAGTGAAATGGATAAAAAATGAATTGGTTTGCTCAGATGATCACTAAGATTTGGTGAATTTGCAGCACTGGTGAATAGGTGTGTGTACTGTATATACACACACAGCTGTTGCAGTGCAGCTGCTTTGCTTTCTTCTATTTGAACTCATGTATAAATAAATCATTTCGCCTTTCATAGTCACCTTCAGAGATGGAAGAATAATCTTTTGGTCGATGGTCAGCCTGCTCGCATGCTCCTCTTTAAGTCCAGTTGGACCCTTGTTCTCTCGCTATCAGCAGAAACTCATTGATTTTTCTTTAACCATTACCCATGTTGCTGCTTTCAGATTGGAGATAATGATGTTGCCTAATATGTCCTTGGGGACGTCTAAGCCTGTTCAACTCTAGTCTCTGAGTTTTTCGTCTCTTATGGAATGTGGTACTGCAAGATTTTTTGAAATCCATTCTCCTGAGTGATTCATTTAGTGGGTGTTGACGAAGCATCAGTGGAACCTCGATCTGGAAACTGGGCTTGGCCCTAAAATGTTTTAATATTGGAGCCAATAGTACACAAAAGTTTCAGTGCCAGTACCCAAATATTGCTTATTTGAAGAATGATCATTTAGAAATTGCTTCATGTCAAGAATTTTACCTAAAATAATTGCCATATATGACTACTTAATACTTAGGTCACCAATATTATAGATATTTTGTCATAATTAACAAGTATAGGAGTCTATACTGATCCCTTAGCATCTAAAACACTTTAATACTCTGATCTCTGAGAAATTCCCTCTGTCAGAATTGTTTTCAGTTGGCTGTACTTCGTCCTTTCTACCATTAAAATATTTCATAGATCAGGATCAATATGGAATAGATTCTTCTCGGCTGGTCAGCAGGGGTTCATCTTCAAGGCTAAATGAAATGAGACATGTTGTTTACAGTTTAGATCTCAATAACTTCAATTTTTTCTTCCTCAGGAGACCCTTCTCCTTCAGATGTCCAGCTAGGACTCTGTGGCTTTCAATTAAGCAATGACTCACAGATACAGTGCGTCTTTTTCAAGAAAAAAACACCCTCAAATCTTCATTCCCTGAATTGTTCACTTTATGATATGATATTGGTGATCAGAGCACTTGCTCTTGTTTAGAAAATAATGTTACATATATAAAAATAATGTTACATTTATAATATTTTTTAATATTATTTTAAACAGGAATTGACATTAACAGAGTAGCATAATACTCAAAGGTTAGCCTATATTGTAAATTCCCGTTATAAATAATATTGATTTAGCATCTTCATAGCGCTTTATAGCCACCTGGACAGGTGGGTGAACTGAACTGAAATAATTTCTCCCTCCAACCAATTTCTGGTCACGACTGTACCGACACACGATGCTCGGAGCAGGTCAGGAAAGAAGAAACCACGTGGGTGAATTAAACATGAGCGCTCTAACCACATTCCGTGATATGACTACCAAATGAGTTGTCACAAAAGACACTGGGTGGGAGTAAAACTGCTGTGTGCGACCGACAGCAGCAGCAGCAGCAGCACCGCCCGCCGGGGCTGCAAGTGCCGCCGGGGCTGCAACAACCACACTCGCGTGATTCCACAAACGGGCGTCACGCGTATTATCCGGTTAATTTACATACAAAACACCGCCCAGGGGGACGAACATGATAATCTACCATCGGCTGAAAGCGAACCGTGAGGAGGGGAGAAAAACACAGCTGAAAAAAAGTTTGAACGGGAGAGGGCTGCTTTAAACCAAAACCAAGTGTTTCGACAGAGACGGACAAACGCTTGTTGGGCTCTTTGACCCACTTTTGGATATGGACGCTTTGAAATCCGCCGGAAGGGCGATAATACGGAGCCCCAGTATCGCCAAACAGTCGTGGGGTGCTGGAAGACATAAAAGTAAGTATTCCGCAGTCGTGTGCATCACCACGGAGGCGTTAGCTGGTGCTAATTTGGCTAAACCAAGGCTAACTTGGCTAAAACAAGCTAGTAGCTAACAGTAACCTTACACCCGGCGTTTAACGTACTTTACAAGTCGTTTGAGTGGATTTCAGATGCAGTTGTTGGGGAACTAAAACGCTGTCAGATTGGGGGGGGGGGGAACAGTAACTAGCTTAACGTCGTAGTTAAAGTGGACAGTGTTAAGTTATGCATTTGAACTTGACACTCAGACTGACAGCGGCGACCTGCAGCTCGTAAACTGACTCCTGTTGAAGCATTTGCGCACAGAGTAGCAGCTCCAGCTCCCTTACTGGTTCTCCACATGATTAACTAGTCGAATGAGTTGTTAGTGTTTGTTAGCTGACGCCAAAAAAAAAAAAAAAAACGCACGCGTGTCGCCACAAAAGTTTGAGTCCCGTGAAGTCTTGTTGTCGTGTGCCACGTCACTCTACCTACCGCCGGACACGGTTTGAAAAAATTACAACAGAGCCTCCGCGGGAAGTAAAATCGTGTACTGTGGCCATATGAGCGACCGGAGAGAGAAGTAGAGACACACACGGGAGTGAAAAGGCATGAACAAATGAGTGGCAGTCTTCCTGGCGAGGCTGTACAACCCTAGCAACAGTACGTTGCTAGGCAATACGCCACGTGAAACAAAAAAATGAGAGGCTGTATGAGGAGTGGTTGCGGAGTCTAAATCTTAAAGGGGTCTTCCGTTCATCCTAGTGCCAAGCTCAAATTAAAGGGGTTTAATTATCATGAAAGCTGCCTTAGGTTTTGCTTGGGGTTTCCATGTGACGCCTGGCTTCATCTCTCCAATGTGTACAACCATCACCCAGGTGGCAGAGCGTGATCACATTGAATGTGGCTTTGAGCTGCCCAGACCCTTTTTATGTTTGGATGCACAAAGGGGTGATGTCCCCTGCTCGCACGTCTCTCTCCCTTGTTTAGTTCACAGACAATGGAGCTGCTGGCAGCAAGATGTCACACGTGTCAGTCAGTGCAATCGATGCTTTGTTTTGGCCCACTCCTCTCTGGGGTGGGGGAGCGATGCACAATCAGCATGGTCCCTCCACATCAGACCAGGCAGTGGATGCAGAGCGCTACTGAACAATTAGTTGCTGCAAGCTCAGGCTGATGTTGAGCTTTGCCCTGACTGCACATTCATACAAGGTCTGTGGCAGAAGTCACATCCTTCCTTTCTCTCTGCTGCCACCTCAGACAGGCAGTCAAGCATAGACCTGCTGGACAGTTTTTTTTTTTTTTACATCTATCAACATTTTTGATTCCCTCTTATTTACTTACTCATGATTCCTGCTTTGTTTGCGATCAGGCAATTGCTCACCTTTCTCTTTTCTTTTTTTTCCAATCTGTTCATATAATTATAAGCTTAACTGCATTTCAGTAGGCACCAGTGAACTGCAGAGTCATGAGTACAGCCCAACTTGTTTCATCTTGTAGTGTCAGTAAGCTTGCACTCCATTTTGCATGCCCTCTAACTTGGGTTGTTATTTTTAAGAAGTACAGTATTTTAGTTTTAGACTGGTCCATAATTTGAGGCGAGGTTTTGGTGCATGTCTCCAGTGAGATCTCTGGAGGTCTCTCCCTCTCCTCCTGTGTGTGCAAACATGGTCTTGTCAAAGCAGCTTATTCACTTCTTTGGCATCTATCTGCACTGCATTCCTTTACTCCCTCTGTCAGTGTTGGATTATACGAGGCTTCAGTATTGTTTTCATTAAACTTGCCCCGTGTCTCTTTAATGATAGTTGCATGTCAACATTAAAAGTAGGCAGGAATTAACACCTCCTTTGCCCTGCTTTTGCACTTTCTCACCTGTGCACGGGCAAGAATGCACCCGCAAGGTCATTTCCTGCATGGTCATTTCCTGCATGGTTTGAAACAGCTCAGTTGCTTTTTGGCTGTGTGCTGAGCTGCCGCCAAGTCTGTCTCTCTGGACTAACCTCTCATTACATCCAGATAGTTGCCATTTTGGAGAGGGAAAATGGTACATAACATTAAGCATCCTTTTAGGTCATGAAGGCCCAGTTTTCTTTGCCAGTCTGAAAAGTGTGGAATGCAGAAAATCCCTATCTGCATTGAAGAGAGACATCTCACTCCCACTTTCACACTTTGTCTGTGACCTCAAACGTGGACTGCATCATATTGACTTACAGTAGATATACGAAACATTGCTGAGATTCCAGCTTCCAGAGATGGTACGTAGTATAGCTGTTGAGTCATTTGCATTTTGTACATTATTCATATAGTGTCAGCGCAGTGACAGAAGTTGAAGCTGGTGTTAAATAATACATCTGTAGCTTTAATTTAAATGTGCTAATGCTAAATGACAGACACACAAGGCCTTAATTTTACAAATACCTTGTTTTCTACATCATGGTGTGTGGTCTGCTCTGGTCATTTCCCTCTGAACTGCTAGCCCTGCTCTGGCCAGTCAGTGTCCCCTGTACAAAGTCACCCAAAGGAAGCTACAGTACAAGCTTGTAATGGAGATTGCTTCCTGCAGCCTTCATTTATGGAGCTGTAAAGTCATCAATGATTTATAGCCTTGTTAGCTCTTCTGTAAATGTTAGCTGCTTCTGTGCGTGCAGCTCGTGTAAGGAGACATACGTGTGAATAGAACCACACTATCATACTTTGTCGCTGTTTCTCTAAGTGGACAATTGTTAATCTTGTGGGGAAATGAATGTTTGACTTTCTGATGTTTCAACTGACACAGTAGGAAAACGTTAAACATCATAATTGTTGTATATAAATCAGTAATTGGTACAGGCTGAATTGTAGTGTGATGAATTTTTGAAACAAAAGCCGGTCTGTTTGCATGTGTTATTTTATCTGCTGTATTGCATTTTGGTGTTCAGTGATTAGATAAATGGACATCTATTTCCCATGTGTTATTATTGTACACCATTTAGCCTTTCCAAACATGTTCCAACAGACATCTTATATTAAAAAAACACTTTTAGGACAGACACAAAATAAACATTCCAACTATATTTTTTTCCTAATTTAAGGAAATACAACATTGTCTGTCTTTTCACTGTGGCAACTACATAGTGTATTGTTTTGTGAAAGCATTAGAGAAGCCTGGGCAGGAAGTACAGTGGTTAATCGGTTCACCTCCTAGTTAGAAATAATTGATGTAATCTCTTTCCGCCATATGGCTAGACATATGTTGAGTGGGGTGGTTAACCATCCCTGTGCTCCATTGTCAGTAAGAGATCTTGGTGACTAAATAAAGGCTGTCTGAGACTTGCACCATAAGGAAAAGCTTGCAAAGCCTAGTTAGGTGTATTTAGACAGCTATCTCAGCCTGGAAGCAGTTATTTTGGTGGTCATTCTGTGAGCCCAGCAATTACAGCTCCTTCTCTTTAATCTGTTAACCTCAAGCGAGTTTATGCTGCTAGTTACTACTGTAGGCGTGAAAAGAATGTACCCTACAGCCCCTGAAGCATAAGTAAGACATTATTGGGTGCCTACACCTGTCGGTCAACGTTGTGGGGTATTTTTTACATATTTGACTTGTAAACAGGAAAGAAACTCAGGTAGTTGATAAAGCAACCGGTTGTTCCACTCCCCCCACTCTGGTGAGCAAGTAATTCAGTGTTCATGAAATCTTAGGAATCCTCATATGCACACACACCCTTTCCAGTGAGCTAATTTTGTATGTTAAATCTGTGGGAGTGCACAGGGATTATTTTCATTAATGGAAGATTCCTTTATCTCTCATTGACCTGTGTTTCTTCACTTCACCTGTGTGTCTACATCTCCTGCCAAAAGTATAGGCCTAAGTTGAAACATGTTTCTGAAGGGGAAAATAAGCATATAAGCATGGAGTAAAAATGTGCACACCTTCCAAATGTAAGCGACACATTGCGCAAATCTGTGGTCTTGTGTGTCAAACACTGACTGGTTAAACGAGAAGCGTACTTGCATCTAGGCTCAGGAATCTATGTGACTAAAGCAAAAATTCAAAAAGTCAAAGCAAACAAATGGTTTATTGTTCACTTTTTTCTTTTTCTCTTGTACTCGTTTGGTTCAGAGCTCCTTGTCAGTCCTCTTGGTTTCCATTAAACCTGATATTCACCTGTGTAAAATATGTATTTAGTTTACTGAGAAATATTTGAAATATTCCACAAATCTGACAAAGAAAAGCAGTAAAGTCTTCACATCTGAGAAGCTGGATAAGACAACATTTGGCATTTTTACTCAGAAATAACAATGACAATCCTAACTGGACTACATGTAAATTTTTGATTAGCTTATGTTAGAAAATATGAAAAATGTCCGTCTTAGGATCACAAGGTTATGTCTTCACATGTTTTGTGGAAATCACAAAACACTGGAAAACAGCAAAACATTGACATGTGAGAATTTTGAATCAGGTAATGTTTGGTGATTTTTGCTTGAAAAATTACTCAAATGAGTAAGACTTTATTTATACAGTGCAGTCCCCCAGTTGTCAATATTATTTGAGCTGCAGTAGAATCCAGCTCTTCCTGTTTAGCGTGACTGTTTACAGGATGCTTTAAGGATCAGTTTCAAAACCCTGATTCTTGTTGCGAGTACAATCTGACCTCAGCTGGTCATCAGCTGTAATCCCTGACTAACATGACGACTCATATCTCCTCACTCTCTCTCCTCACTTTCCTTCTTTGAGTGGATTTAACCGGTACTGAAAGACATGTGTCTCAATGCTTGGACTTAAATCATGAATATAAGACTCTTATCCTCTACAAATCCTGTCTTTCACCCAGTTGGAATTGTTCTGGATGGTCATCACATTAAATACTGATAGCTACACATTCATGCTTCACTTCCTCTGTATCAACACAAGCTCAAACGCACCACAGAATATAATGCAGTCTATGATCTTAGACAAAATTTGTCGGTTTTTGTCCCCCTCCCCATTATGTCATCTCATTATACTCTATCCTGTAGCCTTCATTAAGCTGTGTAGCGATATTCACATTGCTAATCATTGTAAGACACACAGCATTTTTCATGTGGCTGCTAGTCTGTTCATACTTTCTCACTTTATCAGGAAAATGTATTAAATCATTAATACCTGTCTGAATCCAGACTCGTTCTGTTCCTGGCAGCTGACAGAGGAGGCAGGGAAACAAAACAAAGCTCCGGTCTCAGGACAGACAGTTCACCAGGACTTCTTCTCATACCAGTTTCTGAAGAAAGACCGAGTGTAATTTCTCCCTCTGTCTTGTGTTAGTTATTTGATTTTGATGTCCGGCGGGCTTTTCCTGTGGGTTTCTTCTGTGGAACGGTTCAGTTTTTAGCATCTGAAATTGTATTATCCATGACAAAGAAACGCTCCATCGACTGACTGTAAACAAAAACCAAGCGCTGCGGTGAATTTCCGTTTGAATTTCCGGGTCTGGAGCTGAGATGTCAGTCTTGTGGGCAGTCTTTGGGCGCAAAATTTTGCGCCCCAAGGTTCTCCTATACTTTGTATTGGAGGGGGTTCCAATGTGCATGCACCAGTTATAGCGTAGGTCTATCGTAAAGATTTTTGCGCCCCAAAGGAACAGGAAATACGTCACAGACCGTTCAGTTGCGGTAAACGAGTGAGAGAGCATTTTTAAACTACACTTTAATGCAGATTATACACAGAACTCACGGACTGTATAATGTATAGATCGTTTATTTAAATTTGAATGTTTTTGTAAAATTATTTTATGTGATTCCTATCTTCTTCTTCTTCATGTGAGACAGGTGGGGCGGCGCCCCAGCGCCCTCTATTGACGGGCCGCCACTGCTTTATATCGATTGCTCCTTTGGTGAACTGGACTGTAGTTTATGTCTCTGTGGTCATTTGTGTCTAATGCTGTTTGTGTATGTCACACAGAGGGACTTTGACCTCGGTTTCCAATAGCATGTAAAACATTTTCTATATCCTTTCCATGGAAGCTCTAGTTCATAGGAGGGATCGGTCTTTGTACCAGGCAGGGGCAGATACTGACAGTTCCCTCCCATGTGCAGTAACACACTTTCCCTATGGCTAACACTCACTCTTTCTCTTCTTAACAATGTTCTGTCTCTGGCTTTTCCCATAATGACTATCCATTGTTAGGAATTAGTGATGATTGTGTTAGTCTCTGACCTGCACTGCAAAGCCTCAACACTATATATAATCCTCAGTACATACCATGGTTATGTGAGACTCAACCGCAGTAATCTTCAATAGAAATGTAGCATAGTTTAAGGTTGTCCAAGGCTCTCTCTCAACAAGCTTTGTGCTGCGTCTCTGTGTATCCCTCAAGGCATCTTCTCTCGTCTGAGTCGGCAGTTTCTAAATTAGCCCAATGTGTCGTGGTTGGAATCTAATAATGCTGCAATAGTTTTTTTTCTTCTTTTTTACACGTGTCTTGTAATTGTTACATAAGAAGAGGTTGATTCAACCCAAGTGTAGGTCAGCTGAGGCCTTAAATAGCTTTAAAAACATGAGTAAATAAAAAAAAAAACGCACTATGAACTGAATCTGCTAATTATGTGTAACCCCCGACTGTAGAGCAGATAGTGTATCCTCTGTCTGTCGATAAATGCCAGTGACACACATTTTTGATCAAAATAAGAATCAAGATGTTGTCGTTTGTCAGATTTCTGTGTTTGTGTCACTGTATGGTTGCAAAACATCTTCTAGAGCAACAGAAGTCTCAGAGGAAATGTTATTTATTTCACATACTCTTCAGGAGATGGTATGTAGGTAGGCATGAGCATTTCTCCAGACCGAAAAAAAAAAAAAAAAGTTCAGGAACCACAGGGCTCAGTTGAATGTACTGGTATTCTCTCCTCTGATTCATTCATTGAAGCTGATGTAACAGCACACACTGAGCTGTCAGTGCTTAGAAGCTTCTTTATTGATTCATGGAGTCGTGCTGGAGCTGTGGAAGGTGGTGGGGCTTCAGCTGTTGACCTTAAAGTCTGTCGGTTTGTGCGTTAAACCAAGCTTTGTTGCTAGTCCCCCTGCCGTTTCTTGGAAACTCAGAATAATCATTTATGAATGTCTCAGCTGAATATCTAACTGCACTGGCTTACTCATACACTGACAGCTTTGTTGGAAAAATCTGGTATCACTTGCAGAATGATGACAATAAAAAGAGTTCGAAAATATTTTCTGCCGGAACATGAACTCCTACGGTTTGATGTGATAGTTAATCATCATGCAAAGTTGCATTACATGTGACTCAGTCGCATCAAAGTCTGGTCACCTGCTCAACTTTGTCACTTTGTAAATGGGGTTTAAGCTGTTGGCAAAGAGTAGCAGGCATTTTTATCTCTAGTTTTATTTATTCATCTTTGTTCTCAACCACACTCATGTCTTGTATTAAGAGCAGCATTTTCATCCATTTTCAAGCAGAGAAACACTGTTAATGTTGGCTGGAAGCAGCTACCATACTGATAAAATCACTAAGTTGTCAGGATGATACCGGTGATTTGTGGTTTTAATGCCTGTATCACTGTGTGCATATCTCCCTCTCTAGCCTGCACTAAAAGCATAGCGCAGTGCTCCTGCTGTTTCCACGGTGATTAAATCTTAAATCTTCACCCCCCTAATTGTCTGTTACATTTGTTGTGCGAAGGCCGTATGTGAATTTATGGTGGGAAGTTTGATTCACATATTCATTTGCATATTTGTCCTGGTGTTTGACTTCACAATGATTCCCCTGTTCTCTTTTATTTGCTTGGTCTTCATTTAAATATGTCTCGCTTCTTCTTCTGTCTGTTTTTTTTTTCCCCCTCTCCCTCCATCTGTCTCGCATCTACCCTTCTTAAAGCGGAGGCGAGGCCAGGAAGAGCTGGTTTTCTCCCCTCATTAATGTCACTGTTGCTGGTGGTTGACAGGGACCGTGATAGCGATTCTCTCTGACCCTCCCTTGTCTAAGTCGCCTGCTTCATGTCCTCTGTGTTGGCTTTTACCAAAATACCCACCACCACATCCATCACCCTTTCTGCTGTTCTAATGCTGCACAGGCTCAGCCCCCAATCCCTTTGATTATAATTCCTGAGACCTCTGTGCTGTCTTGCCTCTCTAGATCTTTTGTTGCATCAAAAGGGCACAACTGCCTCTGTAGTTTTAGCTTCATTAAAACTTCATGTGAATTCTTGGCTTAGATTCAAATGATCTGATTTTAAAGGAGCGGCTAAAACCAATGCATCTTTGTAAAAACCAGAAGAGCTTGACTCAGAGCTCTTTGGCAACAGAAAGACTACGTGGACTCCTGCATACAGTTTTATTGAATATCACAGCTCCAATAGCCTGACTGAACGCAAATACTGACCACTGTTTGTAGTACATGGTGTACCGTTAATAATCTTAACAGCTCACATTGGTATCCCTTTCCATGTCAGAGAAAAACCAGGCAAATTAATAGTGATGAGAAAAGTCTTGAATAAGTCTTATAACTTAACATACAGTTACAGAAACACTTGATCCAGAAGTTTGATTTTCCTGTATTATTAAACATCTCTTTATTCTGTACTCGGTTGACAGTGTGATATAGAGATTTTAAAGGTCTGTAGGCTCATACGACACTTCAGATGCAGATGTGCTGCACGTATTTTCTTTGCGGTTCTGTTCTTCTCCTGGCTGAGACTTACCTTCGGAGGGCTGAGACGTATCTGGAGCAGATTTCCATCTGACTGGCAGAGTGAACTTCACACTGGCTGTGTGATTAGGAGATGACTGTGGCTGCCAAAGGGATTTTTGTCAGGGGTAGTGAGTATGGCAAACCACCAGATTATCTGTTGACATAAATTCTTTAACTGTCTTATGATTAGTTACCTTTTTTCCTGTATGGATGCAGTGCACTCAAGTTGCAGTTTGGACAGCATTATTCTTGTCAACATTGCTAGCTCACCCTGGTGTGTGAAATGCATGTTGGATACTTGTCTAGACCCAGTACACACAAGTCAGCTCTTGAGGCAACGTCAATAAATCAGGCCGAACATTATAGTACGTTAGGCTCATGCTTGGCTACATGTGGACTGAATTGTAACAGTACTTGCGCTTTACGCGTCCATGAGAACACGAGTACATACATGAAGAATGATTGAGAAAGGGTCTTCGATGTTTGAAGTCTTCCACTCTTTGTGTGAATATTGTACATGTTATTGTAGGTTGTCATTCTGTTTGAGCACTTTGAGCAAGTAGTTTGGTTTCTTTTCTCTGAGTCTTCATACATCACAAACATTTTACTTTACCTCTGGCATGAGCGCGTGTGCGTGCGTGCGTGCGTAGAGGTGTGAGATCAGAAGCTATAAAAGGGTTTCCGGAGGATTTGACTACAGGCACTGTGCCCTGTAAGGACTTGCTGAGCAGGTGCCGGAACAACACAGAATGAACCACAGTGGTTTGTTATCCACACCATTCTTTGAAGATGACTGGCTAATCAATTACACTTCTTAGACACATTCTAACTGCCCCCCCCTTAGATCCTATCCCCTTCCACTCGGCACACATCGCCTGCTGTCTCTAGTTTATTCACCCAGGCGAGCAGCAAGGACCAAGAGCTCCAGGATAGCTTTGAAGTTTGCGCTATTCAGCAGTGCAGCTACAGAGAGATGCCGTGGAGGGGGCTGGTGCTAGTGTTGTTTGGGGGTTGGTGGTGCTAATGCAAATGTGACCAATATGAAAATAGATTATTATTCCATACAAAGGAGCAGCCTGAGTATATTCACCAGTCTAAAGATAGCCCAAAACTGTTGTTTCATTGCAACAGTCACTGTTGTACAAAAAATTCATCTACTCATTTATTTCAGCCAGTTGAACTAAATATTTCCCACCATTTGTGCAGTCTAGTCTTACAGTAGCATCTCCATTATCTCTTGGGATTGGGGGATTCCTAAGACTTTGCAGCTCATCCCTGGAGACTTGCCTCCTGCAAGCAGCTGAAGCAGAGACGAGGCTTGTTCTGATCTCTCCACTGGTCCAGCACTACCCTCCTGCTGCTGCTGCTGCTGCTGTGCATTCTTTAACCCTTGGATCTCTCAGAAATATTTTCAAAGCATATCGGACTGACTGTTGAAATTCAGCAGAGCAGAGCTGTCAGCTTTTTCACCTTTTGGAAACGCTGAAAATATCTAAATTGAGGGTTCACAGAAATGCTTTTACAAAAGCAAGCAAGCACGAGAGGTTAGCGATGCCATGCTAGCTGGGGTGGGGGTACTCCGGTTATCTTTGTGTAATATTGAAATTTTTTGATGATCTCAGTCATTTAAGTGTGACAAATATGCAAAAAATTTAAATCAGGAAGGGGGCAAATACTTTTTCACTGCATTGTAACTGTCTGCAAATGTCTTAAGTGGCTGTGCTTCATAATGAACATTTATAACCCACTGGGACCACTTGGTAACTTGATTTAGGTCATGAATCGCAGCAGATTATATTACGGTAGGGTGCTACTTATCCGGGCACTAATGTAACTACAGGATAAGCAGGGGAGAACAGCCTGATCTGTTCCCTGCACTTAGGAGTGCAAAGACCTTGACCTTAGAGTGGGTGTTCACTGTCAGACTCACCCATTACTTAAGTAGGGGTTTGGTTAGAGCTGCATTTAGACCATTAAAAACCATTTTCCATAACCACTTACAGTTGGCTTGGTTTGGCTGGAGAAGAAAGGAATACTATAGATGAGCCTAGCTTCTTTCTTCTTAAGTATTTCTTTACTCATTCTAATGCCAAGTTATGGCATTCACAAAGATTTAATTATACTTCACTTGTTGACCAAACTGATGGCCATTTTGTGAATATTTAAGTGAAGATTTAATTTTACATTTAGGTTTTCAACAGTTTTGTTTTTTTTCAATTAAACCCTTGAAATGATAATTTTATGCCGTTCATTTCATTATTCAGTCATCAGCCACGATCATTTTCAAATTACTGATCTTTAGAAAATTGATTTGCTTAATGTAGGCTTTAATAATTCACATGAAGAAGCAGACAGCAGGTTTTACTGTGCTGAGAATGATATTGTTCATTTGAAATTGCACACAAATCATTGAAGGACTCAAGATGTAATGGAGAAAATAAATCAAAGTGTTATTTCAGTGCTAGTGTACTAGTCTGTTTTCATTATGAATCTGTTTATTAATTAAGAATAGATTTATTAATCAATATTTATTTTCTTACTGCCTATACATATATAAATAAAATATAGTTTTAGGGGGGCTGATGGTGGCAGTTGTTTTCTGCTGGGCCCGTTTGAGAAGATAGATGTCCTCTACTTACTATCACACCTCATTGTGGCAGATCCATAAACCTTTTATGAGCTTCAAGAAAAAGTTAGCTGTTTATTATTAGCTTGATACTATAGAAGCAGTTTGCTTGTACTTGTGTAAACTTCCACTTTTGTGCACACTCTTTGTGTAGCTGGTTCCTAGTTGACTCAAATTAGGACATATTGCTTCGATATTAACAGAAGGCAGTTCAATGCACATCAGTTGCTGCTGTTACATCTTTGTGATCTAGTACTGTGATCAAACACATCTGGCTGTCCTGATACTGATATTAAGAGAAAAACATCCCTCTGAGAAGCTTACCAGACATTTGTCTGATAAAAGCAACCACAACCATAGCCTCAGTGTTTTATTCTCAGCAGCATTTACAATAGAGTTCAAGAAAAGGGCCTTTGTCTCTTATCCTGGAGGTTATCTGCTATGAAGTAGTGGGCAAGATTGTAAGTGAATCCTGGCAAACGTTCAAGACAGATCAGTTTTATCTCTTGAACTTGCATTTGACATCCAAATGAAAACGGTTATTCCAAATACCAACACAAGTGTTTCATGTTTTACTTAAAACTTTTTGTTTTATGTAATGGAGTGATTGAGAACAGGAAGGTAGCTGTGGACTGTGACTGATTAGAAGTTTATTGCCACCACACAGGGAAATGGAAGTGTCAAAGTAGCAGAAATAGAGTAGATGCATAAATAAATAATAAAAAGTAATTAAAAAAAGTAATAAAAATAAACTTGAAGGTACTATTTACTCTGCTATTTACTGAAACAAAAGTAGTCAGAAAAAGTCAGAAGTTGTAAAACGGTTGATATAAAATCTGCCGTGTCTGCAGGTAGCAGTGTGAGCAGCTTTAAATACATATATTTCACTTGTAGCAGCACAAAAGTGTATAAACTGTGTCTTTTAAGTAAAGTAGTGCTCTAAAAGGCTATAGGTGCATTTTAAAAGTCTGGAGATACCTTCAAAACAGTGTTGTTAAACAACCTTTTCCAAAGATTTTTCATAGATTGCTTAAAATTTATTTTTCATAAAAAAGTTGTTAAGTTGGAAAGATTATACATAACTGTCACAAACCGGAGTGAACATATACTAAGCTTGATAATTGATGTCATATGCTAGTTTGTCAACACACCTGCTTTCTCTGCTACTTTTCATTAACCTTACCATGCAGTCCATGTAGCAGAGTTACAACTTAGGCACCTGAAAAGATGACCCCCCCTTAAGTTTGTTTTTTAATAAATGTCGGTGCCTTGTTTTTTATTTAAACTAGCAATAGTTTTACAACTTTTACAACAACAAAAGACTAGCATATAATGTGTAAGACCACTTGATTTTGCCGCACACCAAAGAGAACTGTGCTCATCACACACTGTCGTAATGAGGACAATGGTTTGGGAGTTGTATCTAATTTCAGTCTATAATCCTACCTGGGGGACTGGGGAAGTGTGTGCTTTACTGACACATGTCTAACAGAATTTCTCTAAGCCTGCCTAACAGTAAAACAGGAAGTTTGTTGGTGAGCAGCAGTGTCACTGGTGCATTTCTCTCATCTTGCAGAGCTTCCAGAGAACTGGACAGACACGAGGGAGACCCTATTGGAGGGTATGGTTTTCCACCTCAAGTACCTGGGAGTCACGATGGTTGAGCAGCCCAAAGGAGAGGAACTATCTGCAGCAGCTGTCAAGAGGATAGTTGCCACGGTGAGAGGCACAAACTTGCACACTTTTAGCGGTGAAGACATCACTCAGTGCGTTTACATGCACTCAAGAAACCAGGTTACAGTCCGTTTTCTCAAGTAGGCAGATTGTTTTAACTGTCAAGAAAACGGGATCCTGGTTGCTATAATCGGGGTTGGGGATTAGATAATAATAGATTAGATATTAGATAATAGTGGATAATGAACTTAGTGGCGGCAGAATGGTAGCACTCGGGGTGATGTATGGAGACGGAGACAGAGGTTCTGATTAACTTACTCTGTTGACTGCCCTTGATGTTGCTTATGCTGCTGATTGTTGTTTTTTTTAACTGCTCAATATGTATAATAGCTGGACTTAATATTACTGGAAGTAATATTACATCAAGCCGTAGTTTGAAAAGATTTAATTACTTGTCAGTTGCACACAATCTTCCTGTTAAACATTATACAAGTTTCTGTGCTTTTATTAACTTTTCTTGGAACTCTTGTTTCTTTGTGGCCTCCACCTCTTCTTTCGTTCCTTCTCTATCTCACAGGCTAAAGCCAGTGGAAAAAAACTCCAGAAAGTAACGTTAACAGTCTCCCCACGAGGTATCATCCTTTACGACAGTGCCTCCAACCAACTGATAGAAAACATCTCCATATACAGGTCAGTCCTCTTCCAACTGAGTTTTAATGTTTCTCACACTGTCACCAGACTGAGTTGGGCGTCCTCGGTTATGAAATACTTTCACCCAAAGCTTGTCACATGCAACAAATTGTTGTTCTGCTCACTGGATGAGCGTAAAGAGGTGTGGTTCTCCAAAGCGTGTGTTCATGAATGTGCACATGAAAGAGAGCGTAGTCTGTCCATCAGCAGTATCTCTCATCAATCTTAAATCTAATGAAAGTCATACAACAGCTGTGTGTCTAACGTTCTCTGTTCATCTGTGTCAGGTGTGACTGACACACACACACTCCCTACAGATCTTACTTGGCTGCCAGGCCCTGCATGCTTAAAGCTGCCTAACCTCCACTGGCCTCGAGCTTATGAGCTAAGCTTGAATCACTTTTCAAAAGTTCCACATTTATGAGTCTACGTATCAAGGCAAGATGAGCCTTTCCATCATTTTTCCAAGCTTGAACAGTCCTATGTTGAATAATTTCTTGTAAAAGTTGGCAGATTGAGGACAAATCTCAGTTGCTGACAGTTTTTAGAACAATTTGATTGACACATTGTCTTCACTGACCATGTTTCCAGCTCTGTAGTGTCACCTTGGGATGCTGAGGTATTTTAGAGAAAAGTCTCCATATCTGATGAATTTTGCATTGCTTGTAATTGAATAACAGTTTCCTGGATGTGTAAGATGGAGTTAATTTATCAGGTATATGGCATTTATCTTTATTAAAAAGTCCTGGTATATATGTCTCTGGGCTGTTTTTTAACATTGAACTTGAGTAACCTTTCTACAAAGGTTCATCAGAGGAAGTGAAAGGCAGAATGACAGATGCCATGTCTTAGGTTAAGATAAACTTTAAAATGACACTTTTGATTCTGAAAGTTTGACACTGTGACCACCCTCCCTGATATGTTTTAAACTGCAACTTTCATACTGTGTTAGAAATGTAAACAGGATGTAAACAGAAAGAGCAGCATTAACTGTGGGTTACAACTTGAGCCTCATGTAGTTCACCCTCCTGTACTTGTATTTGGCAAATTGGCACCATTTAAAGCTAACTGAATTAGCTATTAGCAGTCCCTGTTTGCACTATACCCATTGAGCTACAGACAGTTATCACGGGATTACTTTAATACTATAGAAAACCTGAAATCACAATGGTGAAGAAGAATAAGTAGTGCCATAACTGCCTACATGAGTTGTGTGTCACAGCCACTGCTGCAGCTGTTGGCTGTGTTGATAAGTGGGCTAAATTAGCAAGCCAAACCACAGTAACTATCCAGCATGTACCTGAATTTTTCACCTCACTCACTCTTTGTTTCATGTCTCTCATAGTTTGGAAACTTCTAAACTAATTCTTGTACCTCTACTGACAATTTATTATAGAATCTCTAGTAGAATGTTGCACTCATAATGATGGTCTCATTTGACAAACGAAGTACCTAAATAGCACAGTAATCAAAAGGCCTATGACGTGAGGTGAGTCCAGCTGTGACCTCGGGATGGCGTGAAGACATAAAGCAGCAGGTTGTATCTCATACACCAGTGAAACTCTCCTTTCTAGACATCTGCTGCAAGAAGATGAATGACCAATAAAAGAAATGGATTTGCCTAGACAACTAATTTCCTTGACGCCCTCTCACTAAAACATTTGCCCGTAAATCCTTTTTGTGCTGCATAGACCCTCCCTGCCATTGTTAAACCTCTCCAAACTTTTCCTCACTCTATTTTATTTATTGTTTTTGCACCATATATTACCTAATTATTAGTTAACCAAGTGTGTGATTATTCCACATTGGCGTTGGAGCATGATGCTGATGCTGGAAGGTGACAGGAAGGACAGATGGCAGACATTTATTATAGCATGCTTCATTGTTTTGGGTCTCCCCCCCTGGCCAGCATGCCTGTCACTTTAGTGTTTGGGTAATGACGTGATGATCAAATAGTTGAGAAAAGCTATTTGTAGAGCATTACAGCTTGATTTAAGCTGTAATGCTCTACACCTGAGACTGACAGGCCAGAGTGATACCTCATACACATGAGACACAGAGGACTCTCACATTAGCAGATGACCTCCTAGGGGCCAGATGCAATCTCTGTGTGAGTAGAGCGTGTTAAACAGGTGGACACAGTGGGGCTGTGATGTAGTAACTAGTTACTTATTTCAAAAGCCAAAATGAATGGCATCCCCACTCACTGAACAACACAGGTAATCATTGTGCACATGTTCAGTCCAATTTCCAGACATTGTTCAGCTGTGTACCTGCACACAGCTGGGATGTGTTTTTGATCACGTGTAGAGGACTGACACCGTGAGTGCAGCTGGCTTTAAGAACACCAGGTTTTGTTTTTTTTTTTTGTTTTTTTTTTACATAATACTTTTTACAGAAATGCTGGATTGAACAGTTTAACTCAGATTACTGGACCAGCTTAAAGGCTTACTGCAGATGAAGTTTCATGGCCCCACTTAATCTGTAATGATTCTATGTCTTATTTTAGTTTTTAATAAAATGTGTGCATCTGCACGTTTGTGTTTCTTCTTTCAGAATATCATATTGCACGGCGGACAAGATGCATGACAAAGTGTTTGCTTACATCGTCCAGAGCCAACACAATGAGACTCTAGAGTGTCATGCCTTCCTCTGCACTAAAAGAAAAATGGTGAGTGAATGAGTTTCTAGAATTATGCGTGTGCGAGTGGCGGCACGGTGGTGTAGTGGTTAGCACTGTCGTCTCCCAGCAAGGCAGCACGCATATTTTGAAACTGCCTGGATCCATCCATCCATCCATTTTCTTAACCGCTTGTCCTCGTAAGGGTCACGGGGGGTGACGTGACATAGAGACAAACAACCATGCACACTCACATTCACACCTACGGACAATTTTAGAGTCACCAATTAACCTAACATGCATGTCTTTTGGATGGTGGGAGGAAGCCGGAGTACCCGGAGAGAACCCACGCAGACACGGGGAGAACATGCAAACTCTAAACAGAAAGGCACCCGGCCGACCCGGGGATCGAACCCGGGTCCTGGATCCAAATATTGGATAAAATGTTTAGTGTCATTTTTCATTTTTAATACAATTTTTATTCTTTACAAGAAAGTTGGATGAAATAAATCACAGTACTATACACCCAGTTACCTTAGCTTAGCATAAAGATTGGAAACAGGGACAAATAGTCAGCCTGGCTCTGTCTGAAAATAGAAACCAGTGCCTCTAATTTTGCCATTCAAAAAGTCTTATCTCTAAAACAATATAGACTAAAATGTAACATTATCCTGTTCATGAAGGGATTATTTATAGCTGAATTTTTGCTTAGTGCACCCCATGTGCTGCCAACTGTGTGTGTGTGTGTGTGTGTGTGTGTGTATATATAAACATATAGTGAAATAATCCTGCAGGCTGTGTAGGAAATGTAGGATATAAATTCTTTACGCAGTGAATTCGTCATGCAGGTATTTGATCCACTTTTTGCTCTCGGCAGTCTGTGGAAAGCACTTTATGCAGATGTGTTGCAAAGAGAATTCAGAACAACTGCAGTGCCACTCTGAGTCACGCTTTACTTGTAAATGTCCAAATATTAAGTCAATAGATGAGGAGTGAGAACACAAAGGGTGGGGAGGGTGTCATCACTATCTTGGCATCTGCTTCATCTCTGGAGGTTTGTAGAACGAGCGAGACACTCCCTCCTCTTCCTTCCCTTCCCTCACTAATTTAGTTCTGACCAAAGGCCACATATCCTCCCAGTTACATAAACAACTTGTCAGGGAGCCCGCAGGTTTCTCTTCCTTCTCTTCCAGTATGTGTGAACGAGGCAATCCTTGTGTTAGTGGTCAGTTCCTGTTTTTATCACAGTCGTAGCTCCTCGACTTCCTACAGTTTTCCTTCCTGTAGATGTGATACAAGTATTATTCATCTTCCTTTTATTCTTTCGCTGTATCTGTCTGTCTCACTCTTGTCTGTTTCTCTGCCTCCTTCCAACAGGCCCAGGCGGTAACCCTAACGGTGGCTCAGGCTTTCAGAGTGGCGTTTGAATTCTGGCAGGCTGCCAAGGAAGGTACGCATGGTTGCCCTCGAAGATGAGACTGTGAAGGATGAGTGAAGCCGTGCCTCTCCTCCTCCCTGTCCTCCCCCATTGTTGTTATTCTTTACTCTCACTGTATAAATCCTTTATCTTCCATCCTAGTGGTCAAACAATGATCCTGTCTTATATTCCCTGAGGTTTCCTGGTCTTAGCCTTGACAGGGTGGAGAACCTCTGCTCTAGAGGAAGTACTGTAGAGCTGTTTGGCTGCTCCTGCCAGTTGCCATAGAGTATTATCCCCATTGATTGGACCAGTTCTCCCCTCAGTGGTTAAATCATCACCCAGGGGGCAGAGAGACCTATTTATAGTGAAGCGACGACTCTTTATTACAGGCAACTCAGTCATGTTAAAGACTCATCTAGGTATCAACATGGGGAGGGGTGGAGGGGAATTAAAGTTAGCTCGTGGCGGAGAGGTAGGCTCACTGGAGTAAATCTTCTGTTTCTTTTACGGTGATAACAGGACTTATGTGGGATCTGACATTTTCACTTCATATATTTTACCTTTACTGCACTCAAAAATATTATTTTTGTCCTCATTACATATTTATATTTTTCTGTTTTATGCTAAACTTATAAAGCATTCGACCTCTTTGCAATTTGCAAGCACCTGTAGTAGTAGACACTGCACAGGAGATAAGCAGACAGTGCATGTTCAGACACAAATGTGGACACAGCAGGCAGTCAAAGTGCTGTGTAAGGTCGGTGTCGCACACATTCTTTTGTACAGCTCAGCAGAACATGCGTGTTATTTACTGCATGTATGACTCCAGTGTAAATGAGCGGTTCTTGCCACATAATATTGGTTTCTGCATCGCCGCCCTCTTCCCATCTCCCTCATCTTTATTTGTGTGTTGCCTAGGCGCTCTTTGAATTTTGTGATTACCTATTGTTGTCTGTCTTGTTTTGCACCTGGCACCTTTACCCTACACCCCCTCCTGTCAGGTTGTTATCTCTTCCCGTTCCTCTCCCCACCTCAGTACTCGTTTCTGTTTATTATAAGGAGCAAAAAAGGGTAGAGCAAAGGAGGGGGATGGGGATGAGGAGAGGGGGCAAGAGAGCATGAAGGAGGGGCAGAGAGGGGTGTTGGGATGGTGAGTGTTTAAGAGAGAATGGAAAATTGTTGTGTGTGTGTGTGTGCGTCAGTTGGAGCTCAGCCCCCTGACAGATTCAGTGTTGGTGCCATTGATCCTGTCTCAAGCGAAGGCAAGCTTATTTATTCGCTTCACATTTCTACCCCTTCTTCTGCTTCTAATGTGGTGTTTAGGAATGTTTTAATGTGGTCACATTTCCATTTTGGGGGTGGATTATTTTTCCCAAGATCAAGGCCACAGGCTCACGCCTCTTAGTTTGGTTGCTCGTATTTTTGAGTTGAATATTTAACTTGCCCTGCTTAATCTTTCCTTCTTCTGTCGTTCTTCACCTTCCCTCATCTTGGGCTTTATATCCCAGTTAATTTGCGGAGCTGTTTTCTCTTAGTTCAGTACGGTGTCATTGATGAAGAAGAGCTGGTGCCCACTTTAGCTGGTAGGGGGTGATAGAGGGGAAAGAAGGAATATGTTTTTCAAAAAGAAATGATGGGATTCTCTTTTGGCAGGGTAGAAGAAGGCGAGATGGGAAAAATCCTTTCGAGTCTGTTTAATTAAAGTTGCAAAACCCCAGAGAATAAGGGCAGAAAGTGGGGGTATCTACTGTATGTCTCTAGTTGACTCCCGTTTCTTACAAATTCTCCTCCACCGGTGGTTCTCCACAGCCCATCACATATTAGTGACCCACATTCTGCTGTGTATTACAGCTAGAATATTCACTGTAAACAGTGCAGTGAGCTTTGAACTTGTGTCTTTAGGTTGGTTCCATGTTTAGCAGCAGTTTGATAGTCAGGCTGAAAAATACACACTAGACAGACCATGGGGTGCTTGGGGAAATTTTGGCAACACTGCCATTGCTAAGATACCTAAGCTCATGGGAAGTATGATGGGGTTTTTTTCCCCAGACCAAGGATGGTGATGAAATAAAAACACCTCCCTGGTGTAAGCAAGTCTCATTTAGGATAGGCTGAAATGGACAGTTAATATCTAGCCACTCTGTTGAAACCCTGAGTCACAGTGGGTCAGTATCTGTGCATTTCAGGCAGTTGTCACACTCACGTGTTTTCCATTGTGACTTCTCCATTTGTTTAAGTATCTGCATAACCTTCACATCAAAATGGCAAAGTTTTAGTTTATTGCAGAGATGGGTGTTTATTTGTGTATTCATGAGTAGATTCAGAGTAGTCAGTCATTCAGTAAATCTGGCTTTGTGTTTATCAAGCTCGTGAGAACAGGAAATCACTCATAACTGGTAAATAAAGTCTCAGGGCGAAGTATTTTGGTCCTACTTGTTGGACTAGAAAGAATTTTAGAACTTTCTTAACTTAAAAAAAAAAAAATCTTTTCTGTCTCTGGTGATATTTAGGAGGGCTTTAGAGGAATCCTAACCTGTAAAAACAAGCCAGGATGTGGCTTTCAGATACTGTATCTTCAGTGAGGAGAGATGTTTTCGGAATGACTGTACCGAAACAGTAATTTGACAAAAACAGAATAACGGGGCTCCTATATGAGATTGACCTTGTGCAGGATACATGTTGTCCCTGCAGAATTGAGTGCTCTCACTATATTGTACTTTATTGTAACCAGTACAGAAATTTGGTCTCGCTCTTGCCTGTTTCTCGCTGTAAGGAGGCTTTATAGATTTGTCTCACAGAAGTGTTGACAGTGCAGTTCCTCTGAGTGATACTGAAATGTTTCATAAACACTGGGTTGAAACTACTCTATTTGAGAGAGCATTGTTGTGCTGGAAATCTATTAACTGTTTCCAGTTGCACTTAGTGACCTGCACTGTGTTGTAAATCTTCGACTTAGCAGGTGAGAATGTTTGGAGTGAGCAGAGCCTATTATCAATCTGACCCACATGCTGTGCCTACTCAATTTACATACTGCAGTTACTGCACTTACTGTTTAAAGACAGGGCTTCTAGGTTTCAGTTGGCAGATGGCTTGACTAATGGCCTTAACCTTATCTGCTAGTTTACTTCTGCTAATTGCTTTACACACATTATACGCTTGGCTAGTGAAATGTTTAATACCTGTATTTTTAGTTGCGTGAAGTAAAGGGTTCTTTTTTGCACTGAAAGATTACAAGTTTCTGAATCAAAACTTGCTTGTTGTCACTGACTGTTTTTTCTTCTTTTTTTCCTCTACCCCACTGCCACATCCAACACAGAGAAAGAGAAGCGAGTGAAGTCAGGTTCAGATGGGGAAGGAGCCAGCAATTCCCAGTCGGACAGCACAGCCAGCCTGGGCAGCCTGAAGGGAGGAGGTGAGACATGTCACCCACCATCACGTCTCTCTCTCTCTCTCTCTCTCTCTCCCTCTCAGTCTCAGCAGTCATAGCCTCAGGGGAAGGAAGAGTATTGGACCGCTTGTCAGAGGTTGGCCTATATTGAGGCTGCAGGTCAGCTTAGAAGAGTGTCCATTATCCTGGTTATTCTTTCTCTCTAATAACTTCAATGAACAGCAAATGACATATTTGGGTGGTTATTTATGATGACAATGGTAACAATGATGTTTTTTTGTTATTCATTTGAAAACATTAATGCCCCCTTTGTAATGTTGGAACTGAAACAAATCTTAGTTCAGCGATCCCCTTGGCATTTTATGATAATAAAGAACTGTTTGTGGACACATTGTCATTCTTTCTGACTGTGGAAGCACAGTTACAGCCCTGTTTGTGTACAAAGCATGAAAGAGGCCTACATGTTCTGTGACCCCATTGTTCAATCAGATTTCCTGAGATTCCAGGACTTTAGACGTGGGTCATGCCTCCTGACATTCACTGAGCCAGACAACCTTGAGGCATTATTCGCTCCATGTGTTGTCCACAGCCTAAGGTGAAATTAGATGAGAAGCATCCGGTTGCCAGTGGCACAGTGGATGTGCACTTGCTTCCCATAGTGTATTCTTTTTTCTTTATTTGTGTTCATGCTTATCTTTTTCCTGTCACACTTTGTATGCCACTACTAGTGTTTTCCCTGATCCTGTTGGTATTGGAAGTTTCAGTTTGAGACGGAGCCAACTCCAGAAACATTAAAAAACATCAGCTGCGTACTGATCTCCCCCCTCTGCCCATCCAAGTGGCGTCCAGCCAGAGAGGGATCTCTCTTAATCTGCTCTGACACTGTATTTTGGGCTGTGGCCCTGGATATATAAAATTTTATGGCACACATAGGATTTAAGGATGATCCCCAGAGAGAAGATTCAATAAAGTCAGACTTGGAAACAGATTCTGGTACAGAGAGGCTTGCTGTGCATTTTTGAACTAACATTATCCTACTGACCATTCTGTGGGGCGTTTAGCTGCCAGCGGATTAGATTTCTCTAAAGCAAATTGGCAGAATTGTACAGCAGAGTAATACGTGCTTCTCTAGAAGCCTCCGAGTGCCTATTTGAAACCGGCTGAGCATTTCTCTTCTGACAGAGATTTTCAGCACCAGTCCTAAAGCAGTGATGGGGGACAGCAGAGCTTTAGAGCTATCAGAAGGTTTCATTCACGTACTCCTCACTTTGGCTGATCAAATGGCATGCTGCTGAGTCAGAAGGACTCTCAGGTTCAGTGGTGTTGTCGGGGATGATTCAGCTTTATTCATTGAGACATGACACCTTAAAATCTCTCTCGACACCAGCCCTCTTACTGTGACGCAAAATGTAAATGCCACTTCTTTGTGTGTTAATCTGATCGATGGGAGTTTGCCTGATCATCCTTATCAGGCCTCCTCTTCACAGGGTTGCAACAGTTAGTTCTGCCCATTAGTTTCTCAATTTATTGATTCAATGCTAGTTCATAAAATGTCAAAAACTGTGAAAAATGCACATCACAATTTTCCAATGGACAGTCCCAAACTCAATAAACACATTCATTTACTGTCATTAATCATAAATAACAAATTTTTGCTTGAAAAATAACAGAACCGAATCAAAATAGTTGTTGATTATGGACTTATGATCAACTAATCACTTAATGTTTTGTTGAAGCACTACTTAAATGTGCCAGCAGAGCACCACTTCTACCTTAACAAACTCTTAAGATCCTAACTTAGAGGCCTTATCATCAGATGGGTATTGATCCCTTTTTGTTTCCCCATCAATGACAGTCCCAGTCCCACAATATTGCTTTCTTCATAACAGCAGAATACTCTAAATGCCTTTGAGCCAGTGTTGACACAGAGGACATGTCGAAGGGGGAAACTGCTATTGCAGGCTGACTCAGTTGTAAGTGTGCTTCATGGGAATTGAGCAAAAGGTCAGTTAAAGGTGGTCAAGTTTGAAGTGTCTGTATAATAGAGTGGAGTTGTGGTATTAGAAGAGTCACTAAGGTTTTACTGTTCTCAGGAGACAACTTTAGCTTAAGGTCTAGAAAGAAATTAGTGTTGACACACAGTATTGACACACATTAATCATTATTCAACATCATTACAAGCCAATCTCATTCCACAGCAGTGGGGTCAGACATGCAAGTCAGAGGGTTACTCCATGCTTGCAATTCACAGTGGCTGCATTAATGAGATGCATTTGAGGCTTAATAAGGCAAAGTGTGGCATCATATTTTGTGCATACATGTTGTATGAGAATATGTTAACCACAGAAGCTGATCAAATAGAGCTTTTTTTGTTTGTTTTCTATTGAAGAGGTAGCCACGGGGAAGCTTCTGGACTTGGCCGAGGGAGCCAACGCGGCACTGGTCCACTCAGGAACAAAGCAGACTGAATCGGATCCCTTTATGGCGCATAATCACGCAACAGAAAACAACAATACTGTATGGGTAAGAGGTCATTAAGTTTCAGCTGTTTAGCATCGATAAGATGGGAAGAGAAGAATGGCATGCAGGAAAGACGTTCATTGGCCAGTGAAATACAGTGAGCAGTGATGTACAGTACCTGTCTGCAGTTCCACTGCTGCTAATCTGAGTTAGACAATAGCCCATTGAACTAAACTGGCCTTATCAAATAGTCACAGAGCTGGGAAGGGTGTGGGGCAGAAAGTAGCCTAGATTAACCTCCTAAGACCATTGTAGGTACAGTAGATTAGAGGAAAAGTAGCCAGAGGTGACTGTATTTATGTCTAAGTGTATCCCATGAATACCTAGTTCCTTTTTCTGTTCTCGTATTATTATTATTATTATTCTGTTTTTGTTATAATAAACATAAATTTCATCTTAACCATTTCATATGTGTTTTCTCTGGCAGGAGTTGGAGGATGGTCTGGACGAGGCTTTCTCAAGGTGAGAACCGGGGGAGATTTGGGCTCTGCTCAAGAGCCACATAAGCTGCTGTTCTGGAAATAGCTGCCTGCGGTTTGGGCTTCTGTTGTCATAAACTGCCTCTCCCTCCACTCTGTTCACCCCAGTGCACTCCCACAGACAGGAGACAGGCTCAGTTTACAGGCTCTGGCACAGCCAACACCCTCCCTGAGTCATGCTGCTTTTGTAGACTTGGTTTACCATCATCTCAGGCCCACACACAGATTTTTTTATATGAGCTCAGGGACCCTGTGATTACCGATGGGTGCTGCACATTTTTGGGTATTTATATCTCAAAACCAACCCCAGGAAAGCAATTTATTTTGCACTGTAGTAGCACAAGGAAAAAGATCAGGGCTCATAATTTTCATGTTAAAGGTTGAAAAGTCCATTGTCTGTGCTGACTGGAATTCCTTAGACTGTCTTCATCTATAGCAAAACTAATCACAGTGGAGCTCACTGTTTCAATTAAGTGGTTATCAGCAGATAAGCTATGGTAGTCTGCTGTCGGTTTGCTCCGTGCAACTGTTTACTGCCATTTGTTTGGGACCATCATAAAGACTCATTCAACCCTTTTATTAGTGTATTTATTTCCGTTGGCTGCTTTTTATTTCTTCAGCTAATTCGACAGAGGTCTTCTTATTCTCTCACTATCATTTAGAGAAACTGAGAATCGCCTCCACTGTTTCTGTTATCGAGCACTAAGAGACAATTTTAGCCTTGTTATCAAATAATTATTTGTCTGCACAGACTGTAATTACGCCGTAACACCGTTAATCACCCCACTGTGTGATTAATGAAGATACTCCCTGCATAAGCAGAGATACATCCACATGTAGATTTCTGTAATTAAGGGAAGTTCAGGGTCCTGAGGGCCAGCAGAAGAAAAAATGAGAGGCAATTCATGATTAGGTGAATGAGAATATCACTGTTACTTGTATTATTTTTGTTGTACCTGACAGCTGGCGTGTGGCACATACAGTATTTGAGGAATTATATAAGCTCTGGATTGATGGATTGTTTACAGTTGAGTAATATAAATGGGCTTTTTCATCACTGTAGCTACGGTGCAAACTCTCCCACAAGAATTTAGATAAAAAAAACTATAAGCAGAAGAGATTAGTGGTTAAAGGGTCTGCATCATATATACGATAACTACTCTGAGATGCCAAAGCTTCACTTTATTCTTAATGCTTTGCTAGCAAGAGATTATGTTGCATCAAAACACTCAATATGGAAACAGTTCACAGGCAACAGGGTCTCATATCCCTCCAAACACTGATGTTGTTGTGGACATCTGTCAGACTGCAGTGCTAAAGTCGCTGTTCCTAAGTATAGTTCCTTTTTGTCATTTGTTATGAGTGACATTTAAATTAGTATAGATGAGCTGTTTTATCAAAATACAATTAGTGATGTACTGTAGATGAAATGTTGTCGGGGGTTGTTTGAGAGACTGCACTGCCATCTGCTGGCTGTGGAGTGTAAAAGGTTGTAGCTTGAAACGCCTCTGATGTGCCTGTTGATCATTAGTGAAGACATGAGTATGTGATGCATCTGTTTTCTGTCATGCAAAGAGAAAAACGGGTCTGTTTTCTAATTATGGTTAACCCTGTAGTTATAGTCTTTTGTTGATCACCTCCAAGCAAAAGCAATTGGGCATAAAGTCAGACTGGCCACATACGTAAATGTTTATTTACTACTGCACTAAAGCGGGATATAATTTTTGCCTGATTTTTGATGTTTCCTTTGCACCCCCAGCCGCAGTCTGGATAGCTTTGAATCCTACTCAGGTAACAATGTTATTCACTAAATGTAGTGACTTCCACCTCATTCTCTCCCAGTCAACCCAGCATTCAAGCCTGCTCATCTGCCTGGTTATCAGTGTTCAACCAGATTAATTAAGACACATGTAGTTTCACATTTTCTTTTCAAGTCGTTCACCATTAACATAGTGGAGAACCTTTGTTTGACTCACTCAAATTTACAAAAGGGGGGGGGGGGGACTGTTCCCATTGTCATTCCACAATTTGAGCTTCATAAAAAACATTTCTCATACCAACATACCAAAAGGATCAGTCCTCCAGTGTGTCCACATCTTCATCACAAATGTTCTGTCTCCACCTCACATTCTTCAGCTTCGCTCAGTGAAATGGCACTGAGTGAGAGAGGAGCGACAGTTGTCTGTGTTTATGTGGTGGTGAGCCACTGATTAGTAGGAGTCATTCTAGTGCCACAAATGGTCACTTGTGGCTTATTTTTAAAATCATAATCTATTGGATCACAAATAGGAATATCAGTGTTCATATATCACGTCTATGTGTGCTTACCATTGTTCACGAGCTTTTTAAATGTAAGAAAAAGTATTTATTGTAATTTCGGCTTCATCTTAGCAGATGTTAATAAAATGTCTCTTTTTCCTCAGACTCGCTGAGTCTCGCACTAACCCCCAGGTCCTGGACATTGGGGTAAACCCTCAGGATCTCAACACTGAAGAGTGCCTGTCCCCAGGCAAACGGGACCAAGAGGACACAGACTTCACTGCACAAAAAGACATGTTTGGGCTCTAAAGTGAAGCCTCCGCCAAGAAAGGAAAACCAGAGCAAGATGCAGAGAAATGGTCGTGAAACATGGATGAAAACAGGAGAAGTGGCTTGAGACATTTGTGACACTGCTCAACCACTTCTCCCTGCTGCCAAGTCCTCTCAGTGGTGCAGTCTAGTGGCCCTCTGATGCATAAGCATCTACAGGACCAGAGAAGAGCAACATGAACAGGCTGCTCACAGAAAAGGCCAAAGCAATAAAAAACAATTGATCCCTTTTTGTAAGGAAAAACATGCAGTCATTTAAGGTTTGTTACAGTCAATGCATTACTTCCTTTATGGTGTCTGTTTACTCATTAACTGTTTGTAATGTGTTTGTGGTATGTGCTTTGTGTACATTACGTTAAAGAAAGTGTGTGTGTGTGTGAGTGTACTGTTAAGAGATGTACAAAGTGAGACATGAGAATTATGAGGAGAGTTTGGAACATTATTAAGTGAGATAAATGTTGACATGGGTGCTGTCACATATTTTATTTACTTTAAGATGGAGAAGTGGATTAACTAACTGGATTAGAGGGAGAACTCACCAACGCACCAGTGCTAGTGTTGGGCAAAACAATAAAATACTACCTATGTGCTTCAAGCTTTCGTTGGGCAACAAAAGCTTTAAAAAAAAAAAAAAAAGTGTGTATGTGTTTGTTTAAGAGTGTTTGTGTGAAAAATGGATATGAACAAAATGACAATCTTATTTTTTTCTAATGCAAAATTTATTTTTGCACTCAGTATTCATCCACCTTTAAAAGCACACATTTCATATAAGGGAATTGAATGTAAAAAAGCATCAAACTCATCATTTAGGCTTCTATATAGTGCCTGTATGCACTCTTCCTCTTGGACTTTTTCATCTATGGTTGTTTTACAACTTTGGATCATAATGAATTCTTTATGCTGCTTAGACTAGTCTTGAAAAGACCCAGATGAAAGTGGGGGATAATTGAGATTTATTTAGCTGTCAGAAAGTCTCAATCAGTATGTGATCCATAGTTGAATAAACAAAACAAGTCTAAGGTTGGGAATGTGTTTTATTTGGCACTGCTGCAAGTTAAATTATAATGTTACATTGATTTTGCTAGTTGACCATTTTTGTCTGGGGGTGGTTCCCAGTGTTATATTTTTGCATTTGTTTATATATAAATTTAATTTAATTCATTAATTTACATAAATTTCAATAAAAGTACAATTGTGTCTGTGTGACGTTTATTTCTTGCACCTCATTGCACACTCTGTGCAATCTGGACACAAACTGTGGACACACACTAACAAGTGCACTTAACCAACCATACTGTGACAAAGGCAATGTTAAGGTGACAAACAGGTTTTGAGTGTCTAGAGTAAAATAGGAACCTTTAATGCTAAAAGGTCACATTACTATTAAAAGAGCAAGTATTTGTTGAGAAAGGCCAATACATAGCTAAGACTATGGTACATAAGATATATTACTGAGAAATGTTCAAAAAATCTAATTCATGTTGTTACAGTAATTTGCTGAAAACAGTCCAAATTAAGACCAGGGGTGAGATTATTTTATTAAATGACTAGTAGATTAACACATAGTTAGCAACTAGTTTTAATAACTGAAGCCTGCTGTACTATTTCTACTTTGCATTTGAGATTAGAAAATGTATTTTTCCCAATATTTCTTTAACATTTTAAACAATTCTTTAACCATCTGTGTTACTGAATTATCAGATAATCATAGAGGACAAACTGCACTGGCATCTGGCAGTGTGCTGTTAATGGACCTCTGAGCTGTCTTTAAAAATGCTGCCTTCATACTGGGACAATATTAAGTTCTATTAGTTTTCTAATTGATCAAAAGACTTTGTCATTTAGTTTGAATGATCCCTGTGCTGCAGTTTCTGTCACAGAGCCTGATGTAGAAAACATGGGTGTTTGACAGTTTGAATATTAAGGTGAACAAGACAACCTGTTTTTGACAGACTTCAATACATTGACATTTTGACAGATGATAAATATTTTATTTAGAATCATTGTGTTAATTTTTCGTGAATTTATATGTATATGTATGTATTCATACTTTCTCTGTTGCTGTTTACATTCCCCCTGACACTATTTGAGTTTGAGTTTTTGTTTATATTTGAATTTTTTTTATGTGAAAGTGACATCACACATGACATCATAATTTAACAAGGAGTAAAATGCTTTGATCTCAGAGTCTTGAATCTGGGACATTCAGGAGTTTAAAGGAGTTTGTCATTTGAGTGTCATTTGAACAAATACCTTCAACACGTAAACACTAGTTAACTAGTTATTTGTATTGAAGTAATAGTGGAAAGACAAACAGATAAGATGGCTTCTACAGTAGCCAACATTGATCCTGCAGCAAAAATGTTTTCTGCCCAAGATATCCCAGAGATTGTGAGATTATTTCGAGAAGCTGACACTGATGGAGGTGGAGGACTGGACATGGAGGAATTTTGTGTAGCAATGCAGAAGCTATACGGTTCTATGGATAAAGAACAGCTCACTGTCCTCCACATGCAGATTGACACCAACTGTGATAAAACTGTGGACCTCGGTGAACTAATGGACTTCCTGCTGAAGAAAAACAAGGCTTCAGAATGTCTGGATTATAAAAATCAGGCCTTTCCCAGACCTTTCAAAGTCATACCTGTGGATCATCATAAAGCAATCATTCGTGTGATATTCCGTGACTATGAGAACAAAAGGCAACCTGACTGTCATTCAGAGGTTCCTACAGGACAAGCGAGGACTTACCAGAAAGGTCAATACATTTCCATCAGCTCTGACGGTGTCTTAACCTTCTGGACGGACAACTTTGAAGTTTCACGCTCAATTCATGTACACAGAATGAAAAAGGAACTTCCATTTTCGCACACGAAGAAAATACTTGTTAATGACATGGTGTACATCAGAGAACTCAGACAGATGGCCTTCTGCACTAATGAAAAGGAAGTGTTATTTTATAAGTTCCCTATCCTCTCTGATCTGATGGAAATCTCTCACTCTTTAAAAGTAGATGACACAGTGACAAACATGAACTACTGGTCCAGTGGCCCTAAAGGAGTGTTTTCCTTTGTGGACATTAGAGGCTATTTGTACATTTTTATCTCCTACAAAATACAGGCAAATGACCTCTTCTACCGAAAGACCGATAGGACAATCTCTGAGGACTATGAAACTATTAATGTTTTGTCCCTGCTCAAAAACCCCTCTCCAGACTTTCTATGCGTTAAAGTCCCCGTCTCAAATGGCCCATGCAGACAGATTCAATACTTTTTATCCCTTGACAAATTTGCCATCTGCAGTAGCTCATCCATGAGAATGACCCTTGTTACCTTCCCTAAGTCACAGACAACCAAAGTCTCTAAAAAAGTCTTTGGGGGCAGGGGAGATCAGGAGTTTTTCAAC
>JAUMHL010000004.1:15196439-15210359 GCA_032362345.1 Sandelia bainsii
TTTTAATACATTTGAACTTGATGAACGAGCGAGGTCTTCCAATACGAGTAGTATGTATGCACTCTGTCTGCAGCATAATCTGAGTTGTTTCAGAACTTTAATAAGTCTCTAAAGTTTAGTTTGTAGCTTCCAGCTGTGTGTAGACTTATTTCCTGTGAGTATGTAGACATTGCTCAGTAAAACATCTCCCAGGTGAGAATTTCTGTGCGCATTTCTGCAGGTGTCGCAACATTGGTAACTTCATTAATTATTCATGATTAGTCAGAATCGGTCAGAACAGTAAATTATACTGTACACTCTCCTCGTGTGGTGCATGAGCGATGTCGGCATATTTACATTTGCACAATAACCGCAGCAAAAGTACAGAAAAAGATTTTATTAATGAGAAGTAGTGAAAGTATGGTGGTCGGGGAGTTTCAGTCCAGAAAGCGAATGCTGGTTTGACTGGTTTTACTTAATATTTTGTATTAATCATTTCTATACAAATATTTTTGGGTTGTGAAACGAATCATCTGAGTTTCCATTTTTTCTTATGGGGAAATTTGCTTTGATATACGAGTGCTATGGGTTACAAGCAAGTTTGCGGAACGAATTATGCTCGCAATCCAAGGTTCCACTGTACTTGAATGCATGACCATGTGGTTCTGTGGTTCTTGTTTACTTTTATTCATGTTTGTTTTCAGAACATATTTTGTACAATATGTGTTTTTCTTTTCTTTTCAAGGTAAAATCGGTTGTGGTGGTTCCCAGGCAGCACACCACCAACAATAGCCCGGGTTCAGCTCAACTCTCAGACCAGGACAGAGCTGCCAAACCAAATCCAGAGGAGAACAAGGTTAAAAGATGTGTCAGTCCCAGGAGTCAAAGGTAGTGTGGTGTCCTTTCCTCTAGGGGGAGCCCTATGACCATATCAAATACAACATGGACTAGGAGCTGTGGCTTTGTGGTTGAAAGGGCACTACTTAAGTCCCGTCTTTTTACCTGCCTGCCTTGCTGTGTTGTCAGTGTCTATAGGGCCATATTTATGGAGCATGGCTTTACTTTCACTGTTCTCTCAGATTGCTGTCTGATGTGGGAGAATTTTAGAAAAACTGTGTCTTGTATGGTTGAATATGGTTAAGAATGCTTCTGTAGAGACAATCAAGGTGTCTTTTGTATTTTCTTTTTAAGGCCTGCAGTCTTTAATGGAGAGTTGGACTGGGAGCATGAAAAAGAGCGGTATATCCATTTGGTCAAGAAACACATGAATGACAGTCGAGTATCAGGTCAAGGTATGAACCAGCTTTAAAAAAAAACACTGGAGAACCACAGTGAGACATTTGAGATTTTCTATAGCTGTCTATGGCTGCTTGATGCACCACTCATGTGTTTGGACTGTCAGTGTAAATGTTATTCAGTTTTACATTTGGTTTCAACATGTCATATTTGTGTTTTCTCAAGATGTCATGACTGAGCTTGTTAATTTGATGAGCAATGTGGCTGACCAAACTCCAGGCTCTGGTAGACAGTGGCAGCATCCATCAGATCTTACACGTAGGTAGGTAATCCTTAATGGGATTTTTTATAGTCATAAAGAATTGTTTAAAACGGTCCGAAGGCAGACCTTTTTTTTTATGTAAATTGCATGGCTCAGGATTTCTGCTTACTTTCAGGAACCACCATAGACGCTTCGGTAGCTCAGCTCCCAAAATGTCTCTCAAGGAATGGCAGGCTAAGAACTGCACCACATTCAAGCGCTTTGCCAAGGTACCCAAAATTTTTGAAAGAAGTCAGTTGCCCTAATTTAGATGTTATGGACTGCCTTCAAAAAACAGATTGCTCTTAATCTCATAAGGATTGAATATTCTGGTTAATACCAGGTATATCTGACATTGGTTCTCTGTTTAGGTTGTTTTGTTTAAAAGTTGAATTTGTGGTGTTTTCTTGGTTCGTCAGTTTGGGTGTCAACTGTGCATGTAAATTTATATGAAAGTGAATGCATGTTTTGATGTCTGGAAATTATGCTAAGAAGCATGCACTTAAATGTTTCAAGCATCTTAAATGTCTTGGCTTTTTAACTATGTTTGAAACACATGTTTTTTCTGGACATGATTAGGACAGTCCAAGCTGTACTGACTTTCTGAACTGTACTTTTTTATCCTTTTGTTTATGTCCTGCCTCTGTGGGCCAGTGATAACCTCACATCTGTTTCTATAGAGGTTTTAAAATGAACATTACAGATTTTTCAGGCATATTGGATTGCATTATACTGCCAAGTGTACAGTGCCTCTCCTTGTAGTATCAAGTCTACTTTATCAACTGGATGGAAAAGCGGTTAAGGTATAGGTATAGCAAATCAGAGTAGTTTATGTCAGTCTGGAAATGTGTAAGGTTTTAGCCTTTACAAACTTTTTGAATTTATGTAAATAAGCATCTTTCACATTTAACAATTTAAACTCATTAACTTACTTACTATTACTTATTGCAGGACTGTTGTATCTGCATGTATGTAATCTGCATTGGTTTTCATTTAGTATACCTAATTTTGACTAAGCAGAAGTCTCAGTGGTGGATATTCCAAAATCTGACCAATAGTCTAAATACTACCACTGGGGGTTGAATTGGAAAATACTTTGTGTGAACTGGCCCTTTAATTAGTAGAATAGCTGTGACCAGTTTAGTCTTAGCTGCTTGGAGGATTCTCTGCACTGTGGTCACAATAAACCCAGCAACATTGTGAGGACATAAGTGGAGAGTGGAGAACTCGCTCCCTAGAGTCAGAGCATGGCTGAGTTTGTGTGCGGGTGAAACAGTGCCACTGATGAAGCACTTTTAATAAAGTGTACACTGTTCAACTTGCACTACACTTGCCATCCACTGTTAACATTTGGTGAATAATGCTGCAGCTTTGTCAGTTTTATTCCCGGTGTACTATGTAGCATCTGAGTGCACAGGTACAGGCTGACAGAACTGACCCCAGGGAACTGAAATACATGGAAGTTATTAGCATGGGTCTCATTTGTTGAATAATGCAGGCTGGTAAAGTAATCCTGTGCAGATAGTAGGGCAGCTTGTCCCCGACCATCCATCCAGAAGGCAGAGGTGTGTGGGCGTCAGTGAAGGCCTCGTGACACGTGCTGTACAGACTGCAGGGCACGTGTGCAGCTCAACAGCCACAGCACCCCTCTGCACCTTCCAACAATGTTTGCCCCTCCAGTCATGAGCGGGATCTCTGTAGTGAGGAAGCCGTTTGCGTTTATTTGACATGTCTCAGTTTTGTGCCTTCATTTTTCCCCAGACTGCACAACCACAAACAAGAGGCAGCAGCCGTGCATGTTAGCTATAAAATCCCAGAACTTTGATCAGTTCTTTAGCCCAGCAGTCATGACAATGATGCTCTTGTTTGATGTGTGGACAAACATAATCTAATGTGGGATTTGAGTATGATTCAAATGGTTGTTTTGCTATTTAAGTCTCATTGATTTCTAAGCTTTTACAAATTCACATCGTCAGGTTTTCTTACACATGGTGCTGACTCAACAGTAAAGGCATTTGCCCCAAGCAGTGTTGGGTTAATCTTTCAAGAGGTTTAGTTTGTCTCAGGCAAAACTCCATTGTTTTCCAGGAAAAGAAAAACAGCTAATTGTATTTTTTTTTTGGATGTTAAGTCTGACAGGTGAAGTTTAATGTTTTCATGTATTGTTCACTAGAGATGAATCCTGTGTTCCTGGATTTTGTGAACCTCTAAATAAATAAATGTTCTCGCTTTATTGCATTGAATGGTACTACTTAATGTTATTGCTTCAAGTAAGCTCAAACACACACTTTTTGTGGAAAATATTTTCTTTAATTAAGCATACACAAGTAAACATACACCATAGTCTTCATAATTGAAGTTGTGTAACCTTGTGCATAATAGTTAAACCATGCTAGCCCTCATTAAGCAATGACTGCTGTACACGTCGTACAATCAATATAAACATGATAGCATTAACAGTGCGGTTCATTTTTCTAAACCATGCTTCTTTGTGGGTCTCATTTCTATATTTTAAGAACCCATAATGAATTAGTCCAACTTCTCTATATGTTCTTAAAAAAAAACTGTCGTTTAATTGCCCTGCAAAAAAGTCCATTACTGTGACCAAGCATATTTTTCATGCATTGTATTATACATACAGTAGCTTGAGAAAACACCTTGGGCCTTTGATGGCGGAAGAAAACGATCAGTGTGTTTTTAAGAGTGGTTTGATAGGACAGGGCTCAAGTGGAATGTTGAGTTCTTAAAGTCGCCATTTGTCAAGTGTGATCAAGCTAAAATTTGTGGTCTATATGTAACCTTTCCTAACCATAAATATCAAGTGTCTGGATGTCCTTACAGCCATAAACATGATCAGTTGATTTAGTAGGAACAGTCAACTTATGGCTGAATGAGCAGTCTGGAGTTGCTGTGTTTTAGTTTAACTTGGTCATACTTCCTATGAAAAATCAAATCATACTTCGCAGCTGGTTTACCATCAAACAAGCTTGACCCAGTATCTGCTTTCTGTTACTTAGCTTATAAAGAACAGCAAGGATGTGTCCAGTCTATATGTTCAAGCCAAGTTAAACAGCTGCTGGCTGTAACTTCAAATTCGTTGTACACATACGTTTGAGTAGTATCAGTATTCGTATCTAATTCTGAAGTAACGTTAATAAATAGGTCACACAAATTGTCAGACTATTCCTTTGTCCAACTATACCTGCCACAAATGTGAACATTCACAACAGCCTTACATTTAAATCTGTAATACAGAATGACAGTAGCAACAGAGGAGTTTACATTATTTGGAGTGGATCTCTGTTGTTGCTAGCTTAACTTTTACTGATGAGGATGGAAGTAAAAAATACCTACAAAGAATCCTGATGAAGAATATACATAATATAAATTTAAGATGTGGCCCTAGTTTAAAGAAATAATCTGGGGAGACCGTCAACACTTTCCTTGCTATGTGGACAGATGCCTATCGATCGATCGAGGTGCCGCTACTGATGCAGTGCTGTGTTCAGGGGGAAAGAATGGATTCAACCTTCAGCTACAGAAGTTTAGGGTGAAGCTGTGATCACTTTGGGTAATGCAGCTGAACACAGTTTCAAAGCTTTACCAAGTTTGTCCTCACAACAGCTAAACATCGGTGTTAATCAGTCAGAGGGGCTCTGCAGCTCTCCTCCCTTTTCCCACTCTGTGACTTTACTTGAAACCCATTCTTGCCTCTGACATGACATCAGTGTTTATTGGAGGAGAGCGATCTTGAGGTTTCCCACTCTTATTAAGAGTGGAAGTAGAGTGAGACAGGGATGTAGGGAGTGATAAAAGCCTGTCATTGCTTTAGTCATCATTCTACCCACTCCACTCAACCACAACCACTCTTGCTCTCTTTTAACCATCTTTACTTCCTCTCTCCTCCACCACACTCAAAGGCTATATGAGTTTTGAGCTGTTGTGCTTGTGTGCACACGTATGTATTTCTTTATGACAAATGACTCATCGGCATATCGCAGAATGAGTCGGTAAAGTGTTTGCCTGTCAATACAGATTCCAGCAGCTGAATGGACATCAACCATTATGTCTGTGTGATTATTTCAAACCTTTTCACCACCAAGAAGAGGATTTTGTTAATGCACATAAACAGCACAATGACATAATGTAATAGAAATAATGGGAGAGGAGTGCTCTGAAAAGAGTCATTCACAGGACTAACAGCAAACGAATCAAATACATTTTCACCAGTAGCAGTGCCCTCTTAGATTATGAGTCTCTACATTTTCCACATTAGTCATGTCATCTTTCATTATTAAAAGCTCGCAAAACTGAGAATACAAACCTGAATGAAATAGAACATGTATTTACACGTTTTCTTCCACATATTATCAGACTCAGATCAGTCTACATCAGTCTGTAATGTTTCCTTTTAATTTGCACACATTTAAATATGAGGTGAAAGTTAAAGATTATGATCCGTGAAATACAGGGCCTTCAATCTTGTTAGGTAAATCATAAAATATATATTTTAAGGCAGTGCTACTGAATGTGAATCAGCCCTCAAATACATCATTTGCTGTCTTAAAACAAGTTCCCTTGCAGTTTACAACAACATATATGGCGACAGTTGATCCTGCGTAGTTTTTAGTCTCTGTGATGCCAAGTTGGACACAAATGTTTGAGGAAAAGGTCTTGATAAAAGCCCTTCTATCTTGGTGACATCTGTTCAGAATGTCATAGGGAAGTCTCAGGGTTGAAAGTTGGGCCCATAAAAAGTAGTTTTTCCATGCTTACTATTGGAAAACAAAGTTCTTACAACAGTGCTGAAAAACATTTCTCTGAAAGTTCAAGAGAGAAATCACCTGCAAAGCAGGCTTGGGATTAATTCCCTTATATTCTACGTGCAGTTTGTCCATCTGCATGAATGTCGCATGCTGGGAGGTCATGTTTTGGACAAAGAGGCTACAGAGTTTGAGTCCTTGCTTCCATGCTCCACTGAGGGCTGTTATTGCTGATATAAGGGATTTTTTTAGTCCTCATGTCTATAGACATCCATAAAGTCCAGCCCCTTTTAAAGTTCTTTAATAAGATGAATGCACTCCATTATACCGGCTCTTTTTCCTTCCCAGAATGCTTTAATTCATCACCCTCCAAGAGAAAGACACAGGGAAATACTAAAGGGCTCAATCTGGACATGGAATGTAACATTTTAGAAATATACAATAAAAGCACAAAAGAAGTAAGAGAACGTCAAATCAAACGTGACTACATGACGTCACTGTGTATATGTGTTCATATATATGTTTTTCTGACACAACTGGGTGACTCAGCCCTGGTGGTGAGCTGACCTGTTAAAGCTGCTCTGGCGTCATCACAGCACATCTAAGAAATGGCTCCTAAATTGGCCAGGTGGAGTCTGGACTCCCTGAGGGGGGGGAACAAGCTTGCCAGAATGAAAAGATCTCCAACAGCACTGCAGAGAGTTTCTGCCCAACGGGGGGGATCTAAATAAAAAACAGATACCAGAACAGCAAGACTGCTCCGAGGGCACCTTGTTAAAAATAAAAGAAGTAGCACTACAGTGATACAACTTAATCATCTACAGTTTTTACTTTTGATTAAGAAAACATAGAAAACAGGATTTTTTGAAGACAGTAAGGAGGAGAAAGTGTGATTAAAGTACAAAGGATGATATTGACAAAGTGGATGCATCTCAGTGCCACCCAGAAATGGGAAAGTTCAGATTGGTGGTCTCTGGTAATGTACTGAAAGACTACTGAACACGGTGACAGAGGGAGAGAGAGAGAGAATGAAAAGGTCTCTGGCTCTGTTTATCGGCTTTGGTCCCTGGGGTTGGTTTCTCTGCAGCCTCTTCACTGCCGGAGCCACTTGACCTTAATCTCTGCTGCCCTCCTGTTACAGCACTTACTGAGCACGGTGCAGCTACTGATCTCTCACCGCAGTCTCTCCTCTGCTGCCTCTGCTCGCAGACCAGCACCGGCCAGTCCGTGCTTGACCGCTGGAGTCTCGCAGCTTCACTTCAGTGCCAGGTCCCGTAAAGGAGAACAGGCGCCACCAATGGGCCCAGAGTCCCAGCCTCATCCTGACAAACAGATGGGCTTTAAAGGGGCCCGCTTGTTCGTGAGAACACAAAGTCTTTTGGATAAAGAGAAGACGTCCTGGCAGTCACACCTCGATGATGTTGACAGATGGCATCCTATTGTTGTTGTTGTTCTTGGGGAACTGTGGGAGGAAAGAGAAAGATGGCAGGTATGAGGAGACTGAGGGAATCAAACCAACGTGCATGAGGATGCATCTGTAATCTGATGTTTTGTTGACGCAAGAGAGTAAACGGAATAAATAACTGTTTTTTACTTTTTGTTTTCGGCACTGCCTGATTACAGTTGGTGAATATGGTATGGAGGTCTGTGCATTGATCGAAAGAGAACTTAATAGAAGCCATGACTTGGGTGTGTTTACGATCTGATGCTGAATGCGGCAGTCATGCTCATAGCGCCATGTTGAAGCAGTGTTTAGCTTTAGCCTGAAACTGACGTTCAGATGACATTATGAGTGTGCATGAACTGTCAGTGGAGAAAGTCTAAAAGTGGCCGGGAACCATTCACCTGCCCGGTGCCGCTGAGAGGGAGGCACCCAGGGGGAGGAGGAGGAGGGGGGTGGGTTATACCTTACTGCGCAACAGCCCACCAGTTGGGTGTTCAGGAGTACTGCACTCTGAGGAGTTTTTGGCTTTGTCCTTGTTGTTGTTGGGCTCGTTGTCTTTGATTATGTCATATTGGCGACAGAAGAGAGCGATCACACCTGGGAGGGGAGGCAGAATGTATTCACGATCAGCCAGCCTGGTTATCCTCTATACCCAGATGAATGCACCCGCTTTCGTAAACCACAGCTGGATTAAGACTATAGCAGAAACAATGACCCCTGAAATCTGATCCTGGTTTATTGAACAGCTTGGTCCTCACCTGCCCACATGATAAGTACCACCACAATAATGATGAGCTCCCCTGCCCTCAGCTGGGTGGACTGGCCTACCTCCTCCATGGTCACTTCGTCTGCGGGAGTTGAGAGAAAACATTTGTCAGTGTATTTCAGAAAACAAAAATGTTACAATTGGTATTATAACTGGAAAACATTGGAGAATATATTATATACAGTATATTAGCATTTAAATGAATTATTTAACACGTAATCCCTGAAGAACACGTGGAATTTGCTCCTGACGTATTTTTCCATTAGAATCTTATCACACTGTGTAACTGTAAAAGAGCCAAGGTCAGTGTGTGATGACATTCATCAGAGCCTATAATTAACATGAACGTTTTCAAATTTTCTCTTGTTACATGACAGGGTTATTTGTTGTCTCACTAAGGTGTCTCATGATGCCCTGAAGTCTGAACTGATTTTGTTTTATACCCACTGATAAAGTTTTTGCTTCTTTATAGTTCTACGCTGCCATTAAGGTGGCAAAGCAGTGTTTCTCAGTCTTGAGGCAAGTGCAACGAGGAGCTAATTGGCTTAGAACAGCAAATTACTCAACATATCAGCAAAATGTCTTTCTGTAAGATCAGGGACTAATGACTGGCACTTCAAGCACACTGAGCTTGAAGGCAAATAAGTCAGCATCAGTTTTTTGTTTTTTTTCTTTGAATAAGCACTGCCACAGAATGAGCGCACAAGTTTTGCTTGATATGCCGACCTCACATCACACATCTCCTCAAAGGATTGACTTCGACTGGATCATGGTGTTGCAATCATCAGGGACGACGTTTGTATTTTGAATAACCTGACAACTGATTTAACATGTAGATATTAAACGGTAGAGAACATCTGCTATTTATTAATAATGTTAATTAAGGAACTGTAGAACAGTTATTGAGAAAGAAGGGTGGGCCAGGAGGGACTATACAGTCTTGTTTTTGGTGAAGGGACTTTTTGAGAGAGCAGGGCACAGTTTTTTTAACATTTGCTCATCACAAATTAATGTTTTATTCCATTGTTTTTTTGTAAGATTAAAAATGATTTAAGGAAAAATGGATCAAATGGTCACAAATGAGGGGTTTATACAGATGCACTCCACATGCTGAGGAAAAATGAGTTCTACGAGCAAGTCAGTATTTTGAGTTCTTGTGAGAAAGCTGTTATGTCAACACTGGGGAGGGTATTGCTTTTTGAAAAAGTAAAATATACAATTCAACCCTATTTCTTTTATGTGCTGTCCCTAAAGGAGCCTAAGCAGCAGGCTGTCTACAGGTTAATAACAACTAGAAAATAATGTCTCTAAATTTGAATAACACTCTTTCAAACAGTGTCATCTACCACTTCACTGTCATTTGTAACTAGATCATTAGCTTTGTCACTGCATCTGCTTTTCATATCCCCCAGTGTTTCTGTCTTCCTGCAAATGGCAAAGTTCTTACTTTGATGTGCATTCAGTGTGTGAGTGTGAGTCTCTCTTTGTTAGTCCCATATATTATTACCATCTTTCCAGAATAATTGGAGGTAGATCATCTGAGGAATTCTTCAACATAGTAGTAGTAGTTTGCAACAGTAGTAATAGTCATCTCCAGCAAAGTCCACACTAGAGGCTTCTTGAATTATAGGCTTGAGTCTTATTATCTTGGGAGCCACCAACGTTGTGGACCACATTGCCACATATGACAACTCAAAATGTTGTTTTTTTTCTATCCTGTTGTCTGCTGCTTTTGAGAGGATAAATCTTTCTCTGTGTCTTCAGTTTCTAAGTTCACATTGCTGAGGAACAACAGTAGACTTGACTGAACTGCACTTCTCAGTCAATTTATCCATTTGGGGTTTTACTGACATGTTTTCTGCTTTCTCAGTTTCAAGGTTCTTAATCTTGAGATCTTGAACTTCCTGGCACACTGTCTCGTGCTTTGCTGTGTGAGTGTTGGTGTCACAGCTTCTTCTTCTTTATTACCTAAATGCTTTTACTTACTCAAATGTCAGTATATCCTCCACATTCACGAGGAAAACTGACACTTGTCTTTTCTCAGTTACACCTTAAATACAGGCAGTGTGAGATGTATTTTGGGTGATCATTAATAGGCAAAATTCTGTGAGGGTCTGATGGATTTAAAAAAAATCACAGAGAAGAACTTAGGATCCTTCAAAAGACGGTGATGAAAGGATGAAACAATGGAAAAAAGTTAATCGCAGTCAGGGTCGGTTCATACCAGCCTCAGTAAAACTTAATCATCTTTGAAGCTGAATCACCATCAGGAGAAGTATTAAATAGAAAGTGTTGTTTATTTCTCGTTCTTTGTACAAACACCTGCAGTCTGCTCGTGGATGTCTGCAGGTTTCTCTCAAACACAGCAACAACTTGTAGTAACTTTTTCTTGCACTGCTGAATTTTGTGGAAGTCACAGGCTTGATCTAAAGTTCACTGCATCATTGAGAGCACTACCGGCCTTTTATTACTTGCACTGGGTGACATTTGGACAGCCCAGCGTGGCAGGAACCCCATGCTCCAGTAGCTTTTAGCAACAAGCAATTCTGCCGATCGATTGGCCTCTGTTGCCCAGTATTAACTAATCAAAGCACAGCAGCCCAGGGCACCTGACACTGTTGCCAGCCGGCCTCACTGGGGCTAACTGGTCAGCTGTTAACACCTCTGATGACCATTCGCTAGACGAGGCTCTGGGTGTGAGACAACAACTTAACTTTTTCACCCCTGCTCCTGTCAGTCCTTTACTGTCTACACAGGATTGGATTCAATTTATTCCTAATTTACATGCTTACCCTGCTAATACACACACTTTAAATCACACTCTATATATCCATTCATGCATTGTATATTTACATGCATTATTGTCACATTTATAATTATGTGTGCAAGAGCAAAACTCTTAGATACAGGGATTATTACATGCATGGATGAATCTCAAAAGATTCTTTAAAGGCTGTGACTTAATGACGAAATTAAATAAACTGCAGGTTGAAGCAAGCTGTTGGGAAACTACAGATCATATTGATATATATATATATATATATATATATATATATATAATGTTTGTGTGTGCTTACTTTAACCCAGTTAGCAGTATCTGATTTAAATGGAGTTATGTGTTATACCTTACTGTATGAGGTAACTCAACTACTGTAGAGACTAGTAAGGAAATAATACAGTTTGGGATATACTGAGGTCATACATCCATGGAGCCTCAAGATAATTTTAAAGCTATGTACAAAAAGTTTAATATTAAAAATGATAATTTTCAATTTTTTAACTATTTCAACTTTTCTTATTCTTCTTGTAAAAGAGGGGGGATGACTCACTGTCTCTTCTTTCTGTTTTGTGCACAGGTTGTGCTGTTTTTTTTCTCATCTCTCTTGTGCTTCGTTTGATCTCTTGAAGCTTAAACCTATTGTGAAAGAGGAACTGAGAAGACGTGTGGAATAACATTTCTGGCTCATCCTTTGCTCATTCCACTGAGATCAGAATGATACTGCAGAGCAGAAGGGCTGAGTTGAGCGAGGCCAGATTACACATGTTTCTAGTGACAAAGATTCATCTGGATAATAAGCAAATAGGGTCTAAAAGAGTGAGGAAGTAAAAATGACTCGTGATTATCAGAGTAATACCTGTTATTTGTATGCCCAGATAGAGAAGTATGTGTATTCTACAAAATAATGCATGAAGTGATGGTTTTAAACAACCTGTGTCACAGTTATGAAAAATGAACACTCCCAATTCTAAATCCTAACTACAACCATTTCCCTCTAAATTACAAAATGCTGACTTTGAGAACATCTGCTCATCTGTCATAAAAAGGTTTCATTGTTTCAACGTAGCTAAGCTAATTAAAAAGACATCCTTGAGCAAGCAGTGCAAATGAGACAGAGAAGGATGTCTGCTGTTGTGTTGAACTGTGAAGTCGTTGTTGAGTGAAGGATGATAAATCTCAGACCTGCTCTTTGTGGAGATTTGTTTTGTGGAACATGTGCATGGTGGGAAATGTGCGGAGGAGCAGGGAAATTTGTTTTGCTTTACAGTGAATAGGGATTTCACTCAGTGTGTGTGTGCGCAGAGCCTGCCAATCTGTGGAAATCTTCCTGTTTTGGTGGATGGATGAGTGAACTGAGGTAGAATGCTGCTTCTTCTAACAACCTTCCACATAAACAAGCAAAGGAGTTCTGACTGGAATTATCAAGAGAGATCATATTTCTCCTCCATAAGCTTGTCTCCATTGGCTCCCTGTAAAATCTCCTCTCCTCTCCTTTCCTCAATCTTTGCATGTCGTAATCTTTTTGTCTTTCCTCTGCAGTTGTGCTTTGTCCTCTCTGTCGTCCTCTCTTTGTACCTTTCTGCGGGTATCCCCGGCCTTGGTGCTGCATGTTTCCAGTGTGCAGTTGCTGGTCGTATCAACCTGCCCAGTGTTATGTCTGCTGCTTGTTGTCTCTTTCCTCTTTCCACTCACGTCAACCGGTCGAGGCAGATGACCGCCCACCCTAAGCCCGGTTCTGCTGGACGTTTCTTCCATTAAAGGGAGTTTTCCCTCTCCACTGTCGCCTAGTGTTTGCTCAAGTGGGATTGTTGGGTCTCCTTTATAATGTATAGCTGAATTGTTATATTCCATAGTCTTAAACCTTAGATTGTATTTAAGTTGTATTTTGTAAAGTGTCTCAAGACTTTTGTTGTGATTTGATTTGATTTATTCTATTTGATTCTATATATATGAATTGAATTGAAATAAATTGAAAGGAACATTCACAACAACAACTGAACTCGACTCAGCAACCTCATTAAAAAGATTCCTGAGGGTAATCCCAGGCGATGGCCAGATTTTAAAGGGACAGTTTGACATTTTGGGAAACAAGCTTACTCATTTTCTTGCTGAGAGTTACATGCGAAGATCGCAAAGCACAGTCTTCATTGTAAATATGAAGTTACTGCCAGATGGCAGCTAATTTATTTACCTTAAGACTGGAAATACAGCACAAAGACTTCCTCATAAAAAAATTAATAACTCGTGTCAGTAAAACAATATATGTGTCTCAGGGTGTGTTTGTGTCCACAAGGCACTTCTGTTTATTTCTGTGCATTGTGCATGAGTTGGATACAGAATATGAACAGTAATAGCTAACCAAGCACTGAATCAGCTCTCTCAACCAGCAATCCAGTCTCAGGGGTGTTGATACTGCTGAACATAATGGAACAACATGAACCATCAATCAAAGATGTTAACTGCTTCTATTGGAAGCCTGTCTTTGCTTGTGTTTGTGCGCATGAATGCTTTGGTCAATTTCTTGGCTAATACAAAAAACAAGCTTAATGAATGAAAGTGAGTGCTTTTGCTCCGTTCAGCACGTATACAGTAGCTGAAGTCAGTTGATTTAGGAAATTTACCAACACACTAAATCTACAGTTTGGGCAATAA
>JAUMHL010000004.1:15215407-15234954 GCA_032362345.1 Sandelia bainsii
TGTAACATGCCAAAATAATTTCCCTCTGGGATTAATAAAGTGTTTTGAATCTTTGAATCTTGAATCTTGAATCTTGTATCATCATGCAGAAGTGAGAGACATGAAGAGTCACTCTCAGTGATGCCACTCTTTTGTCTTGGGAAATAAATCAAATTCAGGCGACCGAATGCAGTCAATAAGTTATTGAATAGGTTAACGCTCACTTGTCCTCTGACAGGCACAAATCACGGTGCCGGTAATCACAGGATGACGGGCTGCTGTAACGCTCACATTGTGTACACAGCAGCAGAAACGGCAGACCAATCCAAATCCAAAGCAAGCCTCTGTGTTACATGTTTCCACTGTGCCTGCTGCTGCTGACATTTTGATGAATGGCCTGACTAACGGTGGATGACAGGATGGAGACCTGATGCATCTCTTCATCAGGGGCAGACTTTGTTGTTTGAAGTGGCTATGCTTTTGTTTACTGTCTGCTGTTTGTTTGTCATTTCCTGAGAAGCCTGAAAGATGGGCGTCTTGGGCGGAGGGGGCTGATGGGAAGACGAAGAAGAAGTCACAAATCAAACTAACTATCTCTCCTCTCTCGCGCCTTTTTCTCTCTTTCGTGAGCTAACGCCGCTCTCAAAACACACAGTGACAGGTAATGTTTAACTGCTGAAGCCCCTCGGGGAACACATTCATTTCTGCGACTCTGATGCAGACCATTGTTTTCTTTACAAATGCTGAAAAAAAAAAATCCTGGTTGATTCTTTGTATAAAATTGCAGATGTCTATAAAGCCTTTCTCTGTTTGGAGCTCTAAAAGGAAACATCCCTAAAAGAGAGTACAGGGAGATTAAAGGGGCACTCCTTGCTGTACATCTGAAAGTTTTTGAGACGTGTGTGAGACATGTTATAAATCCTGATGACATCATTGGGGTTATTTTCAACAAAGAAGAAGTGTGTATAAGCTGAATATTACTGAGTAATGTTTGTGTGTACTGTAAAATGAGTGGGCTACGCTTGAATAGACTGTAAAGACAAGAAAGAGAAGAAAAAAAGTAAAGAGTGAAGAAGAATGAAAGCACAAGCTGATTTTTGACATGACTTTTGTTGACTACATGAATGGAATAGAAAATTCAATCTTCAAGATGTGATAACAGAATCGCTCCGGTGTCACTCTGCCCCTCTTTCTTCTCAATAATTGCCTGACTACAGTCTGATCTATAAGGCTGTACTTGTGAATCTCTGTACCTTTTGGGTTTTAATAAAGGCTCTCAAGTTCTGAGCTCGGCAAGACGGCTTTCTCTTTGCTCCTTAAAAGGGGGGAGGCTGATGCAAAGCCCTTTGAAGTTAGAACTCTGTTTCCTGCTGGATGATCTTAAATCAGTAATATCTCACATTGTCATTGGTGTCTATCTATCTTATCTGTAGAGAACAGCATTTATTTTGTTTAGTATCTTCCTTTATTGTACAGTAAATAGTGCTGACTGGCTGTTGGACTGTTGTGTCTGAAAAATATAAGTCTCCAAGATTAAATAACAGACAGATTGATAAAGTGTTGCATATAGATTGCAGGAGATTGCAATGAGGTGTGGAGTAGTTTTAAAAAACGCCCTTGTTATTTTTCCTTAGCTCCCTGCAAAACAAAGTTAAACAATCTCTTTCAGTGTCCTCACGTCCCAGTGTTTCCGGTCACTTTTAGTCTATCTTTGTCTGTCTCCTCTCCCCCACATGACTGCGTTACACTGATGGACAACAAGAGCAGACGTCGGCTGTGACTGCAAGCCTTAAATATCCACATTACATGAGCGTCAGCTCTAATGAAACACCAGACAGATGTCTTCATTGCTGTGGCCCACACTCCACCTCACCCTGAGAGACGGAGGTGACTTTGAGCCATGATGGATATCCCTAGTGTGTCAGTGTCTTTGTATGCCTGCATGATCAGAGTGACAGCCAGTTGTCTATCCCATGCTGAGTAGTGTGAAAGGTGACAACTCCTTAATATCCCTGTTCATTAGTGAAGTCATTAGCAGTGTGTGTGCGTGCATATGTGTGTGTGTGTGTGTGTGTGTGTGAGAAACTGTATGCAGCCAAAGGGAGGAAGCTAAGGTACTGATTCACAACACAGATCAAGGCTTATCATGATTTAATGAATACTTTGCTTTTGACAATCTGACAACACAGGTATAAATGTTCAAATGAAAAATGGCTGAATTCGGTTTAGTTGCTTCAGTTTGTCATGTTTCACTGGGACACTTGAATAGAACAAAAACATTTTTAATGTAACTCATAACACCTGTGTTGTTTTAACTCTAAATGTGTTCTGTAAAAAAACACTATTTGATTTTGTTTTTGGGGAAGTTATACGTACATAAGAACAAATGTAACCTGTTCGGCTCTGCTACGCTTGTGACCCCCAGTCAGCTGCAGCAGTGTGACTGAGAGTGATCTTCCTTCTGCCCCTGTGGGGAGGTATTACTGATTTGCACCACCTTATTACCTTTCTGCAATTCATAGAAATGCATTTCTCAGAGTCATGCCCCTGGGCTGATTCTGCTCCCTGGGATGCTAATGAGATAGAGTGTAGGCCTGTGAACTAACATGAAAACCGCCTAGCTACATCATGTTCCACTCATATCTGGCATTTTAGTGACTGTGAGACTGTGCTGCTGCTAATTCATGTTTGGCAACGTTGGACACTTAAGCTCAGTTAATAGTAAGCAAACAGTCAATTTGTATGGAAGGTGCAGCACCCAGCAGGTGGGAGACAATATCAAAGCGACATGCATTTGAATGAGCACTTTAGAATGGGGGGGATAAAACTTGTGCCACAGCCATAATGGCTCGCAATTGTGAGCCCATGGGGAAATTAGTGGCTATAAATTAGCACATGTTGAATAACGTGGTGATGTCTCCCACCAAAGCTAATGACAGCACAGGGGGAATTACAATTGCTCCTTCTCCTCTCCTCTGCTAACATGCTATTGAGTCTTGGAGCTGTGTGAGCTGTGTGAGCTGCAGCCGTGCAGTGCTCTTGGGGGTTTGCATACATACAGGTGGTGGCGACGTCAGCTCCCCCCGTCATTTATAGTTAATGTGCCATGATAGAGCCATCAGGAGCTTGTGCTGATCTGGAGTTTGCCCTTGCATTTGTCAGAGGAGAACTTGGTGCACGTTCTCCTTGTGGATACACACAACTTATGATCACAGCATGACGGCGTGAGAGGAGGCAAACGGCATGCGTTAATGTGTCCCATTAAGAAGTTAAAGCATCTGGTGAAGAATTTAGAAGTGCGATCTCATGCATGTGTACACATTGGAGTCGCACTACAATGCTGTGTCATGTTTTATAATTAATTTCCCATAAATGCCTTCTTCATTAGAGACTGTTTACTGTACTGTTTCACAGTCGTTGCAATGCTTTTCTATTATCACCCTATGGATCTCCACGTTTCTTCCTGTTCTTTGTCCCGATGTTTGTTTCATAGAACTGGCAGTACTTTTGGATCTATATCCTCCACCTCCTTGTCAGAAGAAATCCACCTCATACGTCCTCTGTGTTTCTCCACCTATTCACTTTTGCTTTGAACACCTTTTTTTCTGACTGTAATGGACACTTGGAGTGAAACCTCCCACTCACACACACACACAGACACACACACACGCACTGTCTGTTTTGTCTCTCTTTCTTTTTATCTGTGTCTGTCTCTCCTAAGCTTTTGCTGTATTTCTGTGCAGCTACGACACCGGGGCTTTTGGCAGGTCCTCCATAGCCTGATGTGTCAAGCTCTCTGCCTGTAACTGACACTTCAATGGGAACTGGGTGCAGAGAGGAGATTGTGGGTGAAAAGGAGAGACTGTAACTTAGCTGTGACTCATTCATACACTATTCTACTATTGATTAGCCTCATACTCACACACTGGCTGCTGATGAGCCACTTTATAATGTAGGCAGATGTACAGCTTATAAATGAGAGATTGTTTTAAACTTCCTTTGACAGCCACAGAACGCTGATTTGTGTGTGTAGGAGGCTGTATGTGCATGTTTTCTGTGTGTGTGTGTGTGTGTGTGTGTGTGCTCTTCTCTTCTCTGTGGTCCATTTAGCCTCTGTACAGAGCACCCAGTATCGTCTGATAATCACACCTAAGGGTATTTTTGTCCCTTTGTAGAGAAATTAGTAATTTACTCGTAGGAAATGAATTTTCCAAACCCTGCTGGCCACGAGAATTCTGAGCAGGGCGGGGCACAGCAAAACAGCATCTTTCTCCCTCTCTTTCGATGAGATAGACGTGCGCACACACTTTTCTCTAATTAAATGTCAAAAGGCATGGTATGAAAATCAATGCAGCATTGTGTGCAGAGAGAATGCAAGCCAGCTAATTCAAAAAGGCAAAGGAGTGCCATGAGGCTGATTATTTGACAAACTCACTGCCCCCCCTGCATTAGCAACTCGGACAGGGAAACAGCAGTAACATGGGTTGAGGCTGATAACACTAAAAGAGCTTGCAGCTTAATTTAAGGTTTTGAATATGATATTAGCGCTCAATAAGACACTTTCTTCTTTTCTGTCTTTCACTTCACGCTGTAGCTTCTGCCTGTGTCCCTGTGGAGTTCTTCCAACCCTACTGAGGACTCGGACACAGCTGGAAAGGAACACCTACAGCAGCTGCCTGGGAGGATTGGTGTCACAGGCAAGCGGAGGGATAATAATACTCTCTAAAAATACTCTCACTGATTCTTCCACGTTTCACGTTCTCCTATTGCCATTAACACTCTCTCTCTGCCTCACTGTGGATTTGACTTTCTTTCTCATGAGTCTAATACTAGCACTAGCACTCTCTCTCTCTTTTGCATGCATTCATTTGCTTGACTAACGCATTTGGTTGATCGCTGATTGGCAAACACTTTAACACTTTTGTCAGAGGAGACAAAGAAGCAAAAGTGTGTGTGTCTGTGTGTTGGTGAAGGTAATGCAGGTAACCTCCCAGAGGCTCCACCTGTGCCAACGACTGTTCAGACGTAACACAAACCATCTGGACCACCACATGCCTACTCATGCAGGATTTGACTGCCCGGTGCCAAACTAAAATCAGTATTTTTATGCTGTGCTGAGCTACTGTGGAGAACTGGAAGAGGAGGCCTACACACAGTTTTGTGCTTAAGTCAATACAAATGCTAATTTCTATGCATACAATCCAACTCATCAATGTCTTGTGTATACATTTAGAACCACTCATGACCATGTGCACCAGTGAACCCCTGGTAGTACACAAGCACAATCATGGGTGACTTGATTCATAAATTAAAGACACACAGAACACCTCTATTGTACCTTGTGAGCAGAACTGATATATAAAATATCATTCCTAAAGATGCTAATGTTTCTTTTGATTTGGAAAGCAAAGATATAATTTATTTCAGAGTTAATTTATTCCCTTAAGCAAGGAGATTTGTTATTAATCTTACACACCACATCTCTCTGTGCAGGACAACCAGTTGTATAAGAAGAAATACACTGAGCACAGTGGAAATGTTGTATAAAACAATGTGAAATACAGTAACACCTGTGCAGTAAAGCAGGTACGTATACAAAAACTTATGTCAGTAAATCCTAGAAGTCCTCAATACCTGCATCTTAAGATGCTGTAGGATGCCTTAACCTGTGCCCATAACAAGCAACTCTCCATTAATGCTACTAGGTCTTTCAAAGAGAATGTGTCTGGGCATGTATGGCATTCTGGGGGCACTTGAGTATGTAGTGAGCCATGTGTATGCATTTGTCATACTCATACTTGATCTTTTATTTGTTTGTATTGACAGCTCCTACATTTAGACCTTGTTCCATGCATGCTCTGATCATGAACCTATGGGTCTGTGACGCACACCTTTACATCTGTCGCGCTCGTTCCCTATAAATGGCAGCTCAGACCCTTCTCCACCTGCACACATTCAGATGTGACACTGGGCAGATGACAGACTACGTCAGAGAGCTGCCGAAGCCACGTCAGTCTGTTGGCATTGCTGTCTCATTTTCCCACAGGCCCGGTGTCCACATTATTGCTCCAATCTGTCCTCTAACGCCTGTTTCGTTTCATTTTCAGCATATAACAAGTCAGACTGACATCAATGGATGAATGTGGATGTGGTAAAAGAACAGCTTCCAAGTAAGTGGAATTGCACAAAAACAATTTCTCTCTTATTTTTTGGTGTTTCTTGCTCCTGCTGTTTGGTTTTAATCCTATTGTTTCCACAAGATGTGAAAACTTTAGCACACATGAGCTCTCGCTATCAACAACAAGGCCGTCGCTCTATTCATCTGTCTCACTAAGCCACAGGCAAGATCTCAAAGCAGAACTCAAAAGAGGCTTTTTGAAAAAGAGGATGGTGACTAAGTGCCAGTGGAAAGAGCAGCAGCACTAGTTTGTGGAGGACTTTGAAAGGACATTGTGAAAATGGTTTATTAAGTTAATTTACTTCAGCTTCTCAGGTGACAATTACAAGGTGACAAGGTGTGAGACAGATTAAAGAAGATCATCAGAACAACAACAAAGCTTCGGAGAACACAGACCTCTTAAACACATGCTCTCCTCCTCCCAGCCCCAATTCTTTGTTCCAAAAATACCCAGACTCTGTCAAGACATGTTAATGAATTAGTTCTACAAAGACCTGTGTACTAAGATCTACGTACACTTGCACACCAAAAATACCTGTGTGGATGCAGCCTTAAAAAAAGAAAGAAGAAAAAGTCAATGAGAGCAACAATCTACAGAACCTATGAAGTTCTGTTCATATTTCATTTTTGAAAGAGCTCAGTTAAAGACACACAAAGAATGACCACAAAGAGATGCACAAAAACCACACCTGGAGTGACCAAAAACACATAAAAACAACAAAATAAGGAACATACATACACTGTATAATCATACAGTATGCTAGATCTATTGCTGAAAAACTGAACACAATGTAGCAAAATGTATGACCTTTGTGTTTACAACTTGTGATGATTCAGGAATGTTAAGTTCCCATGAAATGGATCAAATAAACCTGGAAATGCTCTACACTGGTGTACAGATGAACAAAAATGAGAGTGATTATTCACTTTTGATGAAGATAACTGACTTTATTTAGGAAAAGCTAAGATAATTAATATATATTATTATTTCTGAAGTGCTATACAGTAACTAAAAAACATGTAAAATAAAATATTAAAAATAAGTTCAAATAAAGAGGAATTTATGAGCTGAAATCTCCCTGTGTCCACCACCATCTCCAAACTTAAGTTAATTGTAGACATAGACAATGTTTGTCTATGTCTCTTTCTAAATAATATGGTGCAAATAACACTGTCAAATAAATGCATTGCTAGAATTGTTACATGCAGTTGCAGATAATAAGGTGTGAAAACCATAAAATCTGATGCAATGATTTTGTAAGAAGAAAATGTGGCTATGTGGTAAAAAAGCACAGCAGACTTACAAAACTTACAAACATACATACAGAATTACAAACAGCTAATAATTACAAACAGTTAATTGTGTTCACTCAATTGACATGAGGGCAACTAATGAACAGATAATCACATGCACACACACACACCTCTGTATCCCCCTGGGACATGCACACACAAACACAGACGCACACGCACCTCCCATCCTGTCAATGCCCTGTTAAAGAGCCTATTCAGGGGGACCAGTGACGATTCAACCGCCAATCAGGAGGCTGCTCCAGATATCCAGCAGGTCTAAAGGACACACATTTGAATCAAACCAGGGCAGCACTTAGAGGACTAAACATGCTAGTGTTTGTGGTGTATATAATAAAACTAACAACGTCACTGTTTCAGTGCCAGATCATGAACTTGAGCCCTGCACATCGTCTGCAAATCCTCTGACACGGATGACGGACTTCGCATGTGCTCATCTAATTTTATGCATGTGACAAAACTGCCATCTGGAAACAATAACATCAGAGCCCCGTGGGCTGTTTTTTTTCTTAGCAAATAATGCAGCACGATGTGTGTACCAAACAATCCTTTAAACACAAACAAAATGTGTGTTTGAGGAAACCGTGCGACGAATACCAAAGAACATCTTATGAAACCACCTCAATTTTCATTTAGTCCTTTTTGTTTTGCATGTCTCTGTTGTATCTGCTTATAAACAGTACAAGCCTGATTTTCTTTTTGGAACAAACATTAGTTTTCACAACTGCAACCTTTAACTCCTCTCTATGGATGCTAGCTGACATAGCACTTGACACACAATATACTGGACTCACAGAGAATTTATCATCTGGCAGGTGGCTGCCAAAGTTTTCCTACATTTTGTTCACGGCATAAATAAAAACCTCCACACTCTTGAAAGACTCAACTTACCTCAGTCATTATTATAAATGTCTCTCAGACTAAAACTGGAGTCTTTCCACCTCTTGCATCACTGTTCAATTTGTTGATTGATTCATTGATTTTTTTGTTCCTTGTTTTTCTCCAAACTCAGAAATGTTAGGAGCTGAAGACAGTGACCTGTGAGGATTTACAGCCTCATTTAGATTAATGTGTTAGAGAGTTGATTTACATTTTAAATGGAGACATTACCTTTCCTTTCCTAGGAACAACCAACTGTTTATGAGTCACTATAAACACAGACACAGTAAAGACATCACCACCGTGTAAATTCTGTGGTGCTGCGGCACACACCCACTCTCTCCTGTGCGTCCAGCTCCCTGCCTCAGCTTTGATTTTGCCTGGTTTTCCAGTGCAGGTGTCTACCTAAGTCTTGAAATAAACTGGAAGACAAAAACTGTAAAAAGTAATGCACGTACACTTCTGCAACTTTCTGAAATGGTCATATCTTTCAAATCTGGAAGAAACTTGCAGCATCAATGACGGGTGTGTTTGCACCCAGTGATGCCAAAAGGTAAAAAACACCTGCACATCAAACCACTGGAGGTCAACACGAGGAAAAAACTTCCAGTTCAGTTTTAGATGAAGCTCGACTGACAGAGAGCGGCGACTAAACTGACCTTAACATGCAGTTATTTTATCAACACGTGAATACTGTTATCGCTATACATGTAACTGTTGTTGCGGCGGTGCATCGCAATGGTTAAAAATTATAATGTTTTATTTTAAACCAACAATTTAATAATTTAGTTTGTGAGCAGCATGTAACACTTTTTAATATATATATTACACTATAAGCAGATATAAAGATGTTTCTATTAGCCTCCAACTCCTCTAATGGTTCTCTAAGCCTCCACAACTAGTGTATCAACAGATCATAAATACCTGATAAAAAATATTATATTGATATAGCTGGAACAATATCATGACACCCTCCCTAGTCATGTTTTCCATAGAAACTGACATCATTATGACTGACAGCTAGCGTTTATATATGTGTTATTAAGCATTTGGTAACTGTTGATTAATTAGTTATAGGTCTTTTCAGAGGAGTGTGATGGGAGCCATTTGTAAAATGCTAATATCTTGCTTATACAGTGTAAATACAGGGAGTTCCAGTGTTAGAGTGAAAAAGTAAGTTTGAAAAATATTTGTACATCTGAAAAATATTAAGAATGCATTTTGTTATTTTAAGAATACTCTATGCTCTTGTTAGGTTCTACTAAGTACAGTGTAGTTCATGCAAGCAAATACAGACATGTACTATTTCCTTAAAGAGGGACAAAAACCAAACAAAACAGACACAATATCTGGTATGCCATGGTAAGTGTCAGTAAACTATATGACAGCAAATGTATGTGAGCGGGTGTAAGAGAGGAAGAGATTTGAGATTTGTGACTGTGATTTATTGTCAGAGGAAAGGTTGAAGAGTGGGCGGATGCCGAGTGAACCACAGATGAGAGTTTTATGGCAGGAGTGTGTCAGGAGTGATGTGTGGCACTCCATCGTAGTAAGTGGTCAAAGTGTAAGTGTGTGTGTGTGTGTTTGTACTTTTGTCTCCAAAAAGCATGTTTTATAGATGTACACATACAGTACATGTACATCAGCACCCGCACACACTCACACAGGCGTACACGCATCAGTGGTGTTTCCATGGATCCACGCAAGAGCACCACCATCGCTCCTCAGCAGCACAATCATGTGTTTCTAGCCTCTGGCAGTTCATTACAATCAGGTTTTGGACTCTGTGGATAACAATCTCCACCAATCATCAACAGACAGCAAGCATTCCTACACAACTGACATATTCATCCCCACAGTATTCCAATTTTCACATTGATGGATAGTGTTAATATACAGTTCGGGTCAACACTCAGTTTGGAGACGACAGATTAAGGTTGACGTTTTACTTGTAGGTGTGTGCAGCAGTTTATAGTAGCTGCCTGAAATGAGATTCAAAGGTCAGCTTTGCACGGGCACGCACACACATGCACGCACGCACGCGCACATACACACACGCACACATACACACACACACACACAGAAAGCTTTTACTTTAAGAGACAAACAACAACATAACAGTTCATGGATCAGTTCCACATGCCAAATGATGGTGACAAATATGAATTGTTCAGACCACAAACGCTAAACCTTCATATTTGTTTCATTAGATGGCTGCACGGAAATGCCTCTGATAGCCTGAAAGCACAGTCAGCTTTTCCACAACACAACACAAGATGTACACAACGTGTCATAACAATACCGGTTAAAATCTAAAGGCTGCACATTCCAGCTCTGTGTAAGACAGCAGTATTTCACCCACATGCCTCTGCAATCCCCCCATGATTTATTTACTTAGCCTATAGGCTGAATAAAACACCACTCTGTAAAGGATTAAAAGACAGGCTGTGAGCTGCTGCGCATAAATTCATGGAAACATTCCCCTAATTGCACATAAACATAAACTTACCCGCTGTGACTCGAGAGACGCCGAGACAGCTGAGAACGAGCAGGAAAAATCTCTCCATTTTTCTAACGCTCGGACGACGTACGGTCCCATTTACTCTGGCCGGGGGTGCTGTGTTGAGCTGCTCGCCATTCACGTCAGTTCATGCGTATCGTCTCGACTGGAAAAGGGACGACAGTGGTCTGTCAGCGGCTTTTCAGCACCTCGGACAGCGCATCGGCGACACCTCCGCTCATTCACTCCGCCGTCCCCGAGCCACAGGCGACCAGCCACCAGACATTGAGCATCATCAGGTTACTGACTGGTGTCGAGCCTGGCGCTGTTTATATGCGTCGTCGGTCCTCCAACTGTGCTCCAAAACCCTCCCCGATCCACTGCTGCTGCTGCTGCTGCTGGAGGTGGTGCTCAGCACCACTCGGCTGCTGCAGACACAGTGAAACGTGCTGGCTTTGTATGTGAGCGTCTGGACTGTCTACCTGCCACACTGACTCCTGAAGGCTTTATAGTCAGAGGGAGAGGCTGCAAGACAGCGAAGACAGCCCCGGCTAAATAATTAATAAAATATAAATTATTGGAAAATAAACTGGAATTTAAAACCAAACTTTGAGGATTTCCTGTAACCTGGCCTACATTTAGATAAGCAGCATTCTTTGTGTAATTTATTCCACCATCTCCATCCCACATTACAAACGCCTTTACACAACACCAGCTGTAATCATCTAGAACTTCTCCCAGGCCTTCAAAAGCATAGCAGTGTGCTGCAAGGGCGAGCACAGCTGATCAAGTGCAAACTTGTCACCAGAAACCCCTTCCTTTCTCTCTCTCATCCTCCAGATTTACTTGCCCACTTGGTGAGGCAGTACTTTGAATTGCTGCTTCCCACTCGTCGATTAAATATGCATACACCGACCCACGCAAACAGTCGCCTGCGGAAAGATAAAGTCTCTGTGGCGCTGCTTTGAACTTGTTTTGTCCACTTAAAAAAAAACAACAACACAAAATACACACACACGTGCCTCTTGACCTTACCACCCCACTCACATTGTTTCAGAAGCACCGAGAGCGCACGACGAAGCGACTAGAAGTGGATAACGTCTGCATACAGTACCTGATGGTTTCCCTGCCGTGCGCTGTGGACTTGAAGCTTTCCGGGATATGTGGCTGTGTATGTGTGCGGGAGTGTCAGTCCCGAGTCAGGAGACCGGCACTGTCCCCTAGCTGTGTCCCTCAGAAGTGTTTCCTTCACCCTGCTGTGCACTTCGATTCATAGCACGCTGCCTCTGACGTGCTTCAGAGGAGCACTGTTGGTGGTGGTGGTGGAGGGGTTATTATGCTGTTTTTGTGTGCTTCACTCTCCTGTAGGCTACTGCTCACTCCCTCCATCTATGTGTGAAAGAGAGAGAGAGCAAGAGTTTGTAAGGACACAGGGGAAGATGTGCTGCACCAGACATCACTACCATGACTTAATGGATCCCCTGAGTGGCAGTGGTGGAGGAAGTACTGGCATCCTCTAGCTGAAGTAGTAACACCATCCTATGAAAATGATATTTCACTGCTGTTTACTAATATTTTGTGTTGTAGGAAAATACAACCCCAATTCCAAAAAAGCTGGGGCACTGTGTAGAATCTTAATAAAAACGCAATGCAATGATTTAAAAATCTTATAAATACATTTTTTTTATTCAAAATACAACATAGAAAGGATAGAAAATGTAAAATTTTAAGAGGAAAATAAGGTCATTTTGTAAATTGATGGCAGCAACAGGTCTCAAAACAGTTGGGACATGGCCATGTTTACCACAGTGCAGCATCCCCTCTTCTTTCAACAACAGTCTGTTAACATCTGGGAACTGAGGAGACCAGTTGTTTTGGGAGAGGAATGAAATGTGCACTTTATTGCTGTAAATGGACAATGGACAACCCTGTTCCACTGAATTAGACTTTACAAAGAGTCTTTGTTAAGTAAGTAGTATCTAAACCTAAATGTAGAAAAGTAAAAAAAGTATTATATTTGTACCCTGAAACAAGTACAAACAAGCCACAGTGAGCACATTCTCCAGAAAAATTTCCTCTCACTTACTCAAGGCTCCATCCTTGGCACTGAGCTAAAAAAAAAGAATCCTTATTTTTCTACAAAAAACAAAACTACAAAACCACCTTCTGTCTACAAATCTGAAACCAAATCAATGATTTCTGAATAATCTTTCATTCAACTTCTCCATCTCAAAAAGATTATACTGTACATTTTTTATATTATCTTGGTTAGATTATTGTAATTTATTGTATTAAACTCAGAAATTTAGCAGCTGCAAAATACAGCTGCACTGCCTTTCACAAATACTAGTGGATAAGTAATAATACTAATAATACTCCTGTGTGTTGGCCTTTCTTCACAGGTAGCCAGTAAGTTTTAGAAGTGATTGTAAGGTCTTACTGATTTTCCAGATATTATGGTTCTATCTCAGTTGTATAGCAGATGTGCTGCTCCCCTGTGAGCCAGCAGGACTCTGCTGGTCGTTTCTAATGGTCCTGGTTCAATCACCCATGACTCTGCAACTGCCTGCCTAAAGATCTGATGGTGCAGAATCAGTAACATCTTTCAAATCACTTCTCAAAAAAAATTTTTTTTTTTTTTTTTTGAAGTGAAGCATTGAAAGATCCTTGACAGTATCTTGGTGGAACCATTTTGGCTCACCAGATCCCCCACCTGGCGGGTGACTGTAAAACCATTTGTTTCTAGAGCTGGCACTGTGTTCACTGATCTCTGTGTCCTGCTGTGGTGACTGCCATCCTTCTCCTGAAGATACTGATGTACATACTTCACAGCCTGGCAAGAATCACCCAGTCTCACATGTGCCATGCAGAGAACAGTAAAACCAAACCTGACAAACATGCTTCTGTTTGAAAGATAACACTGACACCTGTAAGAACAAGTATCTAAGTGACAAGATGTGAAGTGAATAGATGACGCTGGCTGCATGACAGCTGATGTGGGGAGATGACGTGGCGAATAGTTTTGAAAAAGTAACGTACAGTTCATTTTCAGCTGTAGTAAAACGTATGCTCTTGTTTCTGTTTATTTCAGCAGTGCTGAATGTCGATTGGTGCAGCTCGGGTCTCAATACACGACAAAGTGCTGTGTTTGGTGTTCAGGGAAAGTATAGAGTACAATTTTGGATCAGGAGCAAGAGAGTTCGAGCGAATATTGACTAACTCTATTCAATCAGAGCAGCTGAGTGAGTGCAGAGCTGATTGATGGATCAGTGCATAGTTGCATGAAACCAATACACTGATGAGTGACAGAATGACATCTTTGTCTTTCCACAGCAGATTTTTATTGGGTTAATAAAAGTGGATGCATGATATTCAGCAGATGGGATCAATGCCAGCCAAACATCTTGTTATTAAGGGAGAACAGTGTTGAGATGAACTGTAGAGGTCAGTGCTCAAGAAGTAGTGCAGAAGGACAGACGATAACCACGTGAACTAACAGGGTTACTCAGTCATAAGGCTGGCTTCATGTTTATTAAACCAGTAGATGATGTTTTAGTTTATATAGCTCAGAACGACACAGCTGATGTTTTCTGTTGTGTTTTTTCTCAGTGTAGGGACACTGCAGTGCCGATAACTGCTCCACCAAGAGGTCACACCAATGTGGTCGACAGACTGACAATAGAAGATGTGCAACAGAACAGAGCAGCACGCACAGCTAAGGCAAATTTACTTCATTCATTTTAAGCCCAGGCAGCACAAAGACAGGCCACTGAATTGTTGACAGTTTCCACACCGTGGGGATGTCTCAGACATCTCTGGGCCAACAGAACGTTAGCAGTCTTTAAATACAGCACTCAGCAAACACATAAAGGACTCAGCCCAAGCGAGTAATTTGCTTGTGGAAATTGGCCTCACTGATACCTTACAGTCTTCTGCAATAAATGCAGATCAAGCAGAAAATCAGCAATAAATCTGATGTCTTTATGGACATTCTAGTTCATCTATGTTCCTTTGAGCTTAATCCCAGTGGAAGGAGATTTTTATCTCTATCTGTATGTGTGTGTGTACGTGTTAGTATTTGGTAAGGGAAAAGGATTTTGTATGGTCCCTGTAATCATTTTTCAAAAGGGGCGGTATGGGGCCGTGAAGTGGAACATTAGTCTAAAGTTATAGAGGTTACACTCAGTTCTCCCCTCTGCTAACACTGACCTGACTGTGAGACTCACTGCTACCTTCCTGCTTATGTAATGTCAGGTAGGTCTGGGTCATGCCTGACGGGTTAGAGACACTGAAAACAAAAGCAGAAGGTGACAATAATTTTCCTGTTCTCATGTTTTTTTGGTATTTTTGCATCATGTTGAGTCATATTAACCAACAGCAAGCACCACTACAGTGCTTTGAAAGTTGATATGAAATGTAAAATCCCATGCATTCAACTCAGCTGTGGGATCATTAGTCCATGGCTGTTTTACAATTCAGACATTTTGTTATGCATTTAATTTGAAATTGCTGAGGCATGAAGCTCAGTCATTATCACTTTTAGTCACAAAGTAAGAACTCCACCTGACCAAGCATTACGGCCACAGAGGATTATAAAAAAGACAACGACAACGACAACCTGGCATGAATATTTTACACGCATCAGCGTTTCCTGATGTGACATTGGAGCTTACTTTGACTTTTCTGACGTTCAAAGTGAGTTTGGATTAAGAGTTATGTAGGTGGTTCAGAGGTGAGGACCAGGACTGAGAAGGGTGGGGAAGAAGCAAGGATGGAGGGAATATAAGAAGAGGGACAGTGGCCTTGGTTCCTGTTTCAGCTTGATAAGATTGGGATCCTGGTGCAGGCAGAGATGCAACAAATGCTGAGCTGTGATGGCAGGAGAAGGTATGATTAAACCTGCGAGACGAAGGGCAGAGAGGAATTCAAACATGAAATAAATTTAAAAAACTCTCCTTTTCAGTCTTTTATTTTTGATTGATGCACACTGTTGACACGTTAGGAGAAGTAAATGTGTTGTTTTTCTCTCCCACGTGAAGCAGCTGTAGCTCTTGGATGATTGAGTTCTCGCTCATAATCCCATTACAGCGCCGCAGATTCAGAGTTAATTTGTAGCTTTGTGCAAAGACACGCTCCTGTCTGAAAATGGGGAAAATCTGAACTGGCAGTTGCTCACTCACTGACTCAAAGCTTCTTACTGTTGTTACTGGAGAACAGGGATGATGAATGATGAAGCATTTAAAGTGAGCAAAAATGAAAGTAAATGAATTTTAATAGTAGCTACCTCTGATGGACAAAAATGAAATGCCCTCTTCTGTCAACATACTCTCTCCTGAGGCAAATCAAGCTTATTTGTTGGTGTTTCTGACTATTTGGTGAAGGGCAGTTTTATCTGTCAACATGTTTTGCTGAGACGTGAGAAAGCCCACATCTTTTGGATTATACAAAAGCAGAGGCTCACAGTGTTAGACTGCAATGTAGTTTGTCAGGTTTTAGTATTTTCAACTTTGTAAGGCTGATTTTGACGGAAAATTATCAGGTCTTTGGCTGCTTTTATTGGTTATGAAAACATGACCTATGACTCAGTACAGTATTTAATATAAAAATCTAGTCAGTCAGTTTGAAGGAAATCTAGAAATCAGTTTTAATTGTTTTAGGTTGGAAGAACGAATTACCTTGGCAAACTGCAACTGAATAGATGGTGTTTAAATGGGTGTGTTTATTGTGCAATCTATACAGAAGAAGGCCATTACTGGAAGCTGCCTGGGCACTGAGTGGGATTTGGGTGCTAGCCGGAAGTGTTTTGGCTAAGAACAGCAATTCTGAGTGGCTGAGATAAATAAATAGCAAATATTGTAATACTATTAGGTATTTATTATATTTAGATAAATAATACTGACCTGGCAGTGCATAGATTATTATTGTTCTTGCTGAAAGTGTACATGCACTTGCTTTAGTAGTTTGTTTAGATATAGTGGAATATACTGCATGTGTGTAACTGTGTCCTTGCGTTAGCTTTACTGCAACTATCTAAGTCACCGAAGTCGGGAGGCAGACTTGACTCTTCTCTCAGTGAAGGAGACCATATCCAGCATCCACCTCTCTGTGGGACAGATAAAAGAAGTCAGGTCAGGGATACAATTACAGTCATCTGCTTCCCCCTCTCTGTCTCCTGTCTCTGTCTCAGCCTGTACATCCTCTGTGTTTGACTGTATCCGAAGAATTATGGGCTCATTAATGACCACAAGAACATCTTATCTCTCTGACTCTTGTTTAGGTTTAGTACTTCTTTCTCTATTGTCTTTCCCTTTTATTCTTTCTTTGATCATTGTTGACTTCTGGCATCGGTCCATCTATTCATTTCCAGTCTACCTTCACTTCTTGCTTTGTAATCTTTTTTAAAATGGCTTTCTGATACTATCTTACAGTCTTAAAGTGTTTGCCTATATGAGACTGAGAGATTTAGAGCAGGTCTCTAGGTCAGGGCTGTTAAGACTATTCATGAGGGCAATCATGCCGTCCACCCAAATAATGACCACCATGAATCAGCCCATGAATTAGAAAGCCACTGGATTCAGCATCATAGTTAGCACTTCTGCCTTTAACTAACCCTACAAACGAACAATAAAACTATAGTGCAGGCTGTTTGTGTTGGAGTGAGTACCACAGGCACCTGCTCTCTGGTTAGCCTCAGCTGAATGATTTGATTTGGTGGAATAGTTAAAGTAGAGAGGGAGCATGTCTTCCCTTGGTGGAGAAGTCAATTTAATTGGACACATTTTGCCTCAAAGAGCACAACTGCATGTCTGTTTTTTATGAGATGCTATTGCAGGCCTCAATGGAATAAAGCTTTCTGACTCTTGCTGCAGAACCTATTCATACTGTAATCTTTACTTTAATGAGGAAGCGTTAAAGTTTACTTTGTCAAGTCAATGATACAATTTGCTTGTTGTACTTTAGAAACAAGGTAATTTTTTTCCTCTTAAATGTTTTGTTTCCTCTTTTGTTTTGTTCTGAACTTTTGAAATAACTACCTTGATGCAGAGACATGGATTTATTCATTATTAGAGATTTGTTTTCCAGGTCTGAGGAGAAGAAGTAATGCACTTAAATTACAGTCATATAAGTTCTCTTAAATGATCATTAGAAGTGCAGAAAAAATAGAGCAGCTTAGGTAATTCTCTGTGGGAGTGTGAGTGTTGAACTCTCTGATTCATAGCCCAATAAGTAAAACCTCTCACTTTCTGGCCTATTTAGTCAGCCAAGCAAGCCTATGCCTGGTATTGCTGATGATCTAACATCCAAACAAAAATGAGAAAAATTGGCACTTGTAAATTATCCTGTGTTCATCAAGGCTGAAAAATCCACCAGTTCTAAAAGCCCACTGATCATTTGAGATGAAACAGCAGAGATTGATCGAGAAAAATCCCCTAAGCTGCCTCTGCATCTAGTTTCTGTCGCTCTGACTCTTGATATCCGGTGTCATTGAAGTTCCAGCAATCTAAGAAGGCACTCAGGAAAACAACTGCTGTGGCTTAAAAAACACTGACCTCATCTGCCTGTTTGATGAATATTCATAAAGCAGGGGGAGTGGTGAAAGTAGTGGCTGTAACGGCATTGTTGGACATGGCTTGAGGAACTGGGAGGACAGGTCTGTCCTTTGATGTTATTTTTGGATACGTGTGTGTGTGTGTGTGTGTGAATGAGCAAAGAAACAGGAAGACATGATGAAAGTGCACATCTGACAAGCAGCTCAGTGGTTCGTGACAGGAGAGAGGTCACTGTATCCTCCTTTGCACTGATGAGACTGTCACATCTACTGACTTCACTGACACACAAACACACTCACACAGCAGACTAGCTGCAAAATATACAGTAATTGGTATCAAAGTTTTACCCAAGTGCCAGAAAATACTACACATGTATATAGACATACATAATATCACGTTAAACGGAAATTGTGGTTTTATATACTGTAACTCAAATCTTATTTTAATATAAAACTTTGACCTTCCTTTGAATAATTATGACATCAAGTTACATGTTGATCATTGACGGCTGGTGAAATTATTTTTGGGGGGGGCGCACTTTTGCAAGTCAGTTTTAAGTTGCCCTCTAACCACATATCACCACTAGTATAAACCAAATCATCATATTCATGCATCACACTACTTTAAAAGATTAAATTATTGTCAAAATACACTTAATTTTATTTCACATTCAGTCATTTACTATTTATAAGTACATTTCCGTCTCTCCTTCAACTGACAACACACAATCAAGCAGCTTATTCTGCACTGTCTCAGATGTCTCCTTAAACACAGTAACAGTCTGCAGGTACTGCTGCTTCCAGAGATCCAACAAAGTCCACCAGCCCTCTGAAAATACCAGGATTTCGAGCTCAAACAAACCACAGAATATAATGCAGTCTATGATCTTAGACAAAATGTGTCGGTTTTTGTCCCCCTCCTCATTATGTCATCTCATTATGTGCTATCCTGTAGCCTTCATTAAGCTGTGTAGTGATACTCAAATTGCCAAACATAACAAGACACATAGCATTTTTCATGTGGCTCCTAGTCTGTTCATGTTCTCACTTTATCAGGAAAATGTATTAAATCATTAATACCTGTCTGAATCCAGACTCTTTCTGTTCCTGGCAGCTGACAGAGGAGGCAGGTGAAACAAAACAAAGCTCCG
>JAUMHL010000004.1:15235054-15250824 GCA_032362345.1 Sandelia bainsii
GCGCCCCAAAGGAACAGGAAATACGTCACACGACCGTTCAGTCGCGGTAAACGAGTGAGAGAACATTTTTAAACTACTCTTTAATGCAGATTATACACAGAACTCACGGACTGTATAATGTATAGATCGTTTATTTAAATTTTCATGTTTTTTTTAAATTATTTTATGTGATTCCTATCTTCTTCTTCTTCTTCTTCATGGGAGACAAGTGGGGCGGCGCCCCAGCGCCCTCTATTGACGAGCCGCCACTGATGTTGATACTGTCCTGGGTAAAAAACATGGGGCATCGATTGAATAGACAGATTTTAAATGAACCACACTCTTTAAACTTCTGTTCAAATGTGGATATTTTTTAATATTCAACTTTTAATGAGATGAAGTTAAAATTGTTATTATTAAGTGCAACAGCGTCCTGCTGGTGTGTTCACAAAATGTCCTGTCGTTCGGACCCATTGCCTTATTTGTGAACTACGCTATCGTTGTTGTGTTTGCTATTGCAAAATGGAGTCATCTGTGTCACATGACTCACTGTGACATCTACAAGTAGTACTGTGAGGAAGCTTTTTGGGTTCAGCACCATCTGGAACAGGGTTTGGTAGGGGTGGCATATTGTTGAGGTTTTGCTAGTCTGAAACAAATATATTGCATATGTTAGTGAAGTTTAGTCTTCACATGTTGATATGTTCAGTGATGAATAGATTATTTTTCACATCACACTGGCCACCACATTTGCACAACTTTATATTTAATTAAAATTACTACTAATTAACTCAAACGGAAGCTATAATCAGCTAAGAAAAAATAGAAATTTGTCCATAAAATCCAAAAACTCACATGAAATCAGCTAATGAAACCACCTGTGGAATTAACTGACATGAAACAGAAATTCAGATTGTGCATGCAGTGTTGGATAATTTATTGCCCTCAGGCTGTGTTCACCTTTAGTTCTGCTGCATAAGTGGTTTATATAATCAGAGTAAACTGTTGCTTGTTTACAACCTCTCATCTGTTGACCTCCTTCTCCTGTCATATCCCCAGAATGAAGTACAATCATGACTCAGAGGAATGATGATGAAAATATGGAAAATAAGCCAGTTGTAATAAACCATAATTTTGATTTAAAGCTCCCTCCAGAGCTACATGTGCTACATGTGCACACATACACACAAAATGTATATACTCATTAAAAAGTGAGAAGAAGATTAGGGGGCTCACACAGGAGGAATAAAACGATATTAAAGCAATAGGAGAATAGAAATGTGCTCCCCATGATGCACTGTAAGTAGCCACACTGCACTTGTGTGGTTGGACTCACTGGCTTGAGGAACACAATTACTGACACACCACAGCACTCAATTGCCTCCTGAAACAGTGCATCCGCTGCTGTATTATGTAGTGGCACTATTAAAATCAGCCGTTGTCTTTCTGCTGAGCTGAAGCGCTGGCCAAAAAAACTCAATGCAACACTTCCCTTTGTGTGAGCGAGTGTGTGTGTGTGTGTGTCTTGCTCTCTGTGCCCTATTGTTGTAAAGACGCTGCAAGCATCCTGCTGCAGCTGTGTTCTGCTGGCCGCCCTTTTCATTCTGTCGGCCTTTTCACTTCACCTCATCCTCTTTTCCATCTCAGACGTTAATACACTGAGCGCTAGCATTGTTATATAAACAGACACATGCGTGCACGCACAGAAGATACACAAATGCCCTTCTATGACGTCATCCAGCTTCTGTTGGTGCCTCTGCGTTGTCTGTCTTCCACACACACACACACACACACACACACACTCGGAGGTAAAACATAGATCATTCATCAGGTTGAGAGTTGCCCACCAAATTCTCATTTTAGACGTCAGAGACACTGTAAAGCAACATTCTCTGAATGACACACACACGCACACATGTTGCAAGGAGGTGTAGCAATGGTGGACCAATAAATTGAGCGGAGCAGCATTCCAACACATCCCACCTCACTCTGGAAGCAGCATTACCATCATCCTTTTCACCTGTCACTCAGTACCTCTCTCAATTAAATGGCCCACTAAGCACCAGAGTTAATCTCTTAGGAGAGATTTACTTCCAGGCAGAGGATTTGCAAGGCTGAGGCATCGGGCGTATGTATGACATGTGTTTGTCTACAACCAGTGTTCAACTGAAGCTGTTTGAGGGACAGGGGCAGAAAGGTTTAAAGGGGAACCTGGTACATTAATGGGTTTGTTAAAAACTGACATCAACCAATTAAGATGAACATTTTACCGGATGATTCTGAATATAACTACTAAATTTTATTATAAAGGGTTAGGTTAATGTGTTTTTCAAATCAACTCTTCATATGTTCATTACTGCACCAGCCCTCATGCCTTTGTCATCCAGGTGAAAAGGAAATTCTGTTTTCATTGCTCTTCAGTTGTTTCATTGTTAGTGATTCTCCAACAGCTTTAAAAACAGGATTAAAACATTTTTTTTTATGTTTTAACATGACTAGGCAGATGTTTAAGTTCTACTGGGCATCCTCCATCTCTAATGGCTGAGTCTGCCAGTGTCTATAGTCTTAAAAGCTTTAGTGACACTGATCTTGTCACGGCTGTCTAACTATGCAAAAATCTAATCTTGTATGGGCTCCCCCTGTTTAGGCAGACATGAAAAAAATTGTGCCAGTGACTGTAACATCAGGACTTTGAGCCAGTGTGAAATCAAGCAAACAGCTGATCAGAGGCACAGTATTTAAATAGGAAATGAAAGTCGTGTCTAATGACGTCTTGGATGGCTCGCTCAGAATAACTGAACATGATTTGTCCTCTGCCTTTCAGATTCTTTTCCTCTCCTTGCTTCTCTCCTTCTTTCCATTGCTCCCAGTTGTACATTTGTCTGTGTGTGTATATATAGTAGAGAGAGAGAGAGGGGAACATTTAGGCATTCAAGGAAGCCAGCCCACTGGGGAGCTGCAGCGCGTAAAGCATCAATGCTCATGTGACTGTGTGAGTTGAACACTTGCCTCTACTCAAAAGGCTCTCTCCCTCCGAACGCCCCCTCAGTCCAGCCTCTGATGTAACAGGTCACTTTCACACACCTACACTCTTTAACAACATGTTGTTCATCCTTCAATGAACTTGAGTTGGTCACAGTCACACAGTAGTAGTACTCTGAGCTATTCATATGGAAGTGTTTGGCAACAGAGTACTGGAAACGTGTAGAAACGCTGTACAGTGGGAAGATTGTATTGTCTGTGTGCACATCCAGATATAGCTTATATTTGTGCGCCATAGAACCCTGTTGTTGTCCAAAAATAATAAAAACACTTCAGTGAACCACTCTGTTGCAATGAGTAACATATTTATTCATTACAATGAACATGTGCAGTGTGATTTACATTAAGGAAACGCCACCCTGCTGCTGTAAATGCTCACGTGCACACTAAATTACCTCCTAAGAAGAGGACTATTTATTCCAGTTTAAGTTAAGTTTACTAAAAATAAAATGTTTTAGGGAATAATTTAGCATTTTAAAAACAAAACTATTAATTGTGGCCTGTGTTTACAGATTTAACAGCCTGTAAGCATATGGACTTGAAGTAGGAATCAGAAAGTAAGAGATGAACTAAAAAGCTGCTAAAACAGCAGTTAATGTTTTCTTCTGAGAATGAGAATCATTAAAATCAGACCTCCAACTGACGTCAGCATTTAAATCCGTAACACCTGTAAAAAGATGTTGTCATTAAACATAATGACTGACGTGATTATAAACTAGATGTCCTGCTTTTAATGCTAGTTATGTAGACAGGAAGTAGTTCCAGTCAAATATAATCACAGAATAAAATGTAACGGTGTCATTTTGCTTTCTGATTCTGCATTCTGAAATGCTTTTTATTCTCTTTTATATCTTGTCACACTTATTTTCTATAATTATTTTCTTTTTTCAAATTTCCAAATATATAAATACTTTGTCCTCCTTCACTGTAAAACCAAATCATCCTCCCTTTGTATGTCTCTCGCCCTCTGTCTGTCTTTTTATGTCCTTTTCTTCCTCCCTCATTGTCACTTTCTTCCAGGTTATTCCTATTAGACATTATTCAACATGGGGCCAACAAAGACCTGCCTGGTGCAAGCTGATACAGCCTCTGAGCACTGCTGCAGCCTGTCCTCTCTGATGTTACGCCATGCGCACACATACACACATACACACAATAAATTCTCTTTATATTTCGAGCAGTATGATGGTGTGGAACAGAACGAATTGAAGTATTAACAAATATATAATTTTCTTTCCTTGCTCACAGAACAAGGAACAATAGTGGTTCAGTGGAACATGGAGAAAACACAGATTTTGATTTGCCAAAAAGAAGATAGAAGAGCTTTGAGAGATAGACGAAGGGCCGGCAGACAGTGATGGATGCACGCAGACGGTGGGCGACAGTGAAAAATGAGAGGATGGGAATTGTTCTTGAGGTGACACATACTGATGATGGTGGCTGCTGAGCGAGGGATGAACAAAAAGCGGCATAGAGAACGATGTGTGACTTGAACCTGATCAGTCAGTCCAGTGGAAGTGAGTTTCCCACTGTGCAGCCAAGTCATAGCCTACGTATGTGACATATGGGATCACACATGACCTGCATACAGCTTTATCAGTGCTGAAGGGACTGATACAAACAGTGGGATGACTGCACAACAGCAATAGAAAGAGGAACGACAAAAAAATGGAGGAGAAGGGAAATGTGCAGATAGACATGGAGATGATTATTTATGGTTGTATTGCCAAGTAATCACATCCAGTTTAATCAAAGTGTTTAAAAGAAGCTTAAATGGATTTTCACGTTGGCTTGATTATCTCAGGGAAGTGCAACAGAAGAGCTGTAACTCCAAGCTGTTGTCATGTTTGCATAAGATGAGAAATGTTACAGAATTTTGGAGCAGGAGAGTTGAGGAGTATTGCTACAAAGTTGTAAGTTTGCAATGCTAAATCGCAAGAAGTATTATTACACTATTGTAGCGTTTTTCCACTGCATGGTCCTGGCTCAACTTAAATTGACTCAACTCACTTTTGTTGTTTTCCATCTGTTAAAGTTGTGTATGGATACAACATGCATGATTATTCACAGGCTGTGCCATGTGACGCAGGATGTGATATTTGGGTCCAGCAGCAGCTGTTGTGTATCTGCCTGCTCCTCACAGAGAAACATCATATGGAACAGCAACTCCTGAGGAGAGAGAAATAAAGGAAGAAATGCACACAGTCATCATCTGCGGGAATTCAAAATATAACTTTGTGTGTAAGAAGTTAACCTTAAAATGTATTTCACTAATTGAAGTTTCTGTTTGACACAGGGGCGTTAATCTGCAGCTTCCACACACTTAAACCCTATTAGTGCCATAAACATACGTCTCTGCACACCCCTTTTCTGTGAGGTGGACAAATGCCCTCCAGAAATATAGAAATAAATAGGAGAAGTGCTAAAGCAATTAAGAAAGTGAAGGATCTCAGTTTGATCAAATTGACGTAGCATAAATGAAGTACTTCCTATTTAATGCATCTAAGCCCAATAAAGTGCTCATTAGGAGGAGATGCATAACAAGGGCTGTTTTTTAGCATCATAAGTACATCTCTGGCTAATATGAGTCATAAACAACGTACGGTGCAGATGTGACATCCATCAAGCAGCTGATCAATTTTTCATTCATTTCAACCCACTGAGGAGGACTAAAAGGCCCATTGCTGAAATAGTGTGCCAGGCTGTCAACCTGTCAGCGTCACTGGTTAAATTTACTGTAGCGCTACCCTTGAGTGCTGTTTGAATGATGAGGAACACAACTGCAAAGTGGAATTTGGCAGTCGAATGAAGTTAGCCCTTCGTGACCTCCATCTTCTGGCTCTTTAGCCGGAAGAGAGCACTGCTGGCCCTTCTGTAACTGAACCAAGTAGAGGCTGCATCCAAGAAATACTTAAGGATTACTGATCATAAGGAAATGATCCCCTGCATGGCATCAGGGTGCTGTCTTGTCAGTTCAGATACACTGATTGTGTTTTTCTTTGTTGTCTTAAAAAACAACAACAAAGAAGCAGAAAGTTAGATTTGGATGGTGGCATCATGGCTGAGTGACTCACTGAGTATAATGAGGGTGTCTGTCAAAACAAAGGGCATGGCCTTTGAAATCTGGTGGTCCTGTCTTCTGACAGCTATGTCAAAGCTGCATTAGTGGTGGAGGTTTGATCTGGTGTGATTTGCATGCATCAAAAAAACAAAAGTTCAACTGTAATTGAGCTTTAATTCAAGTGAAAAACAAAAGATGGCTCTTGATTCTGACAAATGACTGACAACATGGCCTTCTTCTTACCCAAAAAATCTGCTCTAACAAAGGGGAACTTAGATTGTGATTAGTTACCTTAAAACCCCCGGACCTGTCTGCCCATCACCATCTGCTTCAATCTTTCTAATGAAGCATGTTCTTCTTTTAGGTCCTCAGAGACGCCACCTCAGTGTCTGCCTAATCAGCCACAGGAAACTTAAGCCCCCCTGGTGGCATCCGATTCCGGCCAGATCGGTCATTTCATCAACACCCGGTTCCTAATGAACTAGAGATGAAGAGCCGAGAGATGAGAGGAAGGAGGGGAACAAGGGAACTACCACCATGGGCCCTTTGTACTAATAAAGAGACTCTTTCCATAATGAAAGTGTCTCTTTTGTTCTATATGAGTCACACTCGAAGGACAAGGCTCAGCGGTGGATGCGATCTGACCACTTTAACATTCAGCACTGTGATAAACGTTCAAGTCAAGTAAATTATTTCTCCCTTTTGGGAGGTCTTTCTTCTCATATGCCAGCACTGTATCAAGCTCTCATTTTAACTGATTGGTTCCTTTGTGCTTCGAGGCCCAGGCGCAGGACATGCAATCTCTCTTTCTATGTATGCAAAATGTATCTTTCATTGCAGAGGCAGCTCTTTCAGTGCTCTGCATCAAGCTGGGAAGTCACGTTGAGTCTCCTGATCTCTTGAATCAAAGAAGAGATGTGCATGTGCTGGACAGTTTGGGATTTGTAGAATGTACAATCAGAAAAGAAAAAGAAAAAGAAAATTTTCTGTAGAATCAGAAAATGTATAAGGTTAATTGGTGGGTTTCTCAGAAACGGTGATTATTCACAATCTCCATTTAAATAAAGAAAAATGTCACAGAAAGGTGGCCTTGGAGAGTGCTTTTTGCATAGTTTCAATGTTATAATCGAGCATATTAATCATTTATATAACCTCCATTCAGCATACACCCTGCACCACCTCATCCCAGATTGTGACTCTAAATTTAGTCCCTCCTGTTCCGCTCTCCTACACACAAACACATACTGTACACACACACACGGCAACAGACTTGTAAGACTATCCCTGTAGCCATGTTTTGTCTCTCTGATTCAGCTCCCAGTAGATAATTCACTTTTGCATGGACAGATGCCAGAGGGAAGCCAGTCAGGTTAGAGGAGGTAAACAAGTTGTCTCCTCCTGTGTGTGTGTGTCTGTGTGAGGTTATGACGCTCGGTTTTTAAACAAACTTGATTTATATGCTTATTCTCATAAAGTAAGCCCCAACTGCGATGTTGGTGCATTTCCATGTATAGGGGTTTTATTGAGGCTGGAGAAATGCTAAAGCAATTGATTTATTAGTGGGAGCGACATGAGAGGCTCGATCTAATCCCACAGTGGGGGGGACCCACTGATTCTATTCTGAAGGAGGTAAGAGGGCAGTTTGGCAAATTTCAGATGTGCAAGGAGATAAAAGCAGTATGTGACTTAAAGAGATGTAGATGTTTGGGTGATGCTTTTTAGACATTTGCAAGGTGTGCAAAATAACCTAAAATCAATACTTATCTTTGCAGTCCCTTTTAAAAACTATCTGCCAGTTTAACAGTGTTGTCTGGCTATACGAGGAGGTTAAAATAAAATGTATCTCAAAATCTGCTCTTTTGGAAGAGCCCCTTCAGTGTAGCATCTGCCAGTGTCTTCTGGCTACTGTGCTCTCATTAGCAGGCAGACTGGTTGAGGACTTTCTCCATCTGGTAGCCCCGAGGTGCACACACTGTACCGCACTCAGCACTACACAGAGCTCGTACCACCACAGTGCAGAACAAGCTGCTCGACACGCATATGTATGTACACTAATGGAGAACATGTATACGCCTGGCTATAGATGCAGCAAGGGATCTATGGGTCTGTGTGTATGTGACAGAAACATTTTTCAAAATGCAAAGTAGACCTCATCTCCAATAAAAAAGTGTGTTGGGCTGTCAAGTCTGTATTAGCCTTATATGCAACAGCAGATACTATAGGAGACTTTAAGATCTTATCAAAGCATAAGCACCAAAACCAGTAGGCACAATAGCAACAGTTAGTGCAGTTCTTTTGGGAATTTCAGCTTTCAGAGGAGACATGCGGTTTTACAGTGCACACAGAAGCGTTTCAGGTTTTCTAAAATCACTTCAGAGCATAAAGTTTCACAATTTGAATAACTCTTTATTAAGCATTAGCAAAACCTCAACTCTTCTGAGAAAGTAGGACCATCTGTGTTATGTGTAGACTGGAAAGTGATGCATCAGCACAACAAAAGCAGGTTTTAGCAGAAATAATATATCTTACAAAAAAAAAGAATATCTTACATCTGCATTAGAGTCCCAGTTGGCAGGAAGACGCAACACCTGCAAACAAACAGAGACCACACTGTTATTTTTTAATACATGCTGCTTTGCTTTTCTCAAAAACAGCCGCATTTTGACACTGTCTTTGTCAAAACATCAGTGTAAATGCAAAGTGAGCACCATCCATTTTCTGTGGTTGCTGTTTTTGAATCACTCGAAAAAAGCAAGCATTGTTAGTGTGATTGCTCCCAGTGAGAGGTGAGCCACTAACCCTGGCAGAGTTAATGAGGTGCTCTATCGTACAAAAAACTTGTTTCCTTAAGTGTTTTTCACTTGCAAATGAGCTATTTTTGAGCTTGGTAAATATGTTGTACCATAGGCAGACGGAGCCTTAGCTTACTGAGCATTGCCACAGTTCTCCAGTCTGAATGGCATATTCAGAAGTATGGGCAGGTCTCTGATGTTTTCTGCCTGAAAATACAGTAAAAAACATAAAATACGAAGGCAAATTAACAATTCCTCTTAAAGCTTTTTTTCTCTAATAGGCTGTTTAAAGCAAACAAAGCCAAGTATCACACCTATAATTACCTTCTCATCCTCTGTCATGCATATCATAACAGTACACGTATATTACTCTAGTATTATTATTTGTAATACTAGAAACAGTATTTGATCTGTAAGCTGTGCTTTATTTTCAGAAGGATTTACTGATCTCTGTGAATAACAGATTTTTTCTCCAAATACAGTAGAACAAATTTAATCTAAATTCAATTTAACACTATTGAAAGTGTCTATATTAATCTGCACCACATCGAGTTAAAACTACATTTTTGAAAGTGTTAAATACTTTAATAACAATATGACAGAGTTAGAGCAAAACATTCAGTTGTTGAAATGTAACAGTAGTCAACACAGATTTGATTTTACACAACACTAGTGTGTAGCTAGTTAACACCATTAGTACTTTCAAAGCACATTTTCTGTGTTAAGTTGTTAGGAGCAGTTCTTTGGAAGTTCAGCAAGTCTCATTTAATTCCCACTGCATGACTCTTGGCTCATGGTGCTGACACATGACAAACAAACTGAAATGTGTGGGTGGAGTCAACTCTGTCAAATAACTCCAACACTGAACAATATTTTGCTTGGAAAGTGTTAAAAATTACTCGTTGGGTGTTGAAATCAACTCAAAAATGTTTAACTATGAAATTTCAACACTCCAATTTCTGCTGTGTAAGGGAGGAAACACAGGGCTGAACATGTGACAGCGTGGACAATTCCCCAAGCGGGACAATAGCAGGATTAGCACTTTCCCATTCACTAGAGGGATTACAGGGAGGGCTACGGCACAAACTATATCTGTCTGCGATGCAAATGAGACTTTCTTACACACTTAAAATGATTTATGGGAGAGAAAAGGCTGGAATATAGTGAGAGGGAGGGAAGAGTCAGAAGAGTGAGAGACTGTATTGGGAATGAGAATGAGGTTACACTGAGTGAGAGTGAGGTGAAGTGTCTGTGGAGAAAGGATGAGATCCACAAGATGCAATATTCACAAATGTGTGCAGTTCAACTGTTATTACACAGTGATTTGCACATGCATATGTGAAGATTTACACATATGCATGGCCAAGGTCACTGACCACTGTTAGGTGTACAGTCTACAGTGACATTTTCATGCTTTCATGCATTTCATCCACTTGTGCATTAGCAGGAGAAATGTCCATGTTAGGAAATGACTCAACTGTACAGGTACATGCTTCCAATGAGTCTAGTGCCAACTCCTAACTTTGTAACACTGTTTAAGATTGTAATGCTTCTTGTCACAGCTCAGACAAGAACCCAAATACAGGACTCAGGGACACAGATAACAAGTACAACACTGTTGACCTTTATGACAAGGTCCGACAAACAAACACAGGAAAACAGGAGGCAAAGTTGGTGAATATGTAGTGGTTGACAACAGGCAGGCAGGTAATCCCTGCAAAAGGAGCAGGCAAGAGTCAAAGTCCAGAAAACAAGCAGGGCACCAAACACAGACAGGCAAAAAAAGGCAAGCGAAGTTGGAAAGCTACTGCTGGGATGACACGACAGACTGCTGATACTGTAGGAAAGAAAAGTAGGAAGGACAAGGCAAGAACTTTGTTAAACTGGACTGGATACATAAAGAGCATGGACAAGTTGCAGTAGAACGCATTTGTTCATTTTCACTTTAATTTCACTTTAATAAGGTTGTCCACATATGAGTGAGCTTTGCAGACCTTTGTTTCTTATAGCTGTTCAAGTAAAAATTTAAAGATAAAGGGAAGTAAAAGCTATCATGTCTGCTTCAGAGGGTGACAAGGGCTGGGAACTTATACTATAGAGAAGGTGTCACACTACCACACTGCAGGTGGGTATGAGAGGACTATAAACTGAAATAAAACCATGCTCTAAACCTAAATACATAATGTTAATGTGATTGTCTTGCTTCGGAAACATCACCATACCAGCCCACCTGCTGTCCCAGTTGAGGAGTGACAAGTGTGAGTGAAGAGTTTGTCACTGATGGACGAGCTTCATCCTCACCATGTCAAAAGGCCACAAGGCCAGACGGAAACCTAAAGGGTGCGTCCTTATTGATGGGCTCCACGCGCCAGGGGAATAGATCAGTGGAGAGGAAAAAATAATTTTTACTCCAAATTTGCAAAAGCTTTGGCTAGAAGTCAAATTGCTCCCACACTGAGTTAGCTATTACTGTATGTACGTTATTTGAATAAATATCTGCTGCCATGAGTGAGTGGCTGAGTGACGTGTTAATTGTAACACATGTTCACAGGCCCACGTCTAAGCCACACTGGGTTTCCTCAGCCCAGTCACACTCCCCAGCTGTAATGCCATTAGTTGGCAAAGCCTAATGACAAATTAGCAATTAGAGAAGAGCAGGTTTAATGATTTCATCAGGCCCATTGCTCTGCCAAGCTTTATTTAATTGCAGTCCAGAGGAAGGTTGTGGTGTGGTGACACAATGTCAATGAGGCCACTGCCAGAAGGAAAATGCTGCTGCTGATGCATCTCATACACAGCTGGCAGCATGTTTTAAAAGAAACTCAACTGCATATGTTCACAGCCCCAATCGATGAAAAAACACGTGTTGGTGGCATTTTATTGGATTACTTTAAGTCCAAATGAGGTTAGATTGTCATGATGTAGAACATCAAATTTTACATGACTTGTAAGAAGATAATTAAAGTATAAACCAAGCTTCTCTGCTTCTGAAAAAAAGGGGGAAATTGTCTTTACTTAAGCTGATCAGTGGAACTATAATAAACTTCTGTAAAGAGTTATTGTGCTAATTTCTCCCTAACACAAGATATATTGGTCTCGTGCAGCTTTGCAGTTGTAGTGGCTACTGATCTGCAATAGCTCCCTGGGCAACAAGTGCTCAAAAATTTTAGGAAATACATGCATTTGCAGTTTGTCGAGGGTAGGCGCAAGGTAAAGTTAATCTACTACCACCTTTAAAGCTCACTATTATTGGGGGCAGTGATTTGTTAGAGTTTTGTTATGAGCATAAAGTTTAAAGACCCACTCCACTCACATTTTAAGGCATATATAAATACTCTGCTATGAAAAATATATTGTCTGACAGTTTTCTCTCCACGAAAAACTTCAGTAAACCCCTGAAAAAGGCATGGAAAGCTACCTGGTCTGTCTCCCTCATTGTAAATTCCAGGATCTATGAATATTCATTATATGCAAATGACCCAGCCCTCAGGGCAGAGCCAGCTCGACCCATTTTGGCGCCCTAGACGGGATTACGACTTGGTGCCCCCCCGCGAGAGCGCACACAGTCATTCATAACCGTAACCCAGAAATCTAAGCCTAACCCTAATTTTATTTAAGAATTTTACACTTTATAACAATTAGCAAAATGTGCAAACAAGACAACATAAAAAATAAAACAAATATTTTCTCAGTGCATCTGTCCAGGACAGAGAGTAAATTTACCTGTTTCTGTACTGTACAATAAAAACATGTAGCTGCAGCAGACAGAGACTTGATGTGTTCAACATGACAACTATTATTATCTAGTTGTGATCAGTGTTTCCAGATCTCATATAGACATAAAAACTTTGAATAACTGTTCACTATCAGGTCTGTTCATCTGCTGTATTAAATCCACATGATAAGCTCATATTTCACACTTGATAAATCTGCAGAATGTCTTTGAGGTCGGATCCAGTCTTTTAATTTCTCTCTTTCTCTCTGTCCATTTGTCCATATTTTCCCCACTTATTCCCGGACATTATCACTGTCGCTCTGTCAGGTGGAGGTGTGCGTGTGTCTGTGCGGACGGGTGGAGGGGGGCGCAGTAACCGAGGAAACAGGGTTGTGGACTGATCGCGGCTGTGAAAAGCGTTTCACTTTATTGTGGAAAGAATCATGAGGGGTTCATACAGAGAAAAAAGCCCAAATAAGTAACTACACTTTTGAAAACTAGCTGTCAGGTTTCAACAGACAGCACCAAACTCTGCATTTGCATATTGAACTGTGATTGGCCGTGAGTTTCCTACATCACAAAACTTCTTTGCCCGGAGACGTTTTAAAACCAGGTTTTTCAGGAGGTGAACCTACACCTGCCCCCTTCAGCTGAACAATGTGAAAACACCCTGCTACTGACAAACTCTGCACATACACCACCCAGTATAGTAGAAGTCAGACAATTTAGGATATTAGAAAATAAGAAAAACGTGTTTTTGAGTGGAGTGGGTCTTTAAGAAGACTCCAGGGAGTATGACATTACATATCATATTAGACACATAATGCAATGTGCTCTTAGTGAGGTTCAGCTGAAAAAAGGCTTTGAAAAACCCTCTGCTTTTGCAAGAGAGGGATGTAATCTTTCTGTCATCACACATGACAAACCTTGATTTGCTTGATCTGGGATGTTACTTAAAATTAAACTGAGCTGATACTGAAACATCAAGTGCAGGGATGTGACAGTCAGTAATTTTTCTTATCATTGCACAGTTGAGTGATGTGTTTGTTCTGATTATTTCAGACATGTAAAAATGGAAAAATCGACTTTAGCTTGTCTTATCTTCTTTTAAAACGTTATATTATACTTAGATTTAAACAATTTCCTCTATTGTAATAAAAACACTGCAAGGATTAAAGTGGTGAGTTTGAGGTAATAATCATTCGATTATTCCATGTGTGTGCCTAAAACAACAGCAGGTCAACATAAGGTACATTTGTGTTCTCACTGAATATTATGAAAGAATGCACTCCACATAATATTTAAACTCTTTGACATTTTGAAAGTGTCCATTTGGGTACCATTAAAAAAAATCCATATTCAGTCTGGTCAAATATGGTATGGCCATGCTGCAGAGTTAAAAAATACACCAAAGAAAAAGGAGGCTCAGTTCTCACACAAGCTCAAAGGGTGGATTTAAAAATAATTTTTCAGTTGAATGGCTGTTTATCCACACAACATGATTTTCTGAGAGGGGTGGTGGGGATTATTAGTGTATTATCCCACTCACAGATTTATGCTCAGGTTGAACATCAGGCTGAACTCACTGTAAACCCTCTAAAAATAGCAAAGATGTCAGAATCAAAGGCTGAGGTGCAAAAGGGATATAAAATGATTAACTCTGAACAGAAAATAGATTTGAAATAATTTTCCTCTTTTTGGCCACTTTTAGGCTAATTTTTAAACATGTGAGCAAACAGTGATCTGTTTACACTCCAGCAGACACAGAGTAAAATAAGAATTCATTTGGAGTTTTGTGTTTTGGCCACTAAGCTAATGAATGAAAATTCATTCCATTTTGCTTTAGTAAACATCAGTTCTTTCACTGCAGCTCCAATATGTTAACCAGCTAGTCACTTTTGTTGTATGTAATTTGGTGTGCAGGTAGCTGAAAAAAGGAAAGGACACTGATGAGAGCGGTGAGAATGAACCAAGGTATTACAGGTTGCAGGTCTTAAAATCAAAACAACAAGCTGAAAGATGCTACAACACATTTGTATAGCTAATTCAGGGTCGTGTTAATTCTTTATGTGTTAGTGACAATGAGCAACTTCTTCCACATAGTGGTTAGATCTATCGATCCAACCGTTATCTTCCTATCCAGAGACGGGTCACGGGGGGTCAACTCCCTCTCCCTGGCCACCTCCTCTAGCTCTTCTGGGGGGACACTGAGGCGTTCCCAGGCCAACTGTGAGACATAATCCCTCCAGCGTTTCCTGGGTCTGCCCTGGAGGCCTTCTATCAGTGGGACATGCCCGGAACACCTCCCCAGGGAAGCACCCATTAGGCATCCTGAACTGATTCCTCAAACCAACTCAGCACGCTCCTCTCAACATTGTCTCTCCTGGATGACCAAACTCCTCACCTTATCTCTAAGGAAAAGTCCAGTCACCTTGCAGAGAAAACTAATTTGGCCGCTTGTATCCAGGATCTTGTTCTTTCGCTCACTACCCAAAGCTCATTGCCAAAGGTGGAATGTAGGTGGTAGGAACGTAGATCGACTGGTAAAATAAAAATTTTGTCCATCAAGCTAATGAACAGAATTGGTGACAAAGGGCAACCCTGGTGTCCAACCTCAAGAGGAAACGAGTCCGACTTACTACCAGTAATGCGAACCAAGCTCCTGCCCCTCCTGTACAGGAACGGAATGACTTGTAACAACAAACCCTGTACTCCATACTCATGGACCACACCCCATAGGATACCTCGAGGGACACGGTGGAATGCCTTCTCCACATCCACAAAACACATATGAAATGGTTGGACAAACTCACATGTCCCTTCCAGGATCCTGGCCAGGGTGAAGGGCTGGTCCAGTGTCCCAGGACGGAATCTGCATTGTTCCTCTTGAATCTGAGATTCAACTATAGCAGTCAGATGGTGATCAGTTGACAGCTCAGCCTGTCTCTTCACCTGAGTGTCCACAACATAAGGTTGCAGGTTTGATGACACAACTACAAAGTCAATCATTGAACCTTGGCCTAGGGCGTCCTGGCACCAGGTGCACTTATGGACACCCTTATGCTCGAACATGGTGTTTGTTATGTGTCATGATTTCTGCCCTTTTTTGTTCTTGAAATGTTTCGTGATTATGTTTATTCTGATCCTTTGTTGTTCTGTTGATGTTTTCTGTTGTAGTCTG